>OX244268.1:10355252-10955252 GCA_945867215.1 Epinotia demarniana | reverse complement strand
CATCCAGTGTGCCTATTTTGCGTGAAAAGGGGTAGCGCTACTCTAACCACCCCAGCTCCTCCAAGAAGTTGGTGAGTGCCTTTGTATTTTTGACTGCGTCCCGTAGTGTGTCCGGAGACCCTAGGTGTTTTTTCCTGTATACTTCTACCTGCTTGCAGTCCAGTAGAATATGTTTAGTCGTTTCTTCCGCCTCCATGCACGCTCTGCACATGGGGCTGTCCGTGATACCTATGTTGTAGAGGTGTCTGTTCAGAGTGTTGTGTCCTGTTATTATTCCTACTATCTTGCGTAGTTGGTTTCTGTGTGTCCTCAGTAGTGCGGTTGTGAGTTTGTTGTCGTGTTTTGACAGAATCTCTTTGGTCTGTCTGCATGTGTCTAACTCCTCCCAGTGTCTTTGGTGCTGGTTTTTAGCGTATAGGTCCAATTGATTGTATATTTAGCTTTGTGGCAGGGGCAAGATTGGCTCGGGTCCGTATGCCGTTGTTTCTGAGCCTTTCCTGGCCAGTTCGTCCGCTGCATCGTTTCCTCTTGAGCCGCTGTGCCCCTTGATCCATTGTATAGTAACCTTGTTTTTGTCTGCGCACACCTCCGTTAGACTTTGGTGGCATTCGTATATCAAGCCAGATGTGATGTTGTCGTTGTTCAGTGCTTGTAGTACCGATTTACTATCTGAGAGTATTCGTATGTTTGTGTTCTCAACTTGTCGTCTCTTTATGGCATTGCAGGCTTCGATTATTCCTACGCATTCCGCCTGGAATACCGTATTTTGTTCGCCCAGTGGTTTGGATATGTGTATGTTTAAGTCCTCTGAGAACACTCCACATCCCGTTCCCGTGTTTGTTTTCGAGCCGTCTGTGAAGATTCTAAGGTCTGTTTGGTTTAGTCCCTCTCTCGAGTCTTCTGTTTGTGATATGCCGTAGTCTTTCCTGAAGACTGCAGTTCTTGGTATTTTGTCGATTGTAGCCTCCAGGATGGGGAGGCTGGTGATCAGTATGTTATGAATCTTTGTGTGTGGTGTGTTCAGCTTCGTCCATAGGTTGAGGCTTTTTAGGCGTATTGCCGTCGTAGCCGCTTCCTTTTGTATATGCATGTGTAAAGGTAGGAGTCCTAGCATTATTTCTAGTGCTGCCGTTGGGGTTGTTCTCATACATCCTGTAGCCGCTACACATGCTAGTCTTTGTGTTTTCTGAATTTTGGTAATTGCACTCGTGGTTTTGGTGCGGGGCCACCATACTATGGCACCATAGCTTATCATTGGTACTATCACCATTTTGTATAGCCACAGTATGATGTGGGGGGCTAGGCCCCATCTCTTCCCCACCATCCTTCTGCATTGCCAGAAGGCTACTGTTGCTTTGTTTAGTCTACTGTCTAGGTGTTTGCTCCAATTCAGTTTGTCGTCTAGTATTATACCTAGGTATTACCTCCTTTGAGAGTGTTAGTTTTGTGCCAAAAAGTGTTGGCATTTCGTAGGTACCCAGTTTTCGTTTGTTTGTGAAGAGAATTGTGTCGGTTTTCTTTGGGTTTACCGATAGTAGGTCATTCTCCTTGCACCATTTCTCTGTTATTTTCAGTGCTGTTTGTGTGAGTTCACACAATGTGTTTATGATCAGGCCGCTGACCAGTATTACTAGGTCGTCCGCATATCCTATCGTTAGGAAGCGGTTATTGTTTAGTTTTGTTATTAGGTCGTTTACTACCAGGTTCCACAGCAGTGGCGAAAGGACACCTCCTTGTGGGCATCCTCTTATAACTAGCGCCTGGTGGCTTTGGTTTTCAGATAGTTTTATGATTCTCTTCTTTAGCATATTCATAATCCATTCTATGAGCAGCTGGTCGGTTTTGTGTCTTTCTAGTGCTAGTTTTATGCTGCTAAAGTTCGTTTTGTCAAAAGCACCCTCTATATCAATGAAGGTGCCTAGACAAGAGTTCTTTCTAGCAAGCGCATCTTCTATGTTCGTTACTACAGCATGGAGAGCTGAGTCTGTTGATTTGCCTTGGCTATAGGCATGCTGGTTTGGATGTATCTTTATGTCTTTTAGGGCCGTATCCTTCAGCTCCCTGTCGCAGAGTCTCTCCAGAGTCTTTAACATGAACGAGGTCAGGCTTATGGGTCTAAATGATTTTGGGTCCGAGTAATCACTCTTCCCTGGTTTCGGTAGGAAAATTACTTTTACTTCTCTCCATTTGGTTGGTATGTATCTGTAGGCAATGCAGCTGCATAGTAGGTTTGATAAATGCTTGATTAGTTTTTGTCCTCCCCACTTTAATAAGGCAGGGTAGATTCCGTCAAGGCCTGGTGATTTATAGTTGTCAAAACTATTTATCGCCCAGGCCGTTTTGTTCTCCTCTGTTATTCGTTCTGCTGTTTTCCACTCTGAATCTGTTGGATGATAGTTTTCCTCCTGTTCTGCCCAGGTTTGTATGTCAACTACTTTACACCCCGGGAAGTGGGTTTCCACCAGTAGACTTTCGGTCTCAGATGGATTGCTAGTGTGGGTATTATCTGGTCTCCTTAGCGTGCCCAGTAGTTGATTAGGTTGGTTGGCTAGTATTTTCCTTGTTCTGTTGGCCTGTGTGCTGCTAGATATGTTGTCACAGAAGTCCCGCCAGGAGGCAGATCTTCTGTATCGTGTTCTCTTTTTGTAGTCGGCTTTGACTGTTTTGTATTTGTCCCAGTCCTCGTCTGCTTTTGTATTCATTGCTCTGTTTAAAAGTCTTCTCATTTTAGTTCTCATCCGCTCCATTTCCGAGCCCCACCAGTTGGAGTTCATGTTGTTCCCCACAACTGGTGGTGTCTAAAGTGGACATGTGTTCTCATAGCTCTCTGTTACATGTTGTGTGAATATGTTTACCTGTTCCTCCAACTCCTTGGTGTTTTGAGGTCTGTGTGTAGTGCTCTTATCATCTAGTTTACCTTCCAGAATCTCCTTGTACGCCTTAGCGTCCGTACGTCTCGGGTTTCTTCTGGGTGTTGGTTCGTTTGTATCGCCTGCGAGGTCGTAACGAATCCACCTGTGGTCGGAGCATGACAGCTCATCCGACACATGCCAGTTGGATACGTGCCGAGCTGCTAGCCCTGTGCTTAGAGTAATGTCAATTATAGTGTTACATCTACGAGTGACAAAAGTTGGTTTTGATCCTGTATTTAGGATGTCTAGGTTAGTAGTCATTAGGTATTCAACAATATCGTTACCTCTTTTGTTGTTTGTTTCCATTCCCCATAGGTTGTGGTGGCCGTTGCTGTCCGCCGAAACGACCAGTTCCAGCCCTTTGTGTTCACAGTAGCGTATAAGGTTGTTCATTTCTACCGGAGGGGGTTCGTCCTCAGCCGCCATGTAGACGGAGGCGAGAACTATCTCTGGTATGCTTGAGGTTTGTGTTCTGAGGAGTATATTTATTTATAGTATAGATATAACGTATCACAAATGATCCGTTATTTCTTGATATCTAACCCCAAGAAAGTAATCTTGAAAATAATTTCATTTACTTAGTATTTCTTTTTTTAATGTACTTATATAATTTTTCAATATCTACTTTCTACTCGAATTGTATTGAACTTTTTGTTTATTATTGGTGTTACCTAAGTGATAATAACGATCAAAAACGATAAATTATATTCTCCGGCGGAAATATTTCACAATTTTGTATATTTAAGAGTCTCGCACACACTACGTACAGTCTCACGTACCTACACACAACAGATAAAGATAAAGAAAAGTTCACTAATACTATTCAGCCACAGGCTTCTAATAGGTATAGTAAGTAATCACTGATCACGTTAATTTAATAATTTGCTTGCGCGCCGGTTTCGCAGTGGTGGACTGACTGAAGACTCTTAAATATACAAAATTGTGAAATATTTCCGCCGGTTTTTCATTCGCTGCCTACAGCACAATATATGGCGCCCAACGTGGGGCCATATATTGTGGAAGACATCAGACTTGAACAAAATGCACGCGTATTTAAAAGAAAATTAGAAAAACATTTTCTAAAATCCTTACCCTAAATATTTATTCATACCTACATAAATATACCATTAGATATATATTACCAAAGCATGTACATATTACTACTGTAGAATTATGCTTAAGTCGAACTATTAACTAGTTTTGAAAATTAGATAGAATAGAATAGAATAATATTTATTCATGGCAACAGCACATACATGTACATAAATCAAAAAACAGAATGGTAGACAAATTGCCACGAAACGGTTCCATCTCAGCGTTGTGCTGGCCTGGTGGCCAGCGCTGGTCTGATAAGTTATTATAATAAGTCTTCCTGCAGTCAAACTGTTAAAATAGTTTTGCAGGCCTTTAAGTAGTTAGTGTTTTTGTAGAATTTTCAGTAACAAAAAAAAACACGTAAAATAGGTATTGAAGTAGAACTGTGTGTCACTTGGTAAAAATGAAAAAAAAAACTTAATGCAATTATTTTCAAAATTGCTTTCTTGAGGTTAGATATGACTATATCACGTATCATTTGCGGTATATTGTTTTTTTTTAAATCAGTCATATCGTGTCTGGATGAGCCCAAAGTTGGTATGTTTCGAAAATTATTTTTGTTTTAATTAAAAAAATATGGCTAAAATGTAATGATGTGGTATATTTTTGGAATCACCTTGAAAAGCCCTTTGATATGATACTACACACGATAGGTTTCTGAAAAAAAAAATTTTTTTCCATACAAAAAGGAAAATGTTTCGGCACTCCCCCCCCCCTTATGGGAATTTTTTTTAGGAACTGCGGGTCAAAAAAATTGTTTTGCCCTCTAGTATGTGTGTGCCAAACGGCTAAACTGTACTTCGTTTTGCGGTTTTTTTAAGCGTAGGGCTACCACTATGCATGACCACAAACGTTGCAACATTCATCCGACAGGGATCCAATGGACATTGATGATGATAAGTTGCAATGTCTAATTAAACCATCTATTATTTTAATTACACTGCAAGGAAATGTAGAAATGTATGTTTATAAATAAATCGGTAAATAAATAATGAAGGTAGGTACAAATAGGTCTCACAAGCTATCATATTGGCAGAAAAACTTTTTCCTCCATATACGTACGCAATAAAGTTACACAGTGCCGAAGATTGACATGATTGGATTTATTCTTCTTGTGCGTTGTTTCTTTTTAAAATACCTAAGAGATAAAATAGAACGTGCTCCACACATGGGGCTTATAGCCAAACATCTTTATCTAAGTGACAGCCAAAAGCCACGGTATTAAACCTAGTACCACTAATGGAAGTAACAAGCCAAGATACCTCGCTTGTGTGAGGCTTCACCTGAGCAGCGGTACATATTTAAGGCTTTGACGCTCCGTGTAACACATAAACGAGACGTTTACTTATTTTGATTACAGCTAAAGTAGAAGTAAAATTCTTCTTTTTTTGTAAAATAGATACGAACATTTAACAAAGAATGTCATATTGAATTCAACATGAATAGTTATTCAGTCAGTCTTAATTGCTCGTTTCACAAGAATAAAAGAAAAAGTGTAAATCTAGCCGAGCTGTACAAGTACGCCGTGCTTTACGAAATGCCCTTTTATTAGTATACTCGTACCAGGTATTTTTGACATAGCATAAGTATGGTCTATTCAATCTAAAATATACTCATAGAATCATTTTTTTCAATCACATTTTAAGTTTCGAGGAAATGCTATACAAAACATTCGCAGTGAAAATCCCATTTTCCGTAAAAATCTGCATATTATAGGATCAGTGGGTGGTAGCGTTATTAGCTAGAATTTTATTTATTTCAACGAAGTTAAAAATATAGTGCGGTTTCTACGTCTATACTAAAGTGAAAATGGCTCTTTTTTTCTACAAAACATTAACAGTTATGTTTTATACAAGAAAACAATCGTGATTGTATTTGTACACGTCGTTTGCTATCCTAAAATTGAGCATTGCCTAATTAAAGTGTCAACAAGATTCAAAGTTCAACAGTATGTTTGTTGTTTTGCCTCATCAGAGTTATTTTATTTTCAATTCATGTCGCAACCGCAAATTAATAAAGTTTGGTTGGCATCCGCAAACAGTTAATTTCTATTGTAAGCATTATTAACAGCACATTCTACTCGTGTAGTCGTACTTTTGAGTTTTAAAAGCGTGAGCATAATAACCGGTGACTTTTAAATTGCTTTCCGTAGCAACATTTTCCTCTAGTTGAGAGGTGTGTTTATTTTAGCATTCAAGCGAGCGACGCAAACTGCGGCTGTGTTCCGTTTGAATCTAGGAATCTCTCAGAAGTTAGGTAGTGCTGTAAAGTCGCGGCTTGCTCCGCCTCTCTACAGCTAAACGCTGAACATGTAGGTGCTTGGTACGTACATACTGCGTTTCTGCATAGGATGGGAGTGCGGCATCGCGCCCGGTTTATCTCTGCGCCGTTATGCATACGCGATGAATTGTTTTGATGCTCGTATTCAAACTTAGAGACACGTTACTGCGCTGTATTAGGGAAATACCGGGCGACTTATGAAGCTTGACGTTTAAATTTCACAAACGTTTTCGGGACTAAATGGGCTATTTAGAGTATTCATGAGCTCTAGTTTCATATTATATCCAGAGCGCGCATTACTCAAATGCGTGTCAAGCCTTTTTTCTTATTGCGTACACTTTTCGGGGCAGTATCGGTAAGTACTTATGTTGTATTTTGTACTTCATCGAGGGCTTACTGCAGTCGTCCGTATATTTTTAAAGTGATCCGATTGGCTTGTCCGATCGCTCGGACGATGACTTTTTTTATTTACTGTTGGTTCGATTGATCGGATAATGAGGATTTCTCAAAGTCTTATAGTCCTACTAATCGAACTAATGGGATTTTCAAAATGTATGTTGTCCTTTCGACCGAACCATGAGATTCGACCTCTATAAATTCCTGTTATCCGACCACACAACTTTTTTTCCGGATGGTTCGATTTAATAGGATTCATTCGGTTTTGGTCAGTAGTAGTAAGTTTGAATAACAAGTTTTTCCGCTCTTTAATAAATAAATAACCTCGAAGACGAAAGTGCGTTTCCATCTTCTAACATATCCGCGATCCGAGTCGGAATTGCCACTAAGTCCCCGTTCAAAGGGTGGGCATCAAATAAACTTTGCTCTGAGATCAACCAATGGCAATATAGTGGTGTATTGTAGGCAGTAGGGAACAGGGGCTTAGCGGCAAAACAGACTCGGATCGCGCATAGGTGAGAAGACGGAAGCTGGAGCTTTAGTCCCGCTTTCGTCTTCGAGGTTATTTTTTTATGAATGAGCGGAAATACTAATAATGTTCGATCAATCGATCCTGCAGGAAAAAAAACCGACCTCATGGCCCGATCGATCGGACTACAAGGAAATGTAAACGTCCTAGTAGTTTGACAATCGGACTACGAGAACTTTAGAGTTCGATCAATCGAACCAACAGTAAATAAAAAAAAATCATCGTCCGAGCGATCGGACAAGCCGAGCGGACCACTTGGATATTTTCTCACTTATTGTTATACCTACTGACACTATTACATTTGCACATACAGCCGTTTAAATGAGTGCTTCCTAATTGGCGCGAGATGAGCGGAAGCAGGCGGTACGGGATGCAATACAGCATGCGTACAACCCAAATGTAATACTGCCAGTATACCGACCAGTAAGGAAATCTGGGCGACATTAGTATGCGAAATACTGCATACCGATTCCATCACGCATAGTGCGGACGTGGCCTAAATTTCTTTACGGCATAATATTTTGTTTCATTATTTAGAAGTCTTTGTTCAGTATAAGTTAAGGAAAACAATATTTCTAAACGTCTGTAATATTAAGTCCTCGATAGACTTTCGTTATATAACGGGCATTATTTAGTGTACGATATTGGGCTTTAGAACGAATCTCTCTTAAAATGTGCGCTCAAATCGACGCACATAGAAAACTGGCACAACCTCTTTTGCTTGGGAACTGCGCGATGTTCCCTGTCACCTGCGAGTGGCCATAGTCTGATTCCGAATGAAAACGCCGGCCGGCTCGGATCGCTGTCAAAACTCAAAACTGAAAATGTGAAAATATGAAAGTGGTGCATTGTATCTGGAAACAGAAAGCCTATGGATAAATATGTAAGTGTGACCCTTTTTCTTTCGCCCAATACTTTAGCTTGTCGTAGTTCAAACATTTTGGTCACTTCGAACCGAATTTCTCAGTTTGTGAACCAGATACTCATTCACTCATATTTCAATTACACATTAACACAGTTTTAAAACAGTTTTTCATACACAAAGCTTTATTTCATATCTAAAGATTGTGTAATTTACGAATTTCAATTCATTTTGCATACGCATCGTTGCCGTTCGTTTCAAGCATTTTCAAGTCAAAATGGCCGACGCGGAATTGCTAAATCAACTTTTGAATAAAAAGGAGATGTGTTTTTTACGTGTTCAAACACTATTCGAATTATCCAAAGTTGTTGTGACTGATTCAAGTCGATTACCAGAATTCAATTTACGTCTCAAGGACATTCACTCAATCCGGGAACTTTTCGAGAAAACTGTTTTCGAAATACATAGTTTACGTAAGAAAGAAACCCCTAGGATTGAACCTAATTATCAAGAAATTCAAACGTTTGATGACTTGTATTATCGAATTTTAGGTGTCGCGGCAATTTCAAATGAAACGTGGCAGTCGTGCGAGAGCGGTAGCTTGCCCCCGACCGACGGTAGCCTTTGTGGGCCCGGACATACCAACAATGATTCGCGTTCAGTCCGAGCGCGTTTACCTAAACTCGAGCTATTCCACTTTGACAGTAAACTGGAAAACTGGCAAACTTTTCATGACACGTTCACTAGTCTGATACATAAGAATGACGGCATCAGTAATGTAGAGAAGTTCTATTATCTCCTATCAGCCGTCAGCGGTCCTGCGCTCACTGTCGTCAAGGGCATGCCAGTTACATCCGATAACTATCCGATAGTTTGGGCATTGCTAGTCAAAAGGTTCGAAAACAAACGCGCCCT
Organism: Epinotia demarniana; assembly: GCA_945867215.1. NCBI lineage: Eukaryota > Metazoa > Arthropoda > Insecta > Lepidoptera > Tortricidae > Epinotia > Epinotia demarniana. Next base: position 10,946,263 of record OX244268.1, on the reverse strand, counting down.
AGCAACCAGTTATTTAGATCGGCTATTTCAATTCAAACCATTGTTGGTAGAGTCGGCCTCGGGTTTAAATACATTCTTACAAACGTATCAAGAATGTGTCAAAGCGTTGAAACATTTAAATATCGACAATTTGTCTAGTTTCATATTGTTTTCTATGGGACTTCGTAATTTAGACGCGGTTACTAGGCGGGAGTTCGAACAATCCGTCGAACAAACGCAAATACCAACTTACGAACAGCTGATTGCCTTCGTTGAGAAACAAGCGCGCGTTTTGGAAATGTCGGAAGTAAAAATTAGTGCTCAGAAGAATCAGTTTTCACCGCGAGCTGTTTCTAGCGTAGTAACAAAACCGAATGTGTGGCGTCCGAATAATAATAATAACTATTACACCGGCGCAAATAAACAGTCACCGAAGCCGTGTCTGTCAGCTGTTAGTAAGACGGGTCATGAGAGGTCAATTCAGTGCTTATTTATAAACTATATATATATTATCGATAAACCGCATTCGACCTACCGGTGTTTCGAATTTTTAGATCTTACGCCCTCACAGCGTCTTGACAAGGTGAAACAGCTTCAATTATGCGAAAATTGCTTACGTCAGCATCCGATGTCAGAGTGTACTTCAAAGATTCGTTGTATTTTATGCAAACAACCGCACCATCATAGCTTGCACTTAGATACAGTGTCAAGTGCTCAAAGCTTTAGCGATCAAAACCCTAAAGTTCAGGTCAAAGGTCAAGGTCAACCTCCCAATGTCGGTTTGACTTGTTCATCAAATTCAACTGTCTTGTTGGGCACTGCAATGGTGCACGTCGCAGATCGTTGGGGAACTTACCACGCCGTGCGTGCAGTCGTTGACAGTGGGGCGATGTCTGGGTACATCACTAATGAGTGTGCTCAGCGCCTAGGTCTATCGCGACGCAAGTGTCCGTTTGAGCCCATGGGCCTGGGAGGTGCGCCAGTGCATGATTTCGGATTGGTTACATGTTCAATTAAACCAAGAAATTCATCTGGTCCAGTTCTGACTACCGAGACCGTAGTAGTAGGCAATATAACCGGCAATTTACCTACAATGACACTTTCCAACAAAATAGTCAATAATTTCAAAGATCTCGAGTTAGCAGACCCGAATTATTTCTCGGCTGCTCCTGTTGAATTGTTATTGGCGGGTGATTTATTTCCGTATATATACAACGGACAAAACATACTACCGCGTGAACCGGGTTTGCCCGTCGCGATGAATTCGATATTTGGGTATGTCATAGCTGGCCAGACAGTGCTGGATAGCAATAGCGAATCGAACAAACCTTCGTTTGGATTGTTCTCAGCTATCAGTAGCATCGATAGAATTATGAACTCGTTTTGGGAGATTGAAAACGTACCGTGTGACGTGCCTAAGAACCCAGAAGACTTGTATGTCGAACAGCTGTTTCAAAAAGAACATAGTCGAGATAGCACGGGTCGTTATACGGTGACGTACCCATTCAAACCTAACTTTGAGTTGGGCGATTCAAGTCAACAAGCGTTACGACGTTTCACTAATTTAGAAACGAAGTTGAACCGTATGCCGGAACTTAAGGCTGAGTACGGCAAATTTATGTCCGAATATGAGGACTTAGGTCATATGACCTGTTTAGGTGATTTAGGGTCTGTGGATTCGAAGTATATTATTCCACATTTTTGCATTTTGCGACCTTCAAGTACAACGACGAAATTACGCGTCGTTTTTGACTCGTCTTGCCAAACGTCAAACGGCAATTCCCTAAATTCGGTTGTTTACGCTGGGCCTAAGTTGCAAGCGGACATAAACGAAATTTTGACCAACTTTCGTCTTCATGAAGTTTGCATGTCAAGTGACATTTGCAAATGTTTCGCATGACCTTGATTGCTGAAGCTCAACGCAAATATCAACACATATTGTGGCGGTTCTCTCAAGATCAACCGATAAAAGTCTACTCGCTAAATACCATTACATATGGAGTCGCCACCAGCCCTTATCTAGCGATTAGAGTCCTGCACCAGCTAGCAGACGACGACGCTGAGAAGTATCCTTTAGCGAGCAAGGTTCTAAAAAAGGGATTCTTCGTCGACGATCTTCTGTGGTCTGTGGGTACTTTCGAAGAGGCAGCTCAGCTTCAAGATGAGCTATTGGAATTACTGGAAGGAGGAGGTTTCATTCTGCGCAAATGGGCAAGCAACTGTCCCCAGCTACTGGATCGTGTGCCTGCTGATTATCGCGAGACGCCGGTAGCATTCAAGGAAGAAAAGGACCTGTCATTGAAAGTTCTAGGTCTTCAGTGGCGGCCGGCGGAGGACTCGTTCTCATTTGCGACCAATGTACTACCACCTTCACAGGCGATCACTAAGCGCAATGTTTTGTCTCAGTTAGGTCGTCAGTTCGATCCTCTAGGTTTCGTAGCCCCTTGCATCTTCTTCGCGAAATGCTTTATGCAGAGGCTGTGGCTCCATAAGCTCGGTTGGGATGAGAGGCTTCCCCAGGAGCTGGAGAAGGACTGGCTCGACTACGTGTCTGAAATTCCATTATTGTCAAAGTTTAGGCATGATCGACAGGTTACTGTCAAAAATCACAAATACTATCAGCTCTTATGCTTCTGTGATGCTTCTACAAAAGGAATAGCTGCAGTAATTTACTTGCGTACTTTCAACGAGCAAGGTGAAATTAAGGTCAGCCTTGTTATTGCCAAGTCCAAGGTAGCACCCTTAAAAACTGTGTCCGTACCTCGTCTTGAGTTGATGTCAGCGCATTTATTAGCCAAACTTGTCAAGTACGCCAAGTCTGTGTTACTTCAGCGGATATCTGTTAATGACATTTTCCTGTTCACGGACTCTTCAGTCGTGCTGAACTGGCTGAATACACCCAGCTACACCTTAAAAACATTTGTAGCTACGCGTGTTTCTAAAATCCTAGAAACCGTGTCTAGCGAATATTGATTTCATGTGAGTGGGGCCTTCAATCCTGCTGACGTGTGCTCTCGAGGGGCGCTGCCCTCCGCGCTGCTGGCTATGCCGGAGTGGTTAGCGGGCCCAAACTGGCTTTACACGCCACAAGAGAACTGGCCTATTCGATCAATTGATCAATTTAAAGCGGATAGTGTACCAGAATTGAAGGTTAGCGGCTTGTCAGGTGAGATTGTTCAGACACTCGTGTCTAACAATGATAATACTGAATCAAATTTCCTCTCTGAATTGACTGAAAGGTTTTCAAGTTTTGTGAGGCTACAAAACGTTGTAGCACGATGCTTTCAGTTTATCAATAATTGCAAATCGATTAAATCAAAACGTAACTTGGGTCCGCCGCGTCTGTCTGACCTAAAGAAAGCGCACGATGCTATTATCAAATCAGTTCAAAAACAAAACTTCTCGTCTGACATCGGTGCACTTGCCAAGGGTAAGACTTGCAGTCTATCGTTCAAAAAACTGACACCCTTTCTGGACCCCCTCGGTTTCCTCAGGGTGGGGGGTAGACTGTCGCTTTCGGATCTGCCATATCAAGTTAAGCACCCATTGTTGCTTCCTAAAACCGGGAATTTCACTAAAATTCTAATAGACTATTATCACAAAATGTATCTACATGTAGGCCCGCGAACGCTTCATAGTCTATTAAGTCAAAAATATTGGATTGTTGCAGCAAGGCGAGTAATAAGATCGCGATTCTCTAAATGCTTTCAATGTTTCAAAGTGTCGCCGACTGCTTTACAGCCCATCATGGGCAATTTACCGAAATCTCGTATGCAAAATATTCACAGTTTTCACACTGTAGGCGTAGACGCAGGAGGTCCTTTCTACACGAAAGAGAGTAACCGACGAAACGCAAAGACAACGAAATCCTATCTGCTGATTTTCTTCTGTTTTTCAACTCGTGCAGTGCACGCGGAGGTTCTTAGTGCGCTAACAACTGAATGTTTTTTCGCAGCTTTCGACCGTTTCACGGCTAGGCGTGGTTTGTGTCACACGATTGTGTCGGATAATGGCAAAAACTTCGTATCTGCCGGCAAACAACTTGCTGAAATCAGTCAATTTTATAAACAAAATACGGATGGTATTACAATCGGTTTCAATAATCGCAGCGTTAACTGGACGTACAATCCACCTACTGGTAGTCATTTCGGTGGGATGTACGAAAGCGCTATCAAGTCTTCAAAACAATTGTTGAAGCGTGTAATCGGCAATAGGCCATTGACGTTCGAGGAACTTAGCACTCTCTTCGCTCGTGTAGAGGCTGTGTTAAATTCCCGTCCTCTGACTAGTATATCGAGTGACCCGTCGGAATATACGGCGCTCACATCAGGACATTTCCTTGTTTGTCGCGAGCTTTTAGCTGTCCCTGAGTACGACTTGTCTGACGAATCAGTTCACGGATTAACTCGCTGGCAATTAGTTCAGCAGGCGTCACAACAATTTTGGAAGTTGTGGAAGAATAATTACCTTCATACGCTCCAGCAGAGACAGAAGTGGTTTAGCAATTGTCGAAACCTTAATGTACGAGAACTAGTTTTATTACATTCCGATGCTCCTCCACTTCAATGGTCCCTCGGACGTGTGACGGAGCTTCACCCTGGCGCAGATGGAGTAGTCCGTGTAGTCAAAGTACGCACTCAGAATGGAGAGTACACGCGGCCCGTTGTTAAGCTCAGTCCGCTTCCAATGAATGCCGACTAGTTTAAAAGTTATGTTAACCAATTTGTTACATAAATTTGACGCAAGAAGGTGTCAAGTTTGTGAATATTATTTTAATATTTTAAGGTTACACACGTTACATTATGTTTTAATTTCAATATGTTTTTTCAAGTATTCATGTATATACAGTCCATTGTTCTTCTATATTTCACTGTTAGCCATCCCTGGTTCATAGACTGGGGAATCTGGGGTAGATTCCCGGTGGGGGGTTTATGTACGATATTGGGCTTTAGAACGAATCTCTCTTAAAATGTGCGCTCAAATCGACGCACATAGAAAACTGGCACAACCTCTTTTGCTTGGGAACTGCGTGATGTTCCCTGTCACCTGCGAGTGGCCATAGTCTGATTCCGAATGAAAACGCCGGCCGTTTCGGATCGCTGTCAAAACTCAAAACTGAAAATGTGAAAATATGAAAATATGAAAGTGGTGCATTGTATCTGGACACAGAAAGCCTATGGATAAATATGTAAGTGAGACCCTTTTTCTTTCGCCCAATACTTTAGCTTGTCGTAGTTCAAACATTTAGTAATGTGTGTATGTGTTAGTATTGTTATGGTAAGTTCTTCAATGCCTTGCATCTTTCACCTCGCCTAATGTCTTCTTCTTCTATTCTTAAGTAGTCGATATCTCGTGATTGAGTATCGTGACCGCATGCTATATAGCCCTCGATGTAGTTCGGTTCCTCATCAAGAGGACTGCATGGGAAAGACTGCATTTTGCAGCCCTCTTAATTGTATCAGTCCAGCGCACTAGAATCCTTCCTCTAGCGCGTTTGCCTTACACAGAACCTAGAAATATAACCCAGATAACAGACGATATATCCAATGACACAAGGAGTCATTTCCTGGCAGACGTCCGAAAGTTGCACCAAAGCAAAAAATCTCACCCCAAACTGACTATTACTAGACTTTATGTCGTAGCCAGTAGGTATAAGATTCTACGGTACCGATTCAATGTACTCTTCTAAATCTATTTTTACACATACTTATAGTGCTTATGACTTTACACAATAATATCATGCTAATATTTCATAACATGACCGTAATACTAATATTCCGATGTATTACTTGATGATTATGACAGCGTGTTTTAATTCATTATGGATCACTACTTTCCTTGTGCCTCTTTACAATAAATGAATACGTAATAGTACATTGTGATACAAGTGAGGTAGGTTGATAATTACATCAGAGGCGAAATTGTTCACGCGAACCGCAGGTGAGCGTGATAAGGAAGCCGAGGATGTAATTATCAAAGCTCACGCGTATCATACGACGTTTTTCAACACATTTTGCGAGGAAAAAATCATTTTCATAAGATGAAAATGTTATAGGCCTGCCAAATTATTTACTTTACATTAACCAAATCATTAAGATGACAACAGGTTTTTACTCACAATTGCACATCGCCAAGAATTTCCAGTGGCGTCCATTCTATTTATCACTTTTCTAGTCACCACGAGTCAACATGTTTGATAATAACCAAACACGCATAAATAAATTTTACAAATATTTGTGAAATAAATAACCTATAAGGGCGCCCAACAGTGTTTTTTTTTTCGTGAAGTTTGCGCAGTGTGGGCACAGAAATCTCTAAACAGCCAATACAAAATAAAATTATATTTTCGTTTTAAAATGTTATCTGTATTTAATTCATGTAAAATGTAAGGAAAAGTGAATAGTTTTACTAAATTAAACGTTTCCATATTATATACATAAAGAAATAGTCAATTAATTAACAAAAAGGATTTAATTTGATTAGTCGAGTAAGAATCCATTTGCAGAAAATTAAAAAAATAGCTGTACATTCTGTACAACCCGGTTAATTTAAGAATGCACCGTGTTCATGCATATATCTTCCTACAAGGTGCCAACGTGACTTAATCGGGATATAACCATAACACACAAGTGTTGTAATGTTATAAAACACGCGTTTTTAATATCCAGGATTATGAGCCTAAAAGCGACACAATAAGAGGTACGTTACGAGCAATTGTGTTGAAAAGTTAATGAATCAATCTCCGGTTTATCAAAACGATTAGTGACTCGGAGGGAACTGCTAATAGAAACGAACCTAGCTGGGAGGCTATTCATAACTACTGGTTTCACCTCATCTCAAGACTCGCCCCTAGTGTATACTGGTGCCTGGATTCGTAATACCAACGCGTAATCGATGGCTAGCTGGTCGATTGCTTAACGTTGAGTACTCATGTAGATTAGGTAACTGATATTTTTTGCACGAAAAATTACAGTTTAGTTGTTCTAACGCTCGTTTGAGTTGTTACGTAATTAAATTACTACTCTTGTTTGCACTGGTGTGTCGGAGGTGAAGTGAGGTGAACCGTTGTGAATAACAATCCAGTGAGGACCCTCAGATTCTATCTCACTCGAACGGTAAATTAAAATTCACGTCGCCTGTTTTACATAGAGTACTTTGTTGAGTGCTTAACTACGTTTAATGGGTTAGGTATTTCGTCTTTCAAGTTTATCCTGCTTTGAAAAGGTACTTAAAGTATAAAAAGGAGCATGAGTACCTAGTGATAGAATATCCTGCAGATTTTATTGATTCTGGCTTCATAACACTCGCAATTAGAGTGCATAATACGGAATTTGAATGTGATGTGTAAGAATATACGAGTAGGTAGGATCCGACTAGTAAGATTCGTGTGTGTCACAATTTTTAATTTTTGACATATGTTGCCAATAAATATAATATACATATTATTGGCATTATAATTATGTCATAAATCCTTGTTAAGTACACAAGGATCCATAAACAGTAATTATAACGTTTAAAACTCTATAAGCAGCAAATCTACTTCATTGTATTTTATTCCCTGTCCTTCACTCAATAAGTATATTACACCCGTGTGAGATCCATAAACGAATTTTCCCCCAATGTTTAGAAAACTCCGTATCAAAACACAATGTACGTTACGTTCTTGTTTTGAGTGGGAAAAGAAAAAACATCCTCTCGTGTAGGGTCCCGTATGATGCGCATGAATGGGGAACTGTGTAGTACCTTCGTCTGAGTACAATAGTGGCCCCGGGTGGCGCGCTGCGGTAGACTTCAAGCTCTCAGCTCTTTCATCGCGCATTATTTACTGTTATTCTTGTAAGTAATAGTTTGTGATACAGTGAGAAATTGATACACTTTCGGCAGGTTTAAATATTGAACTTGTCGTTCTATAAATGAAACGTTGTTTTACTAGCGCTGAACAACTAATTCCAACTAACTTTAAATATCGTCACTAAACACAAGGCGGCGTTGACATAAGTATAATATATACAAAGAATAATTAATCAGCGTACTTCGATTAGGGGTCCATTAACTGCGTTTGATAACTTTGGAATTGAAAAAGGCAAGGAATTACGAAATTTCCGAAGCACAATTGGATGAACTGAATTTGCGAAGCTTGAAATTGGAAGCATTATTCTCTGATTTTGGAAAATTCCTAACGCAAATTGACTTATAGTCAGAATGGGAGGCAACTGAAACAACTCGTGTGAAATAGGTGTCTTAATTCCCGGGGTTAACACTTTATTAGTTCAAAGCGGACCATTAACTGCCCGGAGAGTAATTCCATTGAATTTGTAGGAATATTTTTTTCTTCTTCTATGCAGCCGCCACACGAAATGTAAATAAATAAATATTAGGGTATAATCTGGTTTTCTAAATCATCTCCGAAAATTTTATGTACGAATATCACATCGCAACCAATTTTTCGCATAATGTCATTTCGCCGAATGATTAAATGTCAACTTATCAAAGGGTTTAGTTTTATTTCCCAACCTCACGGTTACCAACTGTATGCTTGGACTTATTTTCATAAAGTCACTTTTCAAAATGCCACCTTTCGAGTAGCAGAATGGGTCAGTTTGACTTATATACATTTCGTGGTATAATACTTACCAGATGTTTTATTTAGTAACTATGTAACGTATTTACAAAGTGAGTAAGCGCAACCGCTCACTTGTTTTTGTGACAATGACGGTACCTGAATTATCGCATCATTGGAGATAAGTGTTTACATCATTACTTTTGGACTGTTGCTTGGTGGAATGTATGTATGTAGGTGTACATGTGTTATTTTTTTAAACAAACATCAGCCAATTATTCTAACCTCACCTAAACCTTACCTAACCGCCAGCGTGTCGACGTCACCCCGCTACGCGGGGTGCCTATTTCCGCTCTAAGGAACACAAGCTAACCCTAACCTAACCTACAAATAACATCACTGTAACGATTGTATGTTATTTTTTAATGCGAGGGCTTTGCCCCCATACCCCCCTTGTGGGTAACTTCGTCTCCCCATCCCCACTTCTCTCCTTGTAACTTATATAAGAACACGTTGAATAAAAGTCTGACTATGTGATGCTGTCTTGTTCTTTGTAGTAAAAAGTTGGCTTATGTAAGAAACTACCTGTTGCACTGACGAAACGTTATTCGGTTAGTAGTTGTTTGTCCAACTGAAAGATTTTACAAATGATAGGTACGCCATAATTTTTAATTCATTATAATAATCGACTTATCAATAATTCTACCAAGTAAATCTGTTGTAATACAAAAATTTGCCATAAGTTAGTTGTCAAGGTGAATCATCGGCGAAAAGTTGGTTGGCAAGTGAAATTCGGACATAACAAATTCGGAGAAAAGGCAGAACCCCGTACAATCTTACTCAAATCGAACTGCCCCATAGTAAGCTCAATAAGGCTTATGTTGTTTTAATTTATATTGATTATTATTTCATGATTGTCTTGTCTTGTTTGTTGTCTGTCTCATGTTTGCTTATAGCTTCCTGTTACTAGACTACACCTGAACTTAGTACAAATAACCTTCTATATCAAAACGATTGGCTACGATATTATTCATTTTTACAAATTTAGCACGTTCAATAAATAATTCTAGATATAATTTAGAGGACACAGTCATCATTTCAAGTTTATAGTTTGAGTTAATTTGGCTTTGATGCCACTGATTACCATTTTCAATCTAAAACAATAGTTTGTCAACAACTTAAGAACTTAATTAAGGAAACTACATAGAGCTCGGTCTTTTGTTTGATTTGTAATCCCAGTTGTAAGCATTCTTCGCATTCAGAAACTTAATTAAACTTGGTAAATCTGTGAAATTATGGCAGTTTTGAGGTTTTGAGGTCTAATTCATCTCCGTTTCTATTCAGAAGTAGGTATACTTAAAAGTAACATGTAACTTACAAACAAAGTATTGTGACGAAAGCGATACATTTCTGCAACGCAGATTTCGTCAATATATCCAAACAGCAAATATCTGCGACATGCGCGTCAATCAAAGTAACTATACGTACATATGCAATCGTTAGAGAACCAAAAATAAGAGAAATTTTAAGCTGTATTACATAAATATATTAAAAGACCGTCCAAATGAACTGGCCGACGACGCCTAGACGACCTAGACGAACACGACGTACAGGGTTGGGCATATTAAGTGTCCTAGCCTTTAAACGTTTTTTTTTTCGAACATAATCCAATTTTTTTACCGTATACATATGTTTTTAAATATACAATTTATTCGTCTTTATGATCTGAGACTCCATCCCGACATTTTTTTGTCTTTCGTTAGTTTTCAACAATGGACGCAAAACGTGAGCTCGTTGTCAATTTGCACATGAAAAATTTTCGTCCGTGCGAGTTATAAAGGAAGCTGAAACATTTAAATAACAATGTTAGGTTCATATCGCGGACCATCAAGCGATTCAATGAAACAGGGTCTTCACGAATCAGTCCCAAACCTGGACGTAAACCATCTGCTCGTGTCAAAAAAGTGATCAAAAATGTTCGGAATCCAGCCCAAAGTGCAAGTAAACTCGTGAAAGATATGAAAATATCCCGACGATCAATGAGTCGTATATTGCGACATGATCTAGGATTGAAGGCCTCCAAGAAACAAAAAATTCACGGTTTAACGGACGCCCAGAATAAAGCTAGAGTGACAGAATGCAAGGAGCTACTTAGCATGGCACGAGAGCGATGACATTATTTTTTCGGATGAAAAAATGTTTCAATTACAAAATAGCCACAATCAACAAAATTATCGCGTGCATAGCGTTTCGTTGAGGGACATACCAGTGGACAAATTAGCTGTACAGCGATTTCAAAGCACGTCTGCTGTTATGGTGCGATATCGCCTAGAGGCAAGTTACCACTGCTGTTCTTGATCGAGGAGTCAAAATCAACCAAGATTACTATATTCAGAACTTTGATTGAACGAAGATTGCTGGAAAATGCCCGAAAGTTATATGGGAGTGATTATTTTTGTTTCCAGCAAGCACCGTCTTGCTCCCATCTCAAAAAGCCAAACGCACTCAAGACTGGTGTCGAACGAATTTGACAGACTTTATACTTGGCAAGAATGTCCTTCATCAGACTTGAGGCCGTTGGATTTTTCAATATGGGGATTTATGCTGAGTAAGATTGGGAGCACACACGGCATGAATTTAAATTCCTTCAAGCATCGGTTGGTAGGAAGATATGGAACGATATTCCAGATGAGGTAGTGCGTGCCGCTTGTAATTCCTTCTATGGGAGAATGCGGAAGGTAATTAAAGCAAATAGAGAGAGATTTGAACTTATGAATTAATGTTGTAATTTATATTATATGTTTAATATGTTATTAAAAAATATTTGAAATCTGTCGAGTTGTTTTCATTTTATGGATATTTTCAAGTAGGACACTTAATGCCTAACAAAAAAATCACTTTTAAAATACTCAATTCCTCAGGGCAGCACCCTGGGATGTATCCTGTTCTTGCTTTACATTAATTACTTGCCAAAGATTCTAAATAATAACTGTATACTTTACGCCGACGACATTACCGTAGTTTTAAAATGTGATGACAATGAACACTTTAAACAGCAATTAAATATCACTATGGAGAAAATTATACATAGGCTGAATGATCACAATTTAAAGCTCAATGTGTTTAAAACCAAACTCATACAAATCAAACCGCGACAAAAAAATCCGATCAACACTGATTTTTCTTACGGAAATGAGAAGCTCCGAGTTTAGTTCCGAGTCTACCTCAATCCCCAGTAATGTACAGGAATTGACTGTCACTGTCAAATCCTGTGCATTACTGGGGATTGAGGTAGACTCGGAACTAAACTGGAAGAAGCATGTTGCAAAAATCTCGGGAAAATTGTCGCAATTTACCTACGCACTTTATCAATTAAGAGCTGTACGAATTTAAAAACTGCAATCAACGCGTATTATGCTTACGGGCACGCCTGGTTAATTTATGGCATTATCCTGTGGGGAAACAGCACACACGTCAGTAACCTGTTTATTCTTCAGAAATAGTGCATTTTAATCTTAGTGAACATAAAACAAACAGAGAGTTGCAGATGTCATTTTACTCATCTAAAAATACTAACGCTAACATTGTACATCTATGAAATTTGTAAATTCGTAAGGAATAACAAAACGATACTGGAACAAAATAGAGATAACTGCAGCACGGCGTATCATAATCTGAGAAGTACAAATAAACTAACGAACACCATGAGCAAAATGCAAATTGTCAGAGCCGGTACGCATCCTATGGCCGTAAACATATACAATAGAGTTCCCCTCAATATTAGGAAAATAGAAAAATTCACAATGTATTGTAAAATGTTAAAAGATTTCTTAAGTAAGAATAGCTTCTATAATTAAAAATATTTTTTTGAAATAAAATAGGTGTAAATATAATCTGACATATAAATTTAATCTAATAATGTGTATAAACTTGGTAATATCATTGAAAGATATATTATGTTAATATTATGTGTTAGAGCACTATTTGTTATCATTTAAGTGTCTTTAAAGATTGCTGTGCCCTAACAGGGTTTATATTGGAGCATATACTTACTTTTAAAAACTTTTGTATCCATATAATGCAATTAATAAATGAATTATGAATTATGAATGTGCCCATCCCTGTAAAGTAATCCATACTAATATTATAAATGGGAAAGTGTATGTGTGTGTTTGTTTGTTTGTCTGTCTTTCACGGCAAAACGGAGCGACGAATTGACGTGATTTTTTAAGTGGAGATAGTTGAAGGGATGGAGAGTGACATAAGATAGTTTTTATCCCCGAAATTATCCCCTAAGGGGGTGAAATGAGGGGGTAAAAGTTTGTACGGAGCTGCAATATAAACGAGTTCCACGCGGACAGAGTCGTGGGCAGAAGCTAGTAGCTTATAATTTGTAAGTACTGGAAAAATATAGACTAGCTGCTCATGCGAATTACAAAGAACCCAGGTAGAGTCACGGGATAAATAAAAAGGCCTAAAGCCGAAGGTCTATCCCGAAAAATCATTAAATATTGTGTTTTTTTAATGGTACAATGGGTAGTTTCGGAGATTAATTACCCTCTACATACAAAATTACGTTATAGAGACAATAACTATTTAAAAATTATAGATTAGGACACGAATAAGCCTATTACATTTTATATTTCAGCATAGCCGATACTAAACGCTATCTTATTTAAAACTCGTATCAACCCGCGTTTTGCGGAACGCATGCATCTCATGAATTTTCATGGAATTTTCCGCAGCCGAGTCTGTATCTGCAGACGGCACAAAAAACTTGTGTCGGTTACAAACCTAATTTATCTACCCATACGCAAAAAAATCGAGTACACTTTTAGCACGATATCCCAAAAATAACAGTGATAGTGAAATAATTCTTAACAGACTACAAAAACTAAGAATACAATTTGTCATAATGTATTTTCATTGTATATAGTGGTCGAGAGAGTCACCCATAGGCGTCACATCCCTGAAACATGAGGATACGACCAAGAAAACATATGTTGTTTGTGTATATACACTTTTATTTTTATTACAGATAATAATTGAACATGTTTGCCATCATAGTCGTTCAGCTTATTTAAGAGCTAAGCTCTTGTCGGTGTAGTTCAAATTAGGTCCTCCATTTAAGAGCTAAGCTCTTGTCGGTGTAGTTCAAAGTAGGCCCTCCATTTAAGAGCTAAGCTCTTGTCGGTGTAGTTCAAAGTAGTCCCTCCATCCATTTACTCCGATCCCAGGCAACCTAACATCAACAAACATAGGTAAGTAACAAAAATACCGATATGCATTGATGAATATAAATATTTTACAATGCTCAAACGATCCGTATAAACGGGTATGTAATTAAATTGATACTTCAAAATATACCAAATAAATTGTGTTTTTAGTACACCTACAAATTATTCGGTCAGAATATTTGTTTTTACAGCCATAGAAACTACCTTCTGATTCTGCAACAAAATCGTAGCACATAATATTCCGTACGATGTCTACTTCATGCATTTTCAATTTTCCGGGCTAGTTTCAAGTAGAAATAGGTAAGTACTTCAGATTCCAGAGCCCGTACAAACATTTCACAACCATATGAGATGACACTTGAAGATGAATGTGCAGATACTACTGAATTATTAAGAAACATGGAGGGAATACCGTAATCGCAGAAATGGAATTCATGAGACGAATTACATTACTGGGATGGGAGAAGGTCGTAACGTTGAATCCATTACGCCGATAAATAATATTAGATTTGGTTTCGTATTTATTTTCGAATTGAAATGCTTTAAGCACGTTACAATAGAAGTACACATTAAGGGGATACAATAACATATTTTCAGTAAAATAGAAATACGGTACCTGGCAATCATAAAGTATTTTTACATTTCTAATAAACAATACCCACGATAAAACACGGAAATATGACGTTCCAACTTCTTCTGGCTACCTATAAAAAACACAATAAATATGGACGTTTCTTGACCATACGCAATCGTGACGTCACTCGATCCTCGATCCTATTTCCCAACAAACTGCATACTAAGACTACGATGTTTTGATATCTCAATTCATACTTTGCTGGTATGTGAGTTATGTTACTTACTTTATAGCAACGCTCTGCGATTTTAAATCGATTTATCATCGAAATAACTTGTGTTAGGGGTGTAGGGATTTCGTGACCACTCGCTGGCATCGATTCTAAGCGTACTATCTACAGTAAGAAAAGAAAAAGATAAAGCTTTTTCCAGGAAATGGGCCGTTCGGCGCCCTTTTTCAGAGCTATTGGGTATTAGCAATTTGCTTTGTGAGGCAGCGTCTCTCAAAGTGGAATTGTATCGGTTGAAAAAGGCAAAGAGGGTTTCAATAATTACCCCGCTACACGAAAACGTGATGTGATTGATTCCGAAACTCAACTTACAGAAAGAAAGGATGTGTTATTATGTTGGTGTAATTTTACTTAGCGAAATAAGTTTTTAGGATTGAAACCATCAACAACATCATCATCTTCATATCAGCCGAAAGACATCTGCTGCACATAGGCGGGCCAAAGAGTGTTTTAATACCTGAAAACGTCAAAAGCTCTTATAGATAAAGTGTTATAATTAATCCCACCAAAAACATTCCATGTAAAGTGATTGCCAAGACTCCCTAGCTCATATATAGTTTTCAGCGTTAAAAAGATATCAGATCATAAGTAGCGCCAAGCTTCCTATCCTAGACAGCGTAACTCTACGAAAGCTATATATGAGCTAGGGAGTTTTGGCAATCACTTTACATGTAATGTTTTTGGTGGGATCTCATTCCTTTTTGTAAGGTAGTTTCTAAAGAAGTGTAAGGAAATATCTTGGCTATAAAAATATACAACTTAAATATATTAAAACTTCAACCCCTTAATTTAAAGGAGGGGGTGATTTACAAAAAATCCTGAAATACTTTCTTTATTATCTATAACAAGGAGTCCTTATATAAATTTTCATACCCCTAGCATCAAAATTTGCGGAAGTCTCATACAAAGTTCCAATTTTTTGAATTATTTTGTTGATTGTGTACTATTACTAGCTTACATACCGAATTTCAGCATTCTAGGACTCCAGGAAGTACCCTAGAGGTTTTGATGATCAACATCAGTGAGTCAGTGACGAAAACGGCGTTTTTTAGATATCAATAAAATTTTAAGTATAAGAGCTATATTACTGAAACTTTATATGTTTAATAAGTCTACTATTGACATCATATCCCGAGAATTTTGTTTATCTAGTATAATCCAAACCCAAGTTCACGAGTTACGAGGGTTCAAAAAAACGACTAACTGATTCGAGAAAAGGTAGGTAGTGCCCTTGCGTTGCGCTTCGCTTGGCTCGTCTTGGCGGGGGCACTGCCGTGCCCCCAGATCAAGTGACGTTTTACTAAACTTTCTCAAAATGTTTAATATCCCCAACAATAGTAAACTTTAAAAACTTTCATCCAAAACTCCAAAGTTAAAAGCTAGTTCCCATTATCACCTTAACGAAATTTCTAGCAAAAGTGAACATTAGCTCCGAGAAGAAGTGAAACTTCCCCGCTGTCCGACCCGTATCACGGGGATTCTCTTTTGGCCCTGTCTTATCTTGTCGGCTTCACGAAATGAAGCCACGACTGATTTTCACAGATGTCTGATAGTGGATATTAGAGAAAAGAGATTGAGGCCGGATCCGAGAACTTACTTGTGTACTTTTTGAATAGGTACCTTTAACTTTAAGAGCCGTTACCTACACACTGCGAATTTTTGCAGCGCTACAAACGCGAAACAAGCAATGCGATAAAGAATCGATAAAGTTGTTTTGAAAAGTGATCTATGGCTACCGTCGCGCAACTGTCACGCGTTCATGAAACAATAAGTTTCCGTGGGATGTCACCACTCTTAAGGTTAAGGGCCATTTACATGGTGCAACAACTCGTATGCGATTTTCATTACATTGCGGGACTGCGGGTTAGCGAAATACGAAGAGTTCAATCAATTCTGCAATGTAATACAACTCGCATGCGAGTTGTTGCACCATGTAAAAGGCCCTTTACTTATATGCTTGCAATTTAGTTTGTAACTAGTTTTTATTAACAGTAATATTGTTGCATATGCAAATCGTTTTCCGGTTGTAGAGAGCGCAATCTGCATTTAGAACAAGTTTAGTCCAATGCTAGGGTCTTATAAACTTTGTACACCGTTCCCTAGGCAATCTTGACACGGCCAAGTTGCAATAGGATTAGAACGAATACTGGATAACATAGCACACTAAAAACGAAACACGAATTGCGATCGAAATAATGAAACAGTTGACAAAACATTGAAAGATCTATATATTTACTACTATTTATGGATACTATAGGAAAAACTAAAACATTTTAACGACACCACAAAATTATATATAGATATACATATGTACTTATATATAAACGGGTTCTTTTTGTGTTTCCTTTTTGTGCCGAACCGTGGACTGTATTTGAGCTCGGCACTTCGATAGCTAGTGGTTGGTGGGAAAAAGGATGAACGCAGATAGTTTCACTGAATTTACTTTAACTTCTTTAAAATGAAAAATAAAATAATACTTCTTGAAATAAACAAACATAAAATAACTTCTTCTTAAATACTAAACATAGCCGCTTGTGGCTAGTAAGTGGAGAGTGCGTTCGTACCGGAGCGTTGAGTTAGACTGAATTTGGGGCCCCTAGAAGGGGGTATTTATATGGCTTGATAGCCCGCTATCTAATGGCGGTATAAATGAGCTCGCGCTCTGATTGGCTGAAACGGTCGGTACGATCGCATACTTTACATTTTTCTAGCTTATAATATGGATACATTGTTGGCTTTTTTAGCCTATCCTAGGTCATTACTTATATTCCTAGGTATCCTAAATTATGACTCATTGTTATACTTGCCATATGGGCAGTGTACGAGTGTTTGCCTTAAGGGCCTAAATAAATAACAACTATAGCTGGTTTAGGGCTTATGTTGTTAACCTAAGTTGCACTTAGGTTTTGTGTAGGTCTAGATTAGTTCTAGCCTTTGCCTGAGGGGCTGACCTACCTATTGTTATGTTCTAGACTTGAGTCTAGATGGCTTGCCTTAGAGGCTGACCTGCCTATTAGACTTGGACTGTTAATAAGTGTCTAAGTCTAGCCCTATTTGGGTAATGATTGTACACCATGTTATAATGTTTATTTCGTACAAACTTAACTAGTTAGGTATTTAGCTATAATATAGGTATTTACAAATATCATTATAAATCTTTGTCCGTTACAACTGGGTGTCATTGGAGCGAGTTACGATTCCCTATGGTGGTCGTCCGGCACATTTCTCCCGCCGCTTGCGCCATCAGTCGCAAGTCTTGGAACTCGGGTGCTGGACGTGGTGCTCGATGCTCGGGTTTGCTGTGCAGGTTCGATGCTCGGGCTCAGCCTCGGAGATATTGCGCGCTGAGTGCTGGGTTGCAGGCTCGGCTTGGGCGCGCGTGGTGAGTGCGTGTGCGCTTTGTGACTGCGCGGGTGCACTCTGTGGTCTGGAGGCTGCGGCACCGGCCGAGGGCGCGGATGCGCTGAGAGGGCCGGGCGCGGGAAGGCCGGGCTTGGGGGCGCCGGCGGGCGGCGCGGGTGCGCCGGGAGGGCCAGGCGTGTGAGGGCCTAGCGTGGAGGTGCCGGCAGGCGGCGCGGATGCGCCGGGAGGGCCAGGCGTGTGAGGGCCTGGCGTGGAGGCGCCGGCAGGCGACGCGGATGCGCCGGGAGGGCCAGGCGTGTGAGGGCCTGGCGTGGAGGCGCCGGCAGGCGGCGCGGATGCGCCGGGAGGGCCAGGCGCGTGAGGGCCTGGCGTGGAGGCGCCGGCAGGCGGCGCGGATGCGCCGGGAGGGCCAGGCGTGTGAGGGCCTGGCGTGGAGGCGCCGGCAGGCGGCGCGGATGCGCCGGGAGGGCCAGGCGTGTGAGGGCCTGGCGTGGAGGCGCCGGCAGGCGGCGCGGATGCGCCGGGAGGGCCAGGCGCGTGAGGGCCTGGCGTGGCGGCGCCGGCGGGCGGCGCGGGTGCGTCGCGATGTGAGTCTGGCTTTGTTTGGAGGATGACGAGCTTCTTTGTGGGGCGGCGTAGGGTGCCGCCCTTTGTTCTGATATCGACGACTCTTGTTACTCCGTCTTCACCGGGGTAGAGTGCTGTGACGACTCCCATTGGCCACACGTTGCGGGGCAGGGTGTTGTCCATCACTAGAACGACGTCGTTTATGGCGATCATGGGGCCCTTATGGGTGGGGTCCCGCCTGAACTGTAGCTGAGGTAGGTACTCCCGCAGCCATCTTGCCCAGAACATGTCGGCGAGTCGCTGTGCTGTCCGCCACGTTGCTCTGCCGACTGTGTCTCGCTCGTCGAAAGTACCCGGGGCTGGGTTCCATGCTGCCGGCCCGATTGTGAAGTGGTTTGGAGTGATGGCCGTTGGCTCGTTGGGGTCCACCGCGACGTGTGGAGTGGTCGCGAGTTGACTGAGAACTCTGCTTCGGCTAAGAAGGTGGACAATGTTTCTTCGCTCGGGTGTCGCTCGCTCAGGATTGCTGTTAGCGCCTTCTTGACACTTGACACCATGCGCTCCCATGCGCCCCCCATGAAGGGGCTTCCCGGTGGGATGAAGCGCCAGCTAATGCCTCGCTGCGTTGCGGCGATGTTGACACCCGTTTCCAGTGCTCGCCGCAGCTCTTTGTCCGCCCCGCGTAGATTCGTGCCATTATCAGACCAAATCTCTGTAGGGCAGCCCCGCCGGGCTATGAATCTTCTTAATGCTGCTATGGCGGAGTCGGTGCTGAGCGATGCGGCGACTTCTAGATGTACCCCACGGGTCGTGAGGCAGGTGAAGAGTGCGACATACCTTTTCTGAGTTGAGCGTCCGACTGTAACTGTAAGTGGCCCGAAGAAGTCCCATCCCGTGTACGTGTACGCTCGCTTATGGTGGGCGAGGCGCATGTAGGGGTGGTTTCCTGTGGGCGGAGTCGGCGGCAATGTTCTTTTCTTTGCGCATTGCCGGCACGCGTGTGCTACTTGTCGGCCTTAGGTGTAGTACCCAATATTGTTGTCGTACTTCATTGATGACAGTTTCTATGCGTGCGTGATGCAGTTTCCTGTGTACAAAATCTATGTACAGTCGCGTAGCGGGGTGACGGCCGTCCAAGACTATGGGGTTCTTTTCTATTACCGTGTCCTCGGCGGCGTCGATGCGGCTCACGAGTGTGACTACGTTGTCTGTGACTTGTACTGCAAGATTTTTTAGTTTACCGCTTCGCTTTTCATTGCTCTTGAGTGCTGCTATGTCGTCTTTGAACGCGCTGAGTTGTACACCGCGCCAGATAAGGTTCGTAGCTCGTCGTAGCAGCTCCGTAGACAGGGGTTCGTAGCGGTCTATGGTCGGGGTAAAAATTTTTAGTAATTTTACCTTTTGTTTTTTGAGTGCAGTTTTGCGCTTGTAGTTTACGGAGTCTTTTTTCTTGCAGAGCTCTATGAATTGTAGGACGCGCGCCGTAGTTCGCAGGTATCGTTCCCATTTTGAGAACCTGCTTGCTTCCGGTAATGCCTGAGTTATGTCGCATTTTCTGACTGCTACGGCTACACACGTTCGCTCCTCCCCTGTGGGCGTGGCTTCGTCCTCATCGGGTATGTACTGCGGCCACTCCTTCTCTGGTTTTCTTAGGAAATGTGGGCCTGTGTACCACCTGTGTCTGGAAGCGAAGTCTCGGGGCGTCTCTCTTGTGGCGTCGTCGGCGACATTCAGTTTAGTGGGTATATAGCGCCATTCACTTACTTTTGAGTGTTCCTGTATGGCGGCTATTCTGTGTGCTACGAACGGTTTGTATGACCGCGAGCCGTTGCGCACCCACTGCAGCACTGTTTTGCTGTCCGTCCAAAACGTAGTAGAGTCTGGCTGTCTCTCGTGCTCTTCTTTGACGACTTGGGCCATTCGTGCTCCCATTACGGCTCCTAAAATTTCGAGTCTCGGAACGGAGTGTAGTTTTAACGGGCATACGCGCGCCTTGGCCATTATGAGTGACACGTGTATTTCACCTGTGCTTGTAGCGGTGCGCAAGTAGAGAGCTGCAGCATACGCCTCCTGCGAGGCGTCCGTGAAAACGTGCAGTTGAGTATTTACTGCATGTGTGAAGCCGATGTAGCACCTCGGGATTGCTACGTTGCGTAGAGCCAGTAGGCTTTTCATCCAATCCGCCCAGACTGCAGCGAGGTCGTCGGGAAAGCGCTGATCCCAAGTGAGGCCGCGCCTCCATGCCTCCTGCAGTATAGATTTCGCTCTTACCGTAACAGGCGCCGCGTATCCGAGCGGGTCGTAGAGTGACATCACAATTTTCAGTGCTTCTCTTTTCGTAGGGCGGTTGTTGTGTAGCACGTCGTCTGGTAGGCGGGCGAGATCTAGGTTGAAGGTGAGTTCGTCCGTGGATGGCCTCCAGATAAGGCCGAGGACGCGTTCAGTCGCGCCGGGGCCCTCGTCCAGATTGACTGGAGTATCTGTGGGCGGGGCGTTTTCTCCTAGGGCGGTCATCAGGGCGGGTGAATTTGATTTCCACCCTCGCAGCTCGAAGTTGCCTTCTGCCTGTATGTCCCGCACCTTCACTGTAGTCTCGATCGCCTGGGCTAGATCTGGGAATGAGTCTAGGTAGTCGTCTACGTAATGCTTTTTTATTATCGCATTTACCGCTGTAGGCTCCGTGTTCTCGTACCTCTTGGCGTTCTCGTTCTTGACGTAGATAGCGCAGGCAGGGCTATTTGTCGCACCGAATATGAGCCTTGTCATTCTGTATTCGGTTGGTGGAACGTCCCCTCGTTGCCCGCCCCGCCACAGATACCTTAACACGTCGCGATCCTCCGGTCTGACTTGTACTCGCATGAACATCTCCTTTATGTCCGCAGAGATAGCTATAGTATGTTGTCTGAACTTACATAGTACTCCGGGAAGAGATTGCAGCAATCCAGGGCCCGCTAGCAGCTTGTCATTCAGACTAGTGCCCTGTGCTCTTGCCGCTGCGTCATGGACAATCCTGAGCTTTCCAGGTTTCATCGGGTTCAGTACTGGAAAATGTGGGAGAAAAAAGGTTTTGTGTGGAGGACCCGTTGACTGGACTATCTCTGCATAGCCCTTTTCTACTAAGGCGTTCATTTCCGCCTCGTATTTAGCCCGCAGCTCTGGATCTTTGTCGAGTCGTTTTTCTACACTGTGCAGCCGTTTCAACACTGTATTGTAGTTGTAGGGTAAATGTACCTTGTCTTGGGCCCATAGTAGGCCGACTTCGTATTCCCTTTCTGACACACGTTGCGTAGTTTGTTGTAAGATGCGGGCGGCTCTTTCCTCAGGGTCGCTTGTAGGGCGGGCGGGTACGATGGCTAGAGAGTCTACGTTGAAAAAATGTTCGAGTTTTTCTTCGACTGTAGATATGAAATTTACCCTGTGTCCCAGGCTTCTAGTTTGTGCTCCATGCAGCACCCAGCCGAGTGGAGAGCGGGAAGCGACCGGCTGGTCGCATTGTCCTCTTCTGACGGACTCGGCTAGCAGCAACTGGTAATTGTCTTGTCCTATTAGAATGTTAGGGCGGGCGGACTTATATATCAAATGTTGCTTTATGTCGCGTAGGTGCTCGCATTTGTCTATGACTGCTTCGGAGACTTCCTGTGGTGACAGCGATAATTTACTCACGGTTCTCGCTTCAATCTTGTGGGCGGAGTCCGCCCCAACGAGTTCTATGCGTACTCGTCGTGATGTGCTGGAATCCAGTGTCCCTGAGGTAAGTGCTTCAATGTGGAGGGGTTCGATCGGTCCCGGAGCTCCCACAGCGTCGGCGAGTTCCTGTGATATGAGACTAACCGTCGAGCCGTCGTCGAGCAATGCCCATGCTGGGCGGCGCCCTAGTGGTCCCGACACCTCGACCGGCAATATTTTCAGGTAGGACTGCGCTGTCGCAGCCCATGCACATGTCACCTTCTCGGTAGTGGTTGTGTGATCTGAAATATTGTTATCTCTGTGCACTAATACATTATGATTCTTACCGCAGTTAACAGCTGAGCACACTACACGTTTGCACGTGTGTTTCTTCGGCCTGTAAGAAAGACATTTAAAACACATATTGTTATGCTTCGCTACCTCTCGCCGCTTGTCTATGCACATGTCTATAAATTTAGCACATTCTCCGCCACTTACGTGTGTATCACTTTCACATACCGGGCACTTTTCTCGGGTTAGTTTGTCATGTAAAGACCGTAATATTTCACTGTTGTACCTTGAGGTGTCGGGGTCCACTAATTGTAGTGTTCACATTATGGTTCCTAGTTTAATTGAAAAGGAACATATATCTTGCGCGTTGTCCGTCAGTCTTGGAAGGTCGCGAAGATTTCTGTACTCCAGTGCTGCGAGCGTAGCTTTGTTGCCGTAAGATTCCTCCAATTTTTCCATAATTAACTCGGGCGCCGCCCCAGCTAATATGAACTCACCGAGGGCTGTGTTTCTTAACGACTGCGTTGCTGCTTGAAGACGCGCCGTATTTTCTCCTGCTGTGAAGAAGGGCGCCGTGTCCGTGAATACCTTTTTGAACGATACCCATTGCCGCCTTGAGCCTTGGAAGTTCGGGAGATCCGCCGGCCTGCGTGTAGGCGAGTCCTTGCCGGCCAGTATGGCGTTTCGAATAGCCTCGGTTAGGAGGGCTATATCTGTTGTTGGCGTATAGGGCCGAATGGCGAATTCGTCTCCCGCCGGTGGGCGTGGCGTGAAGACTGGCGCTGCGTGGTTGAGCGGAGCGGCGGAGGCAAGCCTGGGTGCCGGGGGGTGGTTGTCCCCTGCTGCTTGCGGGCGAGGTGGAGGCTGCGGTGCTCCCGCCGGTATAAATGGTACATCACCTTGTGGTGGTGATGGGTTGTGCGCGTGGAAATCGATGGCCGCCAGGTGCTTGCTGCGATCGATCCATTTCTCGACCCGTTGAGTGACTTCGCTGTTGCTAGAAATGGAGTCCTCCTCATCGTCGGAGGGCCCCTCGGCTTCGATGGTGGCGAGTTTGGCGGCGGCGAGCTCTTCGCGCGCCTTGGCGAGCCGGTAGGCTCGTTTCTGTGATGCTGTGCTGGAGCCTGCTCGCGACCGGGGCCTTCTGTAGGATGTGGAGGTCGCGTTGGCTTCTGGTTGCTGACCCTGGGGTGCTGAAGGCGCTGCTGGGGTGCCCTGGGGCTGACCATTCGGCAGTGCGACGTCTTCAGGTGCAACTGGCACGTTGTTGGCGGGCGATGAGGGCTCCGCCGCAGCCGGTGTATGCTCGTGAGAGAGGGCGCCGGCTGACTCCAGGGGTGTGCGCCCTGCCTGGGCGTGCGGCGCGCACTGTTGTTGGAGGGCGTGCGCTGGGTTGTGCACTACCTTGCTCCTGGTGGGGCCACCAGGAGGAGCCTGACTGAGGTTTAGGTTAGTTCGGCTTTCGTCATACCTTTGGCGCCGGGCGAGAGTCCTATTGCTATCTCGTCCGGATTCCGCTGATGTGGAGCGCTCGATGGATGACTTCGTGATGTTGGCTGGCGTGGAGGTGGTGTGCGTTGCTTGGCTTGCACTCTCCGACTGCCCGCTCCGTGAACGCGTGACGGCGCCTTGCGGCGCGCTGCTGAGCTTTTTCCCCTGGGTGGGCCTACCTCGGCCGCTCATGGTGGAGTCGAGGGTCCCATCCCCCGTACTACCTGATGGTACGAAGGTCCAATCCTTCGTACTGACGGTTGACCGATGCGGAGTGGAGGGTCCAATCCCTCGTACTGCCTGGTGTGCACGGCCAATCCTTCGTAGAGACGGTTCGAAGGTCCAATGTGCCGAACCGTGGACTGTATTTGAGCTCGGCACTTCGATAGCTAGTGGTTGGTGGGAAAAAGGATGAACGCAGATAGTTTCACTGAATTTACTTTAACTTCTTTAAAATGAAAAATAAAATAATACTTCTTGAAATAAACAAACATAAAATAACTTCTTCTTAAATACTAAACATAGCCGCTTGTGGCTAGTAAGTGGAGAGTGCGTTCGTACCGGAGCGTTGAGTTAGACTGAATTTGGGGCCCCTAGAAGGGGGTATTTATATGGCTTGATAGCCCGCTATCTAATGGCGGTATAAATGAGCTCGCGCTCTGATTGGCTGAAACGGTCGGTACGATCGCATACTTTACATTTTTCTAGCTTATAATATGGATACATTGTTGGCTTTTTTAGCCTATCCTAGGTCATTACTTATATTCCTAGGTATCCTAAATTATGACTCATTGTTATACTTGCCATATGGGCAGTGTACGAGTGTTTGCCTTAAGGGCCTAAATAAATAACAACTATAGCTGGTTTAGGGCTTATGTTGTTAACCTAAGTTGCACTTAGGTTTTGTGTAGGTCTAGATTAGTTCTAGCCTTTGCCTGAGGGGCTGACCTACCTATTGTTATGTTCTAGACTTGAGTCTAGATGGCTTGCCTTAGAGGCTGACCTGCCTATTAGACTTGGACTGTTAATAAGTGTCTAAGTCTAGCCCTATTTGGGTAATGATTGTACACCATGTTATAATGTTTATTTCGTACAAACTTAACTAGTTAGGTATTTAGCTATAATATAGGTATTTACAAATATCATTATAAATCTTTGTCCGTTACAACTGGGTGTCATTGGAGCGAGTTACGATTCCCTATGGTGGTCGTCCGGCACACTTTTCATTTTACTATTAACAAATAAATGATGTTGTTCTATCTTTAGTGAAAAAGGCTGTATATTTATAAAAAACCTATTTAGTGGGGATTAAGTTCCGTGAACATTCGCTGCCTATAGACTCTTGAGCCAATCTTCTGGAAATAACGCCTTACTACCAAATCACGCAGTACCGTATCAGTAATCTCCCAGCTCACATTAATATAGAATAGAATAGAATAATATTTATTCATGGCAACAGCACATACATGTACATAAATCAAAAATCAAAAAACAGAATGGTAGACAAATTGCCACGAAATGGTTCCATCTCAGCGTTGTGCTGGCCTGGTGGCCAGCGCTGGTCTTCCGATGGAAGCATCCGGTGATTCCACGGCGTAACACATATTTTACACTCGCACAAAATAGTTATAATAATAGTAATATAAAACAAAACAAACAGTAAAGACAAATAATAAACTTTTTATGAACGCAACATTTATAACCATCATCAATTACCTAATCGATACCTACGCTTACGAGATGATGTCGTAGAAGTATATAATACGAATATAATAGTTTATAATATAATACTTTTTTGTAAAATAATGACGTCTTATAATCTTAGATCACATATATTATATACTATGAGACGAGCAATATTTAATATAGAGCAATATAGAATATATTTGAAATCACGTTTTCGAAAACGGCTCTAAGGATTTCAATGAAATCAGGAATTTAGGGTTTTACGGGGCGTAATACGATCCGGAAAATCCCTTTTCTCCGTATTTTCTCTCTCCTTGGACTTATTTCAAATTTGTACAAAAATATTTATACAAAATATTATTTTAAGTTTGAGCAAATAAGTTAAGCACACTCATTCAATAAAATGTATGACGTTTATAGAAGTCAGAAAACATTGAAAATGGGGCAAACTTCATTGATCGCCTTATAATTCGCCTATAATCCTGTGTCAATCAAAATAATGGAACATGTGCAAATCATAAAAAAAAAGTCATGTGTTGTAAGTTGCATGATCATGAGGTAAGTATTTTTATTTATTTTTAAGATGTTTTGCGGTTGTATATCGTTGCTTATTTTAGATATGCTTTGTCCCTATCTTACGAATACAAATGTCAAAGTGACAGATAAGGACAAACGAATTTTAACGCCATTTTAGTTAAAACAGGCTTGAAGCACGTTTATGAATACGGCCGTAAAACTTTACGAAGACCTAGTACTAAAAAATTATTATTTTGAACCCGGAAAGAAGATTAAGCCAAGTATAAACCGTTGATCCGCAAAGCGTGGCAGCAATAGACATGTTGATTTATTTCGCTGGTGTAATCTGCCAGCAAAGTTTCTTGGTCGCTCCGCGGGCACAATCAATCTGTTACCGACTCTAGTATACGATTGTTCCGTTTTCGTTTGCTCCGTTCAATTGTCTACGTGCCCATTAATCCCATTTTCTGTCATTGGGAAAACAATTTTGTTGAGGTTAAAAGTTTACTCTTTGTTTTCTAGAAATAGTCTCTTCATCGCAGAGACTAGAATAACGTGTCAAACTTGAGGCATTTTGGGTTTGAAATTTATAGCCGGAAAGTAACATGTACAGTCGGCTTAGAAGTTCGAATGCTGACTGTAAGTATATTGCTTTCCAGTTCGGATTCACATGCTAACTCGTTAGAATGAGCATGCGAATCTCATCTATATCAATTTGGATTTCCTTCAATACATACTCACCTTGCTTTAAAAATATAGAAATTAATGAAGAAATTAATTAGTTCAAGACAAAACGGATAAAGTGCTTCATATCACGATTAGTTAGAAGGGGGAAGAATGAAATAAGGCATCATTACAACCTCTTTGTTTTCAATCGTTTAAGGAAACCCCTCCTTTAGTAATTATGCAATATTACCAAGATCAATGATCATGAGTAAAATGATGACTTCATATGATGGAAATTGTACTCTTTTGTTACGGTAATCTTTTTTGTATTGAAGATTTTTTTTAATTCGTTATTCCGCGTCGAGTATAAAATGAATTCTTGAACAATGCTATGTTAAAATTACTAATTCCCGTCTTGCTTGAAGCGTCGCTCAATGCCACGCGTTTTAATACGGGAGGCTTTGGAATTAAAATAAACTATGTAAGTAATTGATTGTACCCTAAAGGAGCCCCGCGCGGTCCGTTATGGCACCTAAATCCCAAGATGTGGCAGCCACTAGTGGTACTTTTACGATTAGATCGGTATCTTCGCATGATTTCCGTGACAGAAAAGCTACTGTGAAACATTGCATGGATATTTCGTACATAAGATTTTCGAAAAACTCAACGGTACGACTCGGAGTTCGAAACCACGACCTCCAAATTGAAAGGCCCGTGCCTTTCCGTTCGGTATCTTCGCGTTAACTATGTATGTAAGCAATATCGACATAAAATCTTACTTTAAATACATTGTAGTACCCTAATCACGGCGAACGTGCCTATTGTAAACTAAACAATGTGGGTGCCTGTAATAATTACATGTACGGTACAATTGTTAGCCTGGATAATTCACGATTCTCTCCGACCTAAGTACCCAAATAATGTAACTAATAATACACTATAGTCTCCAGTAAATCATAATAATCATACATATTACGTTCATGTATTTTATCGCATAAGAAAAACCTAGCCTACTAGGGTACAGAATCCCATGAACACTAGGTAAATCAAAACAGCTAGTATGCTCTTTTGACGGCGCTGGATTATAGAATTAGGCTGGACACGACATACAGGGCAATAGCTGCCATAACCTTTGTAGTAAGGAAAGTGAAACATGACATACATGATCAATAGGTATAGTGTTTACGATCGTAATAGTATTCAAGGTAGAACTTGACTACTATGATCGAAAATACAATAAAAGCACCTTCAGCGGGTATATTATACTAATTTTAATTTTATTGAGAGTTGAAGTGCAGTATACTTGAATATGAATCGGACTGCCTTTGTTCTATTTAGTGTAGTACTCAGTTTAGTTTAAGCATAGGTAAATGCGTTTGAACGCTGGGACCCGTTTTCTTTTATCATTTATGGTTTATGGTTTAAGACATTTATATTTACTTAATTTGAGAAACTATAAAAAAATATTCCTGCTACTTTAATTGTCGTACGTGCTGGGAATAAATATACATTAGCTATGATAAAAAAGAAGAATTTGAATGTTCTGCGTTTCCAATATTCATCATTTGTATGATATTTCCGCTTTGCCTTAAGGTTTGACTGCTAGAGAATACCATATGGCATTAAGCCCGTCTTTTGTACGATATGTTTCTCTTTCGTGCAATAAAGTTTAAATAAATAAATGTTATATGGCCAGTTGACCGTTTGCGTAAAAAAATTGTACAACGTACGTAATTAGTATTTTTTTTGTATGGGAAAATGACGGTTGATTTGTTTTACCATACATTTGAAAAGTCGCGTAATCACGCCTTAGAGCTTGTGTTACTCGTAATTTGGGACACTGAAAACTTTTTCATCTTAATTTGTTTTAAGTAATAAATCGCTGCTGGAGCTTCGATCAGATTTACCTGCCACCTTTACCCACGGACTTTAGACTAGCGGCCATTTTTAACGAGAGATCGTTCGGCGACGTTGCCTGCCCGACAAGTGATTAATTATCGTCGACATCTCGTCTTCTACACTCCTGATTGATTACAATGTAATCTTGTTTGTGACTTGACTGATGTTGCGAATTGTATCACGGTCGGGTTGCTCATATTTTTTGTCGTGAAACTAGTAGCGGGGTCTTTCTAATAAGCACGGGAAACCAAATTACAATAAATCAACTGCTCATACTCTTAGTTGCTCGGTTATTTTATTTTTTTTGACAGGTTCTAATGCAGCAGCCAGAAGGCTTTGGCTGCTCGTCTTTCCTGGCCTGTGGGCAGACTCCACTACGGGGCTGCCTGACTGCTGCTGCTGCTGCTGTACGGGGTTGCTCGGTAGTTAATAAGATTTATTTATATGGATGGACCAAGAATAATATAACTATATACTAATTCAACAGACCTAGGAGAGATTTATTATTAGACGAGATTTGCTTTTTAAGAACACAGAAAGAAAGAACAAAGAAAGAACCGCAGACAGCAGCAGACGACGTGTCCCTAGCTAGTTACAAAGTGTATTTCATAGAAATACAAAGAAACCGGTAGTGTCGCTGCGATATATTTGCGATAGTATTATTACGATAGCATAGACAGAAAAATTAGAAAAGTTGAAAAACCCCCGACATTTTCATTTCACAGTCCAATATCTCAAAAACGGCCGAACAGATTTTAATGAAACATTGCTAAAAACACCCTCTTTTTCGTCGGGGGTTAAACAGTGGTATTAATTCAGAAAGAAACCCAGTGTACTAAATACCTACTGAGACGAGTAAGTAATATAGGCACAGGCTTTAAATCTAATGCTGAATGTTACTAGATGGCACAATATAAAAGAGCTCTCTAATATAACGATAGTACAGAATAATGCAAAGAACGTTGCTATACATCTGAAATATCTGATTAAGAAAATGGATTTCTAAATGTTAATAGGTATGGTAGGGTAGGTAGGTTAGGTAGGTAGGTAGGGTAACCACTACTAGCAATAAATGTTTTTCAATTTCTAAGACCACTGCGTATAAAAATGTATGTCTAATAGAACAATTTACTCCACTGTATCTTCCGATTGCGGGTCAAGTTAATGCTAGTTACACAGCAATTCCGAGGCGTCTTCCCAACGAAGGCGAAGCAAGGCAAGTTAGTCGAGTTGAAAGTCATTAACTTCGCTTAAGTTCGTTACTGGTGGTACGCGGCGCCGATGCATGCCGCTGTTCGGAGTGAAGCCAGATGTTCCACGAAATTAGCGAAACGAGATAAAGGGGTGCCGTGAACGAACCCACACGATACCTACTTAGACGTACGATCAGAAAAACTTGCAGACTCAATTTTGTAAGACGAGTTTCCACAAAGTGCTGCCTGTTTACAAGGACTGTGGTAAACAAGGGTCTATATCGGGTGGCATAAAATTGTTGGTCTATTTTGTCGCATACCAACTTTATGCCGAATAACGTATGGCATAAACATTGTTGTGCATATTTTTTATTTGCCGAAATTGTTGTTCCTAATATTGATTGTCCTAAATGTTTATTATCCGAATGTTTATTGTGTCGAAGTTTTTTTTTTAGAATGATTGATGTGCATAACTTTGATGTTACTAATATTTAATGTTCTAAAAATGTCGTCCATACATTTTGTTACGCACATTATTAGAATTGCCTATTACTTGAATAACTTATGACCCGCCCTCATGTCGACGGAGCCCCGCTTCGCGGGGCCCTTATTTCTGCTCTGAGGGACAAAAGGCAACTAACGAACCTATCTACGCCTGATACTTGAATAACTTATGACCAGCCCTCATGTCGACAGAGCCCCGCTTCGCGGGGTCCCTATTTCTGCTGTAAGGGACAAAAGGCAACTAACGAACCTATCTTATTAATTTAATTGATCTAAATGAAGGTTGTCTCTGCTGAGAATTGCCTTATACGAATAACCTATGACCCGCCCTCATGTCGACGGAGGCCTGCTTCGCCGGGCCCCTATTTCAGCACAGAGGGGCAAAAGGCAACTAACGAACCTATCTTATTTATCTAGATGTAGGTCGTTTAAAATAGTATAAAATTTAGGAAATAAAATAGTATAGGTGGTGTAATTTGAGCTACTTTAATATTAGGCAAAATAATAACTATGACAATGAAAATTAGGACTATTACTTTTTAGGTAATTCGATGTTCGAGTAATCAATATTAGGATAAACATTCTTTAGGACTTTTAAATGTGTATGCGTAAAAATGAATAGGCTAAATAAATAGTATGCCACTCAACATTATGCCAAACATTCTCGGCCAAACATTTTTAGGACGATCAACATTATGCGATGCGACAGGCACCCGGTAAACAAGCATAGCCTCTGTCTGATGGTAGGTAGACCCTGTAGCCTTTGAACGCTCGCTTGAAGATTCACAAGCGCGTTGATGACCTTTTATTTTTAAAATAAATAAGATTAAAAACTCAACCAGCAATACTATTTTCAAAAACAAGCTTTAATCGTTCCTGATGATGATGATGAGGATGTTGCATGTTGCATCTTAGTTACTCAATAGGGTAGTTACGTCATGTTAAAATTGATGTAGTGTTGCTAAATCGATAGTAAACCAACAAATTATTGTTAGAAAGTATAAATTACAAGTTATAATTAAGGTGATTCGATCGCCATACAAAACGTCTTTTGACATTGGCAGGCTAACGGCGTGATATTGGCGTTTTGTATGGCGATCGAACCACCTTAAAATCAACTCATCAAAAAAATATGCATTTTTTTACCATGAGTAAATTTAAAGCTACTAATAGAATCCTTTCGCGTTTAAAGAAACTAAATTGTATGACAACCATTCGCCTAAACGCATTATTTCGCGACCGTAACAGCAATTTACTACATTTTGCATACAACGATTAGTACCTATAGCAAAATGTGACGTCACAATTCTATATCAATTAGTATGAAGCGTTTCGCCTGCCGTTAGAGAGGTCCGTCTTTGCCTCAATTTTTTGGGTATTTATGTTGTTTAATTTTAGTTGCTCATAATAAAGTCATGTACACAAACATTTGTTCCTCTCCAAAAAGTGGTTCGAATAGCATCGTAAACTATTTAAGGACACAAGCCAATCGCCGTAGTGTGTAACTAATATATATTTGTATAAAAAAAATTAAACATTATGAGAAATGATTATGGAGCAGTAATCTATTTATGACTTGTAAAATGTACTTTTTAATACAGTTGCTCAAAAAGTGGTACTTTTTGTGGCTGCGTAGCGTACGAGAAGCTCAATTTCTCGAACTAGTGCTTTTTACTTTTTAGTTGCGACCGCGGCGCGACCGTCGCGGGTGCGCGGCCTGTGCGCGGCGGGTTGCTGGCGGGGCGCGACCTGTTTGACCGCGCTAGCGGGCAGTAGGCAAGCATATTTTATCGCAATGATATATTAATTTATTATTTTTCGCAAATGTATTAAAAAACGTCGTTTACAACACGTGTGAAATGTCTTTTACCACTCACACCGAGTCTTGCCACTCGCTTTCAGCTCGTGGTAAGATACCTCGGTACTAGTGGTAAAAAGACATTCTTTTCACACTAGTTGTAAAATGTACTCTTTTAGCAATAAAGTTCTGTATTTTGTATTCTCGGGAGCTCCAGCGGCCTTACTCGCCACCATTAATACAACAGGGTTTTTATTTGTGACAAAGATATCCACAAGTGGTGGTGTTATTATTTACGTACTTCCTCAGTTGGCCTGTTCTAAATATGAGCTTAGTGAAGACCTTCGAATAATCTAGCCTACTATATCAAGACTACCTAAAGCGAGGAACGTTCGGAGTATGCGTCTTGTGATATACATGATACCCATTTAATATAAACATGGTGGCTTAAGGCATGTCGTTTCTACGAAAACTGTAATTTCATATTCGCACGTAAAGTTATTTTTGCGGTAACCCAATATTTGGACTTATAATTTAAGAGCAACAAACTACGGAGGCGAGCACGTCCAATATGAAACATAATACATACATACTCGTACATACATGCACGTCTTTATTCCCAAAAGGGGTAGGCAGAGCACATGAAACGGACGTAGTTCCAGCGCGACTTTTAGCATAAATGTGGGTATAAAAGATCGACTAAATGCGAAACATAATAGTGTGAAGAAATATGACATATTATATTTATTTTGCTATTAACAAAGTAAACGAATATCGATTTATAATAAAGTTGCATAATGGTTTTTTTTTAATGAAAGGATCCATTAAAATATTATTGTCTTAAAACGAATGTCGATTTATGATTATATTTATATTTTTTTATGAAATTAGGTATTATCATTATTATTAAGAGCCGTAAGTCCCCACTGCTAAGCAAAGGCCTCCCTCGTATTCCTCCACATATCTTATTTATTAATCTCAGGCAACGAGGCCCATATTTACAAATACCTTACACACTAACAAACACATCAATATATAGAACTTATAAGTAGCTCAATATATCCCGGTCCTGAGCAGCCTCTCACCAGTCTTGATCAAAGACGTCAAACTCGTCTCCCCATCTCCTTCGTGGTCTATCGCGGCGCCGTATTCGGTTCTGTGGGATCCATTTGGTGGTAATTGTAGCACATAACGCTCGGCATGCGGCAGACGTGCCCGACCCTGTCAGTCCTATTTAAGTTTTGCGACTGTGCGAGCTACGTCAACTACCAGAGTTTTAGAAGGCAGAATTGTATTTAAAATAAAATATGTTTAATGTTATCCTGAATAACTACTATGGTTTATTATATGTTATTGGTTTCTTAGCGCTTAAGAGTCCTCAGCACAGTTGACTCATGTCGACTTTTCATACAAACGAGTTTCGTTCTCATTTTAAAACGGCATACCTACTGGAATAACATGAAACTTTTTATACACGGGATCCACTGTGTCTAGATCAGAAGCTAGTATATTATTATTATTGTTGATTTGCGGGCCTTTATATGCCGCTTCGACCAGCAAGTGATCTATTGTGGCAGCCCTTTTTTATATTTGACCGTTAAGGCCCGTTGCCTCTAGGTAATTCCAGATTCTTTGGGCGGTGATATGTTATACCTCTTCTGGGTGCACGATGTGCCGCCATAGGTAGATACTTCTTTTGTGCATGAGTGTTCCGCAGGAGCAGAGAATGCAGCTTTATTTTGGTTCTTTTCATAATTCTTAAGAGAGAGAGAGAGTGAGAGAGAGAGAGGTAGGTTCGCCAAACGTTACATAAATGATTCGCAATTCGAAGAGTTAATCCCTGTTTTTTGAAACAATATACTTAGAGGAAAGTTTCTATATCAGCCAATCCTCTTTTAATGAAGCTTTTCCGTCAGCTTTACTGATGCTAAACCGCTTTGTGCCGTGGAAGAGAAGCGTGTTAATCGGTGTTTGTGATATTTTTACGGTGGTCAATAGATACTTTAAACGTGTTTATTAAGAAATTTGTAAAATCGAATACCTTCTTTGTTTGTTACTTAATTGTATATTACCTAGACAAAACCTACTACATACCTACCTACATTTTTGTAGGGACCTTTATAAACATTCTTTAACATCAGACATTTAAGAGCTTAGCTCTTGTCGGTCGGGTAAATACCTCCCTGCTAATGTTTGTCTTTCCATAATATTGGGGAATATTAACGTGGCGGTTTCCCATTTGCCTTCCGCGTCGCTGTATTTGACGAATGCAGCATTTATTTACTTATTATGTCACAGTGTCGTCATCAGGTTAATGTAACTTTTATTGAGAAACCCATCTCGATTGGCTATCCATTCAATATATTCGCAGCTAACCATCATAGGTTATGGCTGTTCATTATCCGTTACCCGCTGGTAGCCTGCAGGCGATCATCACTTTTTTTTACTTAGTTTATTAATTCGAATTTCCGTAAATTTTAATATTATGATTAAATGTTTGTGTTTTGTTGGTTCGAATGATACGTCACCGATCATAGATTAAATAGGCACTGTAGAGAAATGTGGTTACGTGTGATGGTAACGCACTCTTTTCTATAGAGCACAGACCAATTGGGTTGAGATTCCAATAGATCGGCACTCTTGTACGATTAAGGTGGATTCAGGCCTGGCTAACAGAACAGCAAAGAACGATTCCAGTAAGGTTTATTTATTTAAACAGGTTCAATACACAAAAGTTCGTTCACTTAATAATTGTTAATGTTCACAAACTTCACAATACACTTGATATTCACTTTGACAAAGATGTAAGTACGATAATACATGGATTTCAGACGAGTGGGACGAGTTACGCTTCACTATGTAAGACAGTGTGCGGTCGGAATTGCTACCATAGAGGCTTTATGCAATGTGTGACCAGGACTGTTTTGTATAGAGTAAGGTGTTAGCTTGGAGGTGACTATGTCAACTGGATCGTAATTGCGACCGTAGAGGGCTTATGCAATATGTGACCAGGACTGTGCTTCGATGTCAACTGAACTTCCAGCCACCAGTCTACCCTTTTATACCATCTGGTGGCGTGGGTCTGCTAGGGACGCTTGCGTTGGCGTCACCCGCATGATGCAACAAATCCCGTTATCTGGATAGCGTCGGTTCCCACGCTATACCGTCCCGTTAGCCAAGGGGATGACTTTGTTTCCTTCCGATAGAACAATGGTGGGTCCAGCGGCCCGTTATTTACATCGTCCCCGGGTACCTGAGCTATGTGCTGCGGCCCGATATTAAAAGTGTTGGTGCTACAGCACCAGATTCCAAAAATAACTTTTGTCGAATTGAAATGTTATTTCAAAGCACACGTAAATCATCCTTAACGTCGGGAGCATGATATATTTGCCGATAAGACGACACTCCTGAATACATTCGAGGTTCTTCTTGACATTTCCGAGAATTTATAACTCGGAAAAGACTGCGACACGTGTTTTAGTTTCCAATACAGTGAAAGTGTTACTTTACGGCATGTAGCTTCCTGCTGAGGTTTCGGTGCATTTCATTTCATAATGACTACAATGGATATTGTAACATCCGTAATGTATAAAGAAGTTGTGACAACACCGTGAATTAATGAGAAAATATGATCAACAAAAGCCTATAAAACCTCATTGATCCCGCCTCTTTATATATGAGAAGCAACAAAGTTAGAAAAAAGTGACCTTTCATTATACACAGTTTGAATAAACTGACAAACTATTGCTTCCATTCGAACGAATTACCTACTAAATATACCTGTTAGTAAAACTGCACCCACACGAACCGAGCATTGTAAGCGCCACCTCGGGGCTGACGTTCGCAAACAATAAGTTCATTCATTATACGTTGATATACGTATCCGTGCTATCACTTTTCACGTAGGTACTTAGGCGTAAAGTTTTCACTTTGAAGCGAAGTTGGCGCAACGGTATTTTCTCTCTAATTAACGAGGTGCAGCTACAGCAAGAGTACAGTGAAGACTGCATTGTTGTGTACAACCTGCACTAGCTCCCTCGGAATTAACCAGCCGTCCATAAACTCTGTGGGTGATGTACTGCCGTAGGTACTCACCGAAATCAATTTGTAACAAAGGGCGACGTTCATTATTAATGACGCGCTGACTCTTAACTTATCAAATATAACAAATACATGTAGTATGATTTTAGGTTAATACGCGCTGAAATGAAACCATACGACCGCGACGTCGTCGTGGTAAACGCCTGCCACGGTACGGTAATGTCACTGTCAACCACTGTGTACTGCACCGCAAACTCATCATGTCAGGTGTACTGTATCGCGAATCACAGGGCAGTTCACTTTATGGAATCTGAGTACGTTTGCTCAAATCACGTAGCATGCATAAACTATACAATATAACGTATACCTTAAGATCTCGACCTGTGAACAACGTAATCTTGGCATTGCCTCGCCTGCACCGCAAACGTACTTCGGCAGCAATATCTTCGGCCACACGTGACACGCGGGCCATTCTGTACAGCCGCAGTCCACAGAGGTTGTGAAGGTCTGTGGATTTGAATGGGCTGTGAGAATAGATTAAGGGTAAGGATAGATTAGGGGTAAGGATTTAAATAGCTAACAAAAAAAGGTATACGACGACTAAAAAAGAAGGATTATCCCTCTGGTATGCAGCACAGATTACGGATGAATATTTAAGCATAAATATATTATTAGTAGACAGTAAAGAAAGATACACTTTCGCATTTATAATATTAAGTCCGCATTAGCAGATTATATATTTATTTCACAGGTTCACTTTTTTATTATACATTTTGACACTGATAAATAAAATGAGTCTTTCATTATTTATGCTACCCTTCTTATTCACCACTGTCAGAGCTCATTGAATTAGATACTAAACAGTCACTGTATGTATGGTCTTAGTTGTCGGACCGTTATATTCCACTCGAACAAAACACTGGTGATTTTAAAAATACCATTTATTTAATTTATTCACTCACTGCTTATTCACCACTGTTAAGGCTTATTCAATGCATCGAAAGTACTAAGCTCCTCGTGTATCTACTGCTGGATTCCACTCGAATAAAATAATATGTGGGGTTGAAGAACGCGTAACGCGTAACATTTATTTCAAAATACTAGGTTATTACAAAATAACTGACAGAAAGTATTGATCCTAGTCGTCCTTACAAACCAATGTAGGTGTTGAATCAATGAAACATTTAACACAAATACCTGGGGTCAACCAAACACTTACAGTTTGCATTGTTATTTGTTATCAATGACATTAGCGTGCTGGCTTTGCAGGCTCCCTCATGCTTCGGTCTTGTTTGTCAATATACTCGTAATTCGGTTTATTATATAGTATATTGCACTGGAATGTGAAACTAAAACCTCTAAACAATTCCTCGTCATATTATTTTACACTAAGTTATGTATACTTACTGAACTTAATTAACACTACAGGGCAAAAAACTGCACCCTCAAACGATAATCGCGAATTTCCTTGTTAAGGCTTTGATCGATTATCCCTCAGAAAATAGTAAAAAGAAGTTTTCTCTTGTCCATTATAGACTTGTCTCGCTGCCTCGGCTCTGTGTGCTAGTGCTCAGCTCACTAATGAAGCTGCCATAGCAGATTGGCGTTTGGTTCAACCCACTTAGGGCGAGCGAATTGGCTTCGGCTTCAAAGAAATTGTGTAGTCTCTCAAAAAAATAAATTACACTCACCATCCGACCACTGAATCGATCTCGTCGTGTAATAGCTTATTATTATCAGACACAAATGCTTAATCGTGAATTGAAATAAAGCGACAAAATCGTTTTGTATTTTATTGTATACGTACCTGCTAGAAAGATATTGGACAAGATCATTAAACAATAGCTAAGATATTATGGCGACGATTTTTTTATTTTATTTATAAAGAGCTCAGTGATTAATTTGTTTAATTTGATGCTTCTACTCTTATTCATTTGTTTACATTTTTATTTGGTTTGCGAACATAATAATAATATTATTATATTCTAAATACAAATAATCACATACAACCTTTTACCCTTAAAGTATAATATATACCTTATGTGTGTCGTATCTAATAAAAATACACGTTTTTACACAGAAATATACCTTTATAAAATTACTTCATAAACAAAGTTTAAACCGACTTCAAATCAGTCCCTACCCAAATCGCTTAAAGTGTGCCTTTATTTTTCCAGGATCCCATCAGGATCTGATGACTACGGGACCACCTGGGAAGCCTTTCAAAAAAAAGATTTTCTAAACTGGGCTAGGCATCTTCCAGTTATCGGTGGACATACATAAAAAGATTCCGACGAATTGATAACCTCCTTCCTTTTTCAAGTCGTGTTAGTGATCAGAAGCTATCCTCGTATTCTAACTTAATGACTGTCTTATTTTATTAGTATTTATATAATATCCATTTGGTTTGAAATAATAGATAAATATCGCGTTTCGTATCTTAGTCACTCAAGTGCAGCTATACCTGCATACACAGCAAGTTTCTCGTGTTTGTCTATTCAGTGGGTACTATTTGCTTTGCAAATTCGTACAAGGTACATGCGATTGCTGACTTTAAACGTATGCGGGCCGTGAATTCGGCTACTCAAGATCGAGTTAACTAGGTCCAATTAGTCTTTGTGCTGCCAGAATCACACGTTACAATTCAAAGACGTGATATTATTACGACCACACGGCGCTTGTAACATTTGGCGCCCAACGTGGGGCCTTACAACTCGGTTTACGTGAAGCATTTGGATAGTGCACTCTTTCTAATTTGTGTGCATTTACATTCACAATATTGGAGAGCGTTTAGGAGCCATAATCTAGACATGAATAAAAAAACGATTTCTATTTGGGTGGATACCACAAATTAAATTAAAAATATATATGTTTCCAAAATGTTGAATACAATCACGAGTGTGGTTTTAGGTCTTAATTTTTCCTTAATATCCACCTGCTGAAAATTATACAGTGAACAATTTTTAATAAATGATAGTTATCATTGAAAATTGTTGACATAACACTTAAACAAACGTATATGAATAGTTAATATCTGCAAGCTTACCGCAGACTTCAATAATTACCAATCGAACCAAAAATGCTAAGGGGCACTAATAACCGAAGCGTATTAAATTGGAATCGGGTTTGTATTTCGTTGCATGCACAGCTTATCAATTTGACTGCCAACAATTTCGTAGCGGAACGTAGCGGATGCGACGAGAAAACACGTTTGTAGAGGAAATTACCTACAAGCGCGAGTGGTTCCGGGCAATGAAAAGGTTGTACACGTATTAAAATAAGAGCCACTTAACACTGCGGCTTTTTTCAGCGCTACAAACGCGATATATAACGCGATACAGTCTCAATACAGGTAATCTATGGCTACTATCGCGATACAGTTGCGCGTTTCAAACGCGTGTTCGTATCGCTACAAAAAGTGACTGGATTAATCGATGTTCATGCCAATATTGATTCTTCTAGTTCGAAATTCTGCACAATCTGAATTCCATACAATAGTATTTCACCACACTCGCCACTGTGCACAGTCATTATTTGTGTACAGTAGCGATTCTTCCTGTTCGCAATTCTGCACAATCTGAATTCCACACAATAGTATTCCTGACAATGTGACCTGCACGGTTGCCATTTTATCACTTATCGTTGTGGATAAGACATCAGTCACTCTCGCACTCGCATACTTGTCAGAACGTGACGGATGTCTTATCCACAGCGATAAGTGATAAAATGACAACCGTGCTACGCCTTCTGTGTTAAGAATACTAGAAATTTAACACCTTTGCTGACCAAAAAACCAAGTTACCGCACCACAATTTATTTTAGAGTTATTAAATGTACAAAAATAATGTAAACAAGAAGAACATTCGACATTTCAAAATTCAAATGCATGTCAGTGCACCATAGAGTTTCAACATAGAGTTTCCAACAACCTGTAGGTATGATAAAATTTTTTCAACAACATACTACAGAAACGTATTCCAATTATTTCCATTAAGAACGGGCTCTAAGAGGAAAAATCAGCTTGTAATGGTAGGATTTATGAAATAAATTTTGTGTTTTATATCAACGCAAATTGTAAATATGCCACATGATCTATTTGGAACGTTTATCAAACTATTAATTTTCCCTAAAAACGTATTATTATCTGATTGCTGGTATTAAATTATCGAATTATACAAGTGTCAAAATGAAAAAATTGCGACACACGTCCTTCCAGCCCGAGGCCGCCTGACCATCTGCCTACAAACATAAACGAAATTACTTATATAGAAGCCTAGAGAAAGAAATAATTGGAATACGTTTCTGTAGTATGTTGTTGAAAAAATTTTATCATACCTACAGGTTGTTGGAAACTCTATGTTGAAACTCTATGGTGCACTGACATGCATTTGAATTTTGAAATGTCGAATGTTCTTCTTGTTTACATTATTTTTGTACATTTAATAACTCTAAAATAAATTGTGGTGCGGTAACTTGGTTTTTTGGTCAGCAAAAGTGTTAAATTTCTAGTATTCTTAACACAGAAGGCGTAGCACGGTTGTCATTTTATCACTTATCGCTGTGGATAAGACATCCGTCACGTTCTGACAAGTATGCGAGTGCGAGAGTGACTGATGTCTTATCCACAACGATAAGTGATAAAATGGCAACCGTGCAGGTCACATTGTCAGGAATACTATTGTGTGGAATTCAGATTGTGCAGAATTGCAAACAGGAAGAATCGCTACTGTACACAAATAATGACTGTGAATAATGGCGAATGTGGTGAAATCCTATTGTGTGGAATTCAGATTGAGCAGAATTGCGAACAGGAAGAATCGATATTGGCATGAATATCGATTAATCCGAGTGACTGTTTGTTTTTACACGCGTATATAACGCTCATCGATTCGTTGAGAGGAATGGACTCCTAGTAATCAAACAGTTCATAATATTACATAAGTGAAGTACACAGCAAACATTAATTGAAAAGCAAATATTGCTTTTGTTAGTAAGCGATTGCATCTGCAGGTATTATTACTATGTTAATTTACCAAGTATTATTACTTTGTTATTTGCTGATGAGGTGAACGGTCGGCCGCTGCAGCTTGGCTTATTAATGTTATCCGACAGGTAAGCTACCTAGATGTAATATGTGGATTCCATATAACAATATAAATCACTGATATTGATAGTCTCACTTGAAGTGTTGCTGCTCGGAATAAAACTAATGGGCGGTTTATTATCAAGGATATTGTTCGAGTTTTTTGATAAAACCTGTAAAATAATCAAAAGTATAATGAAAGTTTCGCAGCGTATTTCGGTTACTGACTTCTTTAAGCTTTTTATACAAAAAAACTTTGAATATATTTCTTAGCAATAAAAAATTACAATATTGGGAATTTTTATATATTTTTTCGAAGCAGAAATGAGGCTATCCGCAGCAGAACCAAGGTAACCGATGTAGCCCTCTGAATCGCTAAACTCAAGTGGCAGTGGGCGGGGCACAATGCACGTTGGCCGTTGGGGCGGAAAGGTTCTCGAGTGGCGACCACGTACCGGAAGGCGCAGCGTGGGTAGGCAAGGCAAGACAAGGTGGACTGATGACCTGGTAAAGGTCGCGGGAGTCCGCTGGATGCGGGTGGCGCAGGACCGGCCATCGTGGCACTCTTTGGGGGAGGCCTATATCCAGCAGTGGATGTCTTTCGGCTGATATGATGATGATGATGATATAATTTTTGAAAGATTATCAATAAGGTACCTGAGGGTAATATGGTCATCCGGTTAATATGGTCACTTCGCTGTATTCCAATAAGTAGGTACAACGCAAAGTGGATAAATGGCACTGTGATCAAAAGCGTCTAGTAGCCTAGTGGAACCTTGCAAAGTTTTATCGGGACTGCTTTACCAACTCAGTTTTGACAGATCTAAAACACGGGTCGATTCGCAATTACCGCGATCCTCTAAAAAAATGTAAAGATAAATCGAAAAGAGACGTGTGAATTAATTTTTGGATATGAGTCATCATATTATTATTATTATTATAGTTTTGCGAGTCGTTATAATGTTAATAAGCACGCACTTGTTAATATGGATATCAGTTGTGTGATGTACTGTATGAAAATAGTAACCATGTTTTAAGTTATTTTCATTAGTAATACCTAACGAATAGTGTTAAATGTTATACTTTAAGGATGTAAAAAGTAGGTAGATTGAGGGGTAATTGCCGGCAGTAGGATCTTCAAAAGTACGATCGCAAAACGATAAAAAATAAACACACCCTCGAAATAATGTAAAGTCCCATTGAAAACGATTAAAAGATATTTACGATTGAAACAAACTGGAGGCTCGTCTCGGTCGAAGACTAAGTTGGAGGAAGCAGATAAAATTGGGGATGGCCATAATAACCACACGTGCCGGAAATATGGTCATTTACCACTTTTTTTAAAGGCGGTTTTTTTAATAGTTTCTAATTATTACCAAAGATATTTTGTAGTCTTTTTATGGTATATTAGTTGGTTTTAATAACCGTGTATTTTTTATCCAAAACCTGCACTTACACTTTACACAGCTCCAAACCTTAACGTTGGTCACGATTACCCTCACGTACCTTACATCATAATATATATATATACATCTATATATATTATATTGATATTCGTTTCTTGGAAATATCATATGAATCTCACGGGATACATTGCCAGGAATACCCACATTCCTGGTTGTATCTGTAATAAAGATACATTCCAGATACACAAATGCACAGAAGTTAATGGCGGGAATGTGTAAATAAAACGCAAAAAAAAGAAATCAACACTACTCCGGTATAAAATTTAATATTTATTAACCTACTTACGTAGAGTGGAACATTACAAAACAATTACGTTTGTAGGCATTAAGCACAAATTCAATTTACATTTAGAGAGAGTGTTTGGTTGTTTGCGCTTTTCTGCACAACTTACATCTTCGTTTTATGACAAAAAGCGGGAGATGACCAAACTCATCCGGTCTTACGTCTTCGGTGGGTCTGGGAACCAGGGAAGCTTTTATAGTTTTGAGGAAGTAGGACATCTTTTGTAGATATCGATGGCTGACCATCGCACTTCAACAAGCCCTGCACTACATGGTAACGAAATTGTATTGAAAAAGAGAGCGAAGTGAAAGAGTTCTCCGTTTCAACTTCGGCATACATTCTTTTGTATGTCCGTGTCCTTCCGGCTGTTCTCCTCGACATATAGGTTGCATTCCGTAACCGATTCTCGTGAAATTTTGAGTGCAGGTTATTTTTTTAATTACTATTGATTCAGTTTTTCGAATTAAAAAAAATAGGGTTTGCGAGTACTGCTCACAGAGCCACTAGTTTACTTAGCTGTTTTTCTTCTAAGAGGCTTAAAATATATATGTGATATCCCCCGCAATGGACAAGCGTAGGGACTACTTACTGCCGAGTAGTCTCTATGCTGCTACATTCGTAAGTAATTTGTCAATATTATGCTAGGGGTGGCCATTCCATCTCGTCCATTACACTACAAGTGTCCAGCATTGGGACGTATACAGAAAGATTAAATATGAGGTTACATTTAATGTTTATCTATTAATGTGGAACTAGCGTAAGTGCTCCGTTTGACTAATAAATGGAAACGTTAATAACAAGCCACGACAGACCGCAAGGCGAGGGTAATTCTCACTGCCCTCAGCCCGCAACAGTCCATGAGCTTTCGTTTAATTATAAACATTCATCCTTTTTAGGGGTTCGTTCGGAACCCTTGTAATGTCGCTATAGTGTACTAGTTAAATAAACGACCTGATTTTCAACCGTTAAAAAGACTATCTCCATTTCAGCATTTTTTATTTAAATCAGCGTGTTTTGCATGTTTTGAAATCTTCGAGGGCACCTTTTGAAGTTAGATAGATAAATCATTTATTTGTTTACTACATAAACACAAGTAACAGCAAGAAAAAAAAACCCACAAAACTTAAAAGAACATAAAACAATCAGTATTTATGCATAGAAACTGTGTGCATTGCAGCAAGACAAAAAGACTCCAACTCAGTGCGTAGCTTTGCTGGCACTGGAACAAAACAGTGATATTCTGTTAGAGCCCAGAAGAATAATTGTGTTGAAAATATATATGGAAGGACAAACATATATAAACAAATGGTAATTTTACGTATATAACTCAAAAACTATAAACAAACCTTCAAATATTTGATGTGTGGCCATACAAAAAGTCGTACGATAAAAAATAAAATAAAATACAAATATGTATACCGAACGGTGCAAAGAACGAAAAGAGGAAGAAAGAAGATTCAACGTCGTTTTGAAAGCACAGTCACACAACGAAATCTGCAACCAAATAGCCGTGCGGAATTCCTTCCACT
Source organism: Epinotia demarniana (assembly GCA_945867215.1). NCBI lineage: Eukaryota > Metazoa > Arthropoda > Insecta > Lepidoptera > Tortricidae > Epinotia > Epinotia demarniana. Next base: position 10,901,582 of record OX244268.1, on the reverse strand, counting down.
TGCTTCTCCATGAGCATGTTACATTAATTCTAACCCACTTAAGATATTCAATACCTGATAAAAATCTAGAAAAATCGGGGGAAAGAGTGCAATATTTTTAAATCCAACTGATCCATTGACCAAGATAATGTTTCCTGTTGTGTTTGTTGTTTAAACAAAAAACGAAGTCGCTTTGTTGTAGTCAAGAGTTAACAACTTAATATCTAGATCTCATAATCTTACGATTACGACATAGGTATAAAAATACGCCTTTCTTGCAGGTTAATAAGTCCAACCAAAGATGATTGCCTCTTTGGCTATGTCAACAGGAAAGCCACAAACCTAAACTTGTCATATTTCAATTAAAATCTAGTTTAAACATTGCATTGGGACTCAATTTCTCGGCCCCACATCATTGAACGTGTTAGTAAAACTTAGTTTAAGGGTTTGCTGTAACTTTCCCTTGACTGCAATTAAAAAGTATTCAAACCATACGAAGGAAAACCTACTAAAACAAAAGACTCAGGACGCCACTATAGTTCTGAAAAACAATTGACCTCGACTACCTTGCTTTCCTCTCGTTTTCTTTTATCAAGAGAACAATTAAAACAATAGTCGTGTTATTGTAGCAGAGCCACTGCTCAATTAAGGCTTGAAGTAGCAATGCACCGCCGAGAAATTCCATTTTCATTGCTTCTATGAAAGCCCTCATCATATTTGTTTTTAATTTTACCCTTTTCTAGGGTATAAAATTCGAGACGCGCTACCGATGGACTGAGATTAGAAGCGTAAATGGGTGTGTAGTGTGCTGCCGGTTGCGCTAGCGCAGCCAATGTGCGAGGACATCAAGAACAATGAAAAAAATGGCACCTCATTAATGCTACATCGATTTTCGTATTATTTATTTATAGAAACAAATATAATAATCAGTGTTTTACAAAACTGACGAAAAAGTCTGTCTGTACTTGTTATGTCAAAAAAACCTTTATTATTTTAAACAAGAATCGTAATTTCCCTACAGTATTAATAATTAACAAACGTATTTGTTTTTTTTATTTTTAACTCCAGACGCAAAGAGAGAGTGGTGTTATAAGTTTAACGTGTCTGTCTGTGTATCTGTGTCTCTGTCTTTGGTATCGAAGCTCCCAAACGCGTTAATGCGTTTTGCGCGTAATGCGTTTTTTTTGTGTCATAGGTAATTTTATCCCGAGTGTTCTTAGTCATGTTTCATGAAAATCTGTCAGCCTTTTTTGAGACTGAAATGAAAATGCCGGGGGTTTTTCAACTTTTTTTAAGTTGTAGTTATTCATATATTGGTAAGCACATAATTATTGCTTCCATATTATTATTTTTTGGGAGAAGGGCATTCATTGTTTTTGATTAGATGTGAAATTAACAGGTCCATAATTTCTACAACAAGCCCCCTTTTAAGTTTGCTTATTAATTTGTCACGGGAGAGCAACCACGGAATGGGGTTGGCAACCGTCAATGTTTGACTAGATGGTGCCATCATAGGTTTTACTTAATCACTAGCCTTTTTCTATGGGATTTGGCTTAAACGGCTTAATTCTAAACAAGGAAATCCCGAAAAAATAAACAAGAGTTCGAGACGAGTTTTGGTAGGACTGACAGGTAAAAACCTATGCTGGCGCCATCTTCAAATGCTTTCGCCCGGCTGGGGTTGCCATTGTACCCCGTTGGGGTTTTTTCATTAAAGTGTTTTCTCCACATACTGTTATAAAAAATATTACTCCAATGATAATTTTTTTATCGTGATACTATTTTTATATTGACTGACCTAGCGATGACTTTAAAAGGATTAAATCTACTTAGTAAAATAACTCTAGCGAAATTAACCGTGGCACAGACTAAGAAAGAAGACAGATAAGCTTGCTTGTAGCAAAATAAGTGTTATTTTTCGTCTCTCCGTAGTGAATGAGATACAAAGATAAAGTTATTTATTTTGAAGCTACAGTTATATCCCCGCTTATTAAAGCAGTCTGCTTTTGTAAAATATGATCCAAACATTTAATATCTATTTAGGGGGTTTGTATTTTCTTTCATTGAAATAACTTACTAAAATATCATACCTCGTAGTCAGTTTCTTAATAAGTACTTACATAAAGATACTAAAATAACAATGTTTACTTATTTTTACATAGTTTTAGTTACAGATACTTACAAATGAAATCAGTCAAGAGCTAATTCTAAAGGATTCGGTTATACAAGAGGACTATTTTCTTTAAAATGGTTTAAATTTTTCACCGATAGCTAAAGATTTTTTATTCATTAAAAATATTTGTCTGATTACTTATATAAATATGTTAAGCTTAAGATCGCGCAGAATATCCTAAAATGTAAACAACACGTCAGCTCGGAATATAAAGAACGAATATTATAAATAATAATGATGTACCTAATGAAAAACTTTATAGCTAATGTTAACAATGTGTTAGCGTATTGATAAATACGATACATAGTACATACATTATTACATGTTCTGAACTAGATTTTGTGTCTCAGACAAAGATAATAAATACAAACTAAATAATGCAATCTGTGCACAAGAACGGTATAAAATATTATCATTTATTCAGGAACAATTGTAATATAGAACGTAGGTATTAGTAACTTATATTTACTTATTTTAATTAGATAAATAGAACTCCTATAGTTCTCGCTACAGTACGTCTATCATGCGACGGCCGCGACATACTCTCGACTTTTGTCGGACTTTTTCTCTTGTTCTAAGTGTTCTAATAAGAAAGAGGCGAATAGTGCGAGAAAAATCGAGAGTGCTCGCGCGCCGTCGCATGATAGCCAGCCGTGCTCAACTCGGTACCCACAGTCGTCCTATGTGTAGGTATGCTTTTGCATACCTACACATAGGTCATCATAGGAAAGTCTATATATTTATATCTATGACAAGTACATATTGCCATATTTTAATCGTGACGTAATTAAAAATACCTTCCGTCCCCATAGGTAAAATAAACTTTAGTTAATAACCTTTTGCAAGTAATGTACATAATACTTAGTTTTGTACTTTACAAAAACACATATAATTACTATCACCACATTTCATAACAAAGCCAAATCTTTTAAATAAATGATATTCACGGTTAAACTTCCAACCTTCCCCAACGAGATGTACTTACGTTTCTCAACTAAGTAGTTAAGTACTTTTCCGTATGATATTTCAGGCGGCGGTAAACTGTATTGTTAAAGTTATTTCTCGGCCTTATGAGAGGAACAGTTAATTAAGTAATACTTTCAACTTCCTCAAGCAACTTTCCATGCTCCTGCATCAAGAAATTGGGAAGCAGCTGCTAGTTTTGCCACAAACATAACGGGACCTACTTAAACCCCTCCGCGAGTTTAAATCCCAGGTGTTACAAGAGGTCGCGAATGCATATTCAAGGGTCCATATAAAATGGTCGCATATAAAGGCACTATAAGTAGTAAGGAGACACGGTGCGCGGTCGTAAAAAGGCAATTTAGCATAAAATTCAAGCGAATTGCATTTTGTGGCTATTACGTATTGGTAGTTTTCCAATATATTCCATCTAATTGCATATCCAAATAGCTATTTTGTCTGTGGAAAAAGCGATTATTTTATCGTTCAATGATATGTTAAGTTTCGTGACATTTTGGTTATTTATGTGTGTAAGTTAGTAGATTTACCAGGTTTCTCAGATAATTATGTATGTAATTTGTTAAGCTGTGGGGTGTTCTTGTTTCAAAGAAAATGCTTGGTAGGCAAATAAAAGAGGTCCCAAACATCACTCCAGATTTGAATGACAAGGAAGTTTCCTTTACAGATTATTCTGTATACATAATGTTATTTTATTACTGAATCATAACATAAAGTTCACGGTATGGCGTTATTTATAGAGTAGCATATAAGAATTCCCGGGTTTCTGGCTCATACGCACTATTAGTTCATAAAAAAACCTTTGACCACTTTGCATACAGAGGGGTAGATAACCACGTAACATTACAGAACCTTACGTGATTACCTCTCTGGTTTCTGAATTTCGTTGGTGAAGCATTCACTTTCATCCTTGAATGCACGGTTGAGTCATATAGATTGAGTAAAACAAAATTCATCTTTCCTGTGGTCATTGGTCAGGAGCTCCCGAGCATATAAAAAATGTTTCGATTGTATCAAATCATATAAGAGGACACAACGTTTATGCGGATTAATGTACGATTCTCACCGAACGGGCCGGGCTCGAGCGCATTCTATTACATGCAAAGGAATTTGAACCGTCTATACAGCAGATGCTATTCATATTTGATTACAATCCCAACCGACCGCGTCGGTAGCTGCCGCCTCGCCTCGCCAAATATGAAATGCAATTACTATTCATACGGCTCAAATTCCTTTGCATGTAATAGAATGCGCTCCGGCCCGGCCCGTTTTGTGAGAATCGTACCTACATAAGAGTTCGACCGAAAATAAGGCTAATAGCCCTTAACATTACCAATTCCAAAGTTGCAGGAATGCAAGGTTTTGATTGAACAATCCTTGCTACAACGCATCCAACTTATTTAACTTTAATTCAAATTTTCCATTAATTTCGGAATGTACTTTACCTACAACTAAAATACAGTACAGTACAGGTACCTATTTGGCATTCCCTTTTTAAGCCGTCGACATTCGTCTTCAGCTTTTATTCCTAGCGTTGAAATGTTAACTGCTATTTTCCTACATTTATCATGTAAAGCGGATTAACCACTCATAAACGGACCCCCCCAGCTTGAGGGTTGTCACCTCATTTTTTATGTAGATTGACTTTAGAAAGTTTTTATACTGGTAGGTTCAAGTCTTAACTAACTAAGAAGCCATATTTAAAATAAACAAAATATGCATGAGTTTTTCCATAATATACAGGGTGGGAAGATTTTGATTTTGACGACCGCTTTAGCCTAGTTGGTAGTGACCCTGCCTACGAAGCAAGAGGTCCTGGGTTCGAATCCCGGTAAGGGCAAAAATTTGTGTGATGAGCATGAATATTTGTTTCTGAGTCATGGATGTTTTCTATGTATTTAAGTATTTCTATCTATTATATATATCGTCGTCTAGTACCCATAACACAAGCCTTATTGAGCTTACTATGGGACTAGCTCGATTTGTGTAAGATTGTCCCCTTATATTTATTATTATTATTAAAGATAAGTCGGGCCCTGGAGGGAAACTACCTTTAATTCTTAATCTGGCTCATTTTACTTAAAGGAGACATTCCTTTATTTTTAAAAAGAAACACAACTGCATTCAAAGATTTTCGAAAACTCGCTTGCCTCGCCCGGGACTCAAACCAACAAAAATTTCCCAAAAAGCAAACTCGCTAGTTTATTACACTAATCGATAGAATTATTATTCAGGATAAATTAACTTTATTTTAGTATCAATTTTTTATACTTAAATTATTTAACTGATAAAGTATTTGAAATCTGCCCCCTCGTTCCGAATACACAATTTTAGTCTCCGTTGAAATTCATTTCGTGTAGCCTTCAGCAAAGTGTTGTGGTGTATGCCCCTAATAACATGTTCTACCGCAACCCTTAGGTCTTGGTTACACTTGGCTCACGGTTTCATAACAGGTTTCGTAAATAACATTTTTTACATGACCCCATAAAAGGAGTCCACGGGCGTCAGGTCTGGACTTGTTGCTAGCGACTCTTCTGCATAAGACCAAATGTTTGTTACAATATTTGTTTGTTTTTATCCTGAATAATAATCCTATGGATTAGTTTATTAAAATAGCGAGCGTTTGTTTTTTTTAATTTTAGTTGGTTCGAGTCCCGGGCGAGCCAAGCGAGTTTTCGAAAATCTTTGAATGCAGTTTTGTTTCTTTTTAAAAATAAAGGTATGTCTCCTTTAAGTAAAATGAGCCAGCTTAAGGATTTAAGGTAGTTTCCCTCCAGGGCTCGACTTATCTTTCCACCCTGTATATGCTGTAGATCAACGTCACCAAAACAACTAGCTGCCGCGCGGCTTCGCCCACGTATTACAAAGATCGTGAGCAAAGACACGGGATAAAATAAAGCCTTACAGACGAAGATGGTTTATTTTACTATTATATTCTTTCTCTGTATCGGTATCCTGCTGTTTCGGCAAAATATTTTTCGCCAAATTTCACTTCTCACAAAACTTATGGCAGTAGTTTCATTTCCCAAACGAACAAATAGCAAATTTTTGTTTCGCACTTTGTTCATTTGGTCAAAATATCATATGGCATAATTTTGCTTTGTCAAGTGTTATTAAGACAAAAGTTTATTAAGCAAACACTTTGTTCGGGCTAATATTGTTTTCCAAACAAAACATTTGTTCAAATTTTCATTTCGCACATTAGGTATCAGGGTGGAAAAAATGGCTTGTCATGAGCGAACTCTATTTTTTGGTCGGTTAGGTTAGGGTTCACTTGTGTCCCTCAGACCAGAAATAGACGCCCCGCGCAGCGGGGAGGCGTCGATTCGCTGGAGACTCTCGATGAAAAGGGCAAAACCGACTCGGGGCTTGCTTGCATGCATGCTGCTTATTTGCATTATAATATATTGTTACCTAAGTACCTATAGTACAAAAGAACATATAAACTTACCTGTAAATTATTTACTTTTGTTTTTTACAAACTATCCGCTTAGCAAAATATGTAATAATCTCACTCAAATAGATTTCGTATGCACTACACAATTAGGATCTAAATCGTATGCCATGCATTAATTTGGAAAACGAATGTTATGCCAAATGATACGTTTGACCAAATGAAACTTGACTATGTTAAACTTTGCCAAACAATAATTTTTGAAGTAATATTTTGCGATAGGAGATATTGCCAAGTGATAAAATGCGAAACAATAAATTGACTAGTGATTTTTTGCCAAATGATCATTTGGGAAACATTGTTTGGGAAGTGACACTTTGGGAAATTATTTTTGCCCATACAATAGAGAACCCTCTGTATCATATAGTTTAAAATAAAGCCTTTGTCTATTTTGACAGACAATCCGACCTCTTTATTATTAGAGTTGATATAGATAGATTTAAGGTTTTGGGTAGGTATTTTAAAAACGATCTTTATTTTATGTAACACTAGTTTTTACTTAAATTAACACTGATCAAACGGAAACAACTAATTATCTAATTTCAAAATGCTCCAACACACCTTAAAGCGAATTCCAACCTACGGCACAACAACAATGCGGAGGGGTATCGTAAAATATATTCGACACTATATATACATATATATTGACTATACAAATATAATATTTAAACCATTCGGGAAACTATGCCAAGCGGTTACGCAAATAAATTGCTGAAAAAATCACACGACAAACAAGTTAAATAATTAATGGATCCGCCGACAGCCCTAGCCCGTGAATCGGGAATGATCCCGAACATCGAGATCGGCTTGCCTCATACGTTATTCAACAACTATTTACTGTGACTCGAAAACCGATCTTTCTACCCTCTGACATTTGCGAGTTGAGTAAGAATATCAAGTCAATCAGTAGTGGTAACGTGCTTTAGTTTACGACTTTTCAATATATATCACTCGGTAATAAGGAAAAAATAGCGAAATCGCTATTTGATATCCTGGTGCAGAAGTCCCCTGAATACGGGTGTAATAGTTTAAACGTAGTACGTCTCTATAGCACGAACGACCGTCCAACGAATGTATGATTGTATGATACGGGGACTTATGTCAAAACAATATGGGTGAAATTCGAACTAAGAGGATGTTTCTTCATTCGAATTTAAGCCATATCACTGCGACATAAAGTCTCATACACTAGTGTAAAGTCGAGGACTAGGACGTTTACCTTGGGTCTGTACTTTTATTAAAATTATAATAAGGAATAGTTTGTAACTCTGCAAGTAATGTAGGGAGTCGTCTCCTGAACTAAAATACAATACAAATATGTATTCTTTATAGCACACCTCAATTCTATTACAACACGGTACAGGAAACAGCGAATATAAGAGCAGGAGCAAACAACAGGCGACCTTATCACTAAAGAGCGATCTCTTAAAGACAACTACTACTTATCAGATTTCAAAAAATCTTTTGTCGGTATATATAAGTTGACCTTCAGATACGACGCGTTTTATCTCTCTAAACTAAACTCTATATCTGTCTAGGTTCTTTGTATATCTCGGGAGCTGCAGGGACGTGTAAGTAAAATAGTAGTTTAATTATTTCAATGGGCTAAATTGAATTAAAGAAGTCCATTCATAAAGCAACTCTTCCGCAAGGCAGAAGATTCCAATTACAAAAACAGTTTTATAAAAAATACAACCGAATTGAGGACCTCCTCCTTTAAGTCGGTTAAAAAGTAAACCACATTAAATAATGTCAACCATACAGTGCTTCTTATTCGTCTCTTCTTCATTTACGAAACAAGTAAATTGAAAAAGCTTAGAAATTAATATACCGCTTACATTTAATATCATTCGTTTCCACAATCAAGGCGTCTCTTGGAACACTATCTTGGATTATTAAAAGTGCTGCTAAAGTGTTTTAACACATTTACTGCCAAGAATCACGCGCTACGATGTAGCCGATCCCGTATTTTTTCTCGTATGAAGCAGTAAAGGCCTCCACCCACCGGACGCGTGTGCTGCGCGTGTCGGGCGCGTTTAAAGCGGTATATTCACACCGGAAGCGGGCGGCGTGTAGCAAGTAGCAACGCGTGTGCCGCGTTCGATGTGTGTCGGGCGCGTTTGAAGCGGTATATTCACACCGGAAGCGGGCGGCGTGTAGCAACGCGTGTGCACTGCTGCGCGTGTGCCGCGCGTGTGCCGCGTTCGATGTGTGTTTGAAGTGTAGTTTCAATGCTTTACAACTTGCGCGTGTACCGCGCAGCACACGCGCCGCGCACGACACGCGTCCGGTGGGTGGAGGCCTTAAGCGACTACGGTGCAGGCGCCCGCTAGGCGGGTTACTGGCAGTGAAAGTGTGTTGCAGAGTGTGCTAATGAAATAGACTATGGATTTTATCTATCCATAGTGTAAGGTTACGTTATATTACAGCTGTTTCATTACTAATATAACTATCAATTAGTACATATTTATTTATTTGTATTTTTCGTACCTACTGACAGTTCAGCGACCGCTACGGCCTCAGTGGCCGTGAGCGACGTTTTTACAAGCTTTATATTATCTTGACTTGTTCGTATGTAAGTATGTAAGTAAGTTGTCCGTCAAAATTTACAACCATTTTTTTTTAAAAAGGCAATTGACAATTTTACAGTTTAACTGTCATAGTTGAAAAGCATGGGGAGAAAGCGTTGATGTTAATTACTACATGATTTGTAAAGATTTAATAAGTATTGTACAAATGATATGATAAATGATATGATACAGAAATAAATAATATGATGAAAAAAAACCATCTTCATTTGTAGCACACGACAGGATTCGAACCTGCGATCCCTCTATTGCCAGTAGAGTGCTTGTAAAATTATTGTAAAAACAATGGATGGCAATAATGGATATTGTATAATAAACAAAAAAGCACTAGAGAGTGATATGTGTTTGATTACAAACTGACCTTCCCATAGTAGTCTATGTGTGTATCAGTATATCTACCGATGCCTCATGCAATACACTGGAACACATAACCCATATTTCTGCGGCAGTCGGATTAATAGAAAACATTAATCATGTAATAGCAGTGTCACAAGTTACAAGTGACAAATAATGTAAAATTATTAATGAATGCCGACTAGAAACGCTATCCCTAAAACATTTGATGGTTATGGTTACTTTCTTTTTGACGAATCTTTTTGTCAAAACAAAATATCGCCTTTCGAGGCCCGCAAATCAAGATCTCATTGAAATTCAAAGGCCAAATTATTGATAAAAATATTTATATCTGAAAGTATGGGTCAACAGTCAAAAGAAAACTTCATCTCTCGTTACCAAGGATTACGAAACGAGCAAGATCCAGTGGAACTGTTCAATGAGAAACGCTGAAAGCTTACTTTGTTTTTTTCTTAACTATTTGGAAAGCTCACTATGTAAATTAGTTCTCGGAATGCATCCTCGGAGACTGGTATGTGTCGTGAATTTGCTTTAAATCTCCATACTTGTCTAGGTTGCTTCAGAATGGCCGGCACATTTTTAGAGATCCGTAAGCCACAATGAGAGTTCGAAATGGAACTATTACGATTTTGTCTGGTTCGTATGTCCCAAAGATTATTTAGGGAAGCAAACACACATACAATCCTTTGACTTTAAAACTTTATTATACAAAGGCACATTACAAACCACTCTCAGAACTTAACCGAAACTACACGAAAACTAACATATACTACACAAGAGGGCTACAGTCGCGGTCGGCTTGAAATGAAAAACATCAAGGTAATATATTGTGGTACATCGACACACGCGAAAGAAAGCGCGTGGGACATTGAAATCAAATTGAGACTATCTCTTATTCTGTGCCCTGAGTAAAAAACTCGAGAAGTTATTCCACTTGTATAGCTACTTCAGTACTACCTATGGCAATATACTTCAAAGGCTTCGTATGTCGCGAATACAATCTCTTCAGCAGAATCATCTCCTGGGACAGCTCCAATTTAATTCGTTTAAGATCCTCATACAAATAATGTATATTGTAACGTTGAATGCAATACATTTTGTAGATAGGTATTATAATTATTCTAAACCATAGGACGTTAAGGATTTTGACATCGGTTAATGAACCAACTGCATGTACAAAAGTTGCGCGATTGTAATTAATTTTAATTTGCGCGAATATATTGTCCTCAATATATTAGCGCAAAGCAAATTACGGTGCTTAGCGGTTGCCCTTCCTTTTTGGTTTTGATTAATCCGATGTTGTACGGGCTGTTTGCCCGTGGAATTATTGTAGTTAATACCACTGTAACCGCATAATACGTATATGGTGCTAGTGTATACAACTATGTCAGATTAATAGATGTGTTCTGTGGAGTAATTTTAATGACACTACAAAATAGTCACAAACATATGTTATATATTATTATTAGGAGCCTTTGGTGGTCCACTGCTGGGCAAAGGCCTCCCCCCTTCTGTTTCCAGACATCCCGATCCCGAGCAGCCTCTGGTCAATCCTTTAAAAAGGAGTCATCGCCCGCGAGGCCTGCCGCGTCTCCATTTTGAGCTGTCGGGCTGCCATTCAGTAGCGATCTTGGCCCACAGCTCGCTCTACATGCTTGGCATACGTCAGACCTGACCAGCCCAGTCCCACTTCAACTTAGCCACTTTCCGAGTTACGTCGATTATTTGCGTCTTGGAGTGCAGCGTGGTGTTCTGGATACGGTTCATTAATTTTACACCTAATATGCTGCGCGCACTGTTCCGCTGGCAAACACTGAGTTTGGACTTACACAACAGACTTGGTTGCTAAGAGATGTTTATACGGGTATTTACAATTTTAGGATTTTAAAATGTCTGAAATTAAATAAAACGGACAAGTGAGTGTTATGTTGAAAAAAAAACATGAAAATTAATATCAGGATATCAGAAATTTATGATTATTGTCATTATGATTTCGAGTGGTTATGACTTACGATCGTTAGGAATAAGAATTATTAGGACTAGAGATTATTATGGTGTTAAATTTTATGAACAACATTTTCGGACTCCATAGGACTTCAAAAAATTGGTGAACAAAAGCGCCCCCCGTGCTGGAGCGGGAACTTTCAAGTGAGACACGGCCGTCCACGTGAACACCTTCAATTTTCTAATTAGCAGGTTGACTCTAGATAGGTGGCGCTTCAATTTAATCCAAAGCGATTGAACAACCGAATCGTTCGTTACCCTGGAAGGGCATGAGGGTTAAACACGTAACGTTTCGAACGACCTTTAAGACATTTTACCTGTCATCTGCCCATACAAAAAAAATATACCTACCTGACGCGCAATGCGTTACGTGATCGACCTGCTGGTATTGACGTTGTTTTTTCATACGCCTAAAGCCTAAAGCCGCGTTTACGCATAGGCGAAATTTTACGCGACATGACGCGTGAGTTGTTGCTTCCATTTTGTACATTTTCTTTTATTTACTGAATTCACTTCGCTATTCGCATGCCCGTAATAAATAGATACGCCAAGTTATGTTCAAGCATCATTACAATATTGTATCCCGTAAGCAAACACTTTACGATACGGGGCGTTAAATATCATACAAATAAATGCTTAGTTATAGGTTTGAAGATTCTTTGAAGCACGTTCGAGGTGTTTATTTAATCGCGCGGGTGCACAGCCAACAGTGAGGCGGCGCGTTGGCACCTTCAAACAATTAAGTCCAATTTTGGCAAAGGATCGAAAACTTGTGTGTGGTGAGTATGTGGTTACAGTATATTTATATTAGGTAGGTACTTATTCCAACTTGGGTGATCAACAAAAACTAGGTCCGTAAATCCTTAATAATTAGCACATACATTATAGTTAATGATATGTTAGTTCCAAAGATATATTGTAAGGGCCAAACATATTGACAATGAAACTTAAGTAGCTATATACCTACATATACCAAGTAAAAAAAGTGCATAATATCATTAGTAGCCTTGATTTCTCGAAGTTTGCCAATGAGTCTCCTTTTTTTCTATGTAAATACTTAAGTTTGAAGGTAACATAGCTTTTTAATTATACATTTTATTGCACAAAATTTACAGTTGTCACAGTTTTATTATATATTTCTCACTCACCATCATCATCATCATGATATTAGCCGAAAGACGCCCTAATTTCCATTTGAGGCATAATTAATCAGGCAAACCAATCTAAACTAAACATATTATTATATTATAGCCAATTGAATCCGACCTAATGCGGTAGTCACGTTACATTTTCTCTGATGCGGACTCAATCTAAATATAATTGAATTTGCTCAGTAAATGATATACAAACACAGCAAATTGCGTTTGTGATCCTTTCGAATTTAAGCGGTAACAAACAAAAATATTTGTTGAGGTAATTGAGAATTATAGGTACCTTTTCGACATTTTTGGTTGGTAGGTGTACCCATGTTTCCAATTGTACGAATTTACTTACCTACTCTTTTGTTTTATTATCCGACTTCTAAAAAAAGGAGGAGGTTCTCAATTCGGTTGCATTTTTTTTTCAATGTTTGTTACCTCAGAACTCCGTGATTGATGAGCCGATTCGTTTTTTTTTTTGTTTGTATGTATATTTTTCCAGGTCCCATTTTAAAAAAAACCAGTTAGACGATGGGATCCATGAGGAATTGAGGGAACTCCTCAATTTTATTAGGCACGCGTGTAGTGATTTTGGTATTTTCTATTATAACTCGTGTATCCGGAAATCATAAATTTGGTGGCGAGGAATTGATGATGAAGACCACAGATGACTTATCGAATTCCTCAATTATGTACTTAAAAGTGAAAAAGTACGTCACATGTTCTGATAAGATTCCGTTGAAATAGGAACTAATGAAGTGCCATTGGTGATGATCTTGGGGAATCGACGGAACTCCTCAAATATTATCGGCCCACATACAGCGATTCGCTATCGGAAATCAGTTCATGTGGTAAATTGTAAAAAAATGTGGAAAGGTTCTCGCGGCTTGGCGGAGTACTAAATTGAAGTCGGTTAAAACTTTGTTTTTAAAGTAAATTATTTTAAAATGCTTCTCGTTGATTTTGAAGTTACTCTCAAGAACCAAGAAATCTACTTTAGTAGATAGTTGATGTAGGTATAATTGTTTATCTGCAGATAGTAAACTATACATATGTACAATACGTATATTGACAACAAATGTTCGAATGTTTGTTAATGAGTAATGAGACATCAGGGTTTATACTGCGAATTATATTAAACTTAAAATTAAATCATTACAACTTTCCTCGATAGAAAATACGGAATCATCCTCCTAGCGTTATTCCAGGTTGGGCCCTAAAAGAGCCCATTCGATCCCACGACCGCCGCTTGACAGCCGTATAACTGAGTGACTAGGCTACCGTAGCTTTTACAAGACTACCGTAGCTTTTGTTTGTGTCTAATATTTATTTAGCGTTTCATTTAATTTAAATCTTTTTTTTTTTTTTGTTTAAATACCATCTCCTATATCCATTGGATACGGCCAGCGCAGCGAGTCCCCAATGCAGCGAGTCTATGGCGGCCCAGCGGGAGCTTAGAGACCTAAGTAGGTCTTCGAGCTCCCATTTCTCTCCAACACTGTCTAACTTGATATTTGACAGAGTTCGAGCCAAGGCCTTGAAGTTGCTACTTTGTTTGCGTAACATTTCATCCAATTGGCTGTGATTTCCTTGCGTGGTAAATGAGATGCTAGCGGCTTGCAGAGTTTTCTCATCCCCCGGAAGCTGCTCCATGGATTCTGCAGATTGTTTATTGCTTGGCCCTGCCAAGGGTCTTTCTGCTGGCTTAGGTCGATCATTGCTTGGAGTACGTTGAGCGTAATTTTGAATCAAATTTCTTGTTTCTATGTATATGTTATATGTTGCATCGTAAAGGTTGTTGTAGAAGTAGGCATGTCCAGGATTTTCAAACTCACGTAGCTTTCCGTCGTTGTTGTCGAACTCCTGCCAGTATAGTTCAAGAGTCTCCAACTTCCTCTTGATGTAGTCTGCAGTCTTGCGATCTATACCGTCTTTCTTAAAGTTGATATTTAATTGCTTTATTGCGTTTTGTAGTTGGATTTGACCTTGGTATAATTCCTCCATATTACTAGTTCTTGTCAACTGGTAAATTATGGAAAAAAATTAAAATACTTGCTAATAAATTCTCGCTAAACGGCGGTAGATTTGCTTGATGATCACCTTTCTTGCTGTCGTGTTCACTTTAGGTATATGCTTAATTTTCGTGACTTGATCGTTCGTGGATAGGTACCTGTTAGCCTTGATGCTCTGTTCTTGATTTGGAGCCCTGGTGCTCTTTAGACCTTGTTGTCTTATTTTATGCTTGATAATCGCTTGCTTGGTCACAGGTAAACAGTGCTCCTGCACTCTATATGCGATATATGTGCCTTCTCAATTCACTGGTGGAACCCGCTTGTGGGAAGCCAGCAAACCGATTCACTATCGCAATATAAGTACAAAAACACCAAATACCTGCTTAGGTTCGAAGGACCATTAATGTTCGAGTACTTGTCAACTCTCACATTTACTTGATAGGTTTCTTGATGGTAGATTGGAACACGAAAGACGAATTCTTGATTTAATCTTGATTTATTTAACTTGATAGGTGTGCACACTTAATGTATAACGAACGTGAAGTGAGGTGAAGTGAATTATAGGCTAATTACGAAATATTATACAAAGCAAATGCTGATGGTGCAAATGAGTGCTATGACGCACGCTCTATGTACTCGTACATCGTATTGGTGTACGGCCAATCGCTGTAGGGAGTACTTTTCGTAGACTGGTGGCCAAGTTGGGTTGCCGTGCGGTTAGAGAGCGGATGGCTGGTTACCTTCAACAACATCAGGTAGGATTCGGCACGCAAAGGGGGTGTGAGGCCGCGATACATGCCACACGCACATTTGCAGCGGAGCCGGGGAACGCGGACTGTGTAATTATAAAGCTAGATATTAAAAATGCCTTTAATACATTAGAGAGAGACGTTTTGCTTGGCGAGGTTGAAGCGAATATCCCATCTTTATATCCCTTTTTGCACCAAGTTTATCATACTTCTTCCAACCTTTTCTATAACGACTCCCTTATTCTCTCTCGGGTGGGTGCGCAGCAGGGAGATCCACTGGGGCCGCTTACTTTCAGCCTGGCCATCCATAAAGTAAAGTCGACACTGGAATCACCTCTTAATGTATGGTACCTGGACGACGGGACCATAGGGGGAAAACCTGAGGTTTTAATGCGGGACTTGGCTTTTCTACTTCCCCGTTTTAAGGAGATGGGGCTCGAAGTAAATGCGGCAAAGTGTGAGTTTTTCTGCTGCGGACCCACTTCATCTTCTTCTTTGTCTTCGCTTAGGACTTTGCTTCCCGGTCTTAAGGAACTGTCTCGCGGCACTTTTACTCTTCTGGGATCTCCGACATTCTCCGAGGCCATACCGGACGCTATAGAGTCAAGAAGACGGCTCCTTTTACTCACCCAAGAACGTCTTAGAAATATCGGTGCCCATGTCGCCCTGACTTTGCTGAGGATGTGTTTTGCGGTTCCGAAAATAATGTATCTCCTACGAACTACCCCAACGTGGCTGTATCCTGAGAAGGTTGCTTCTTTTGACGACGCTTTAAGAGATACAACACAGGCTATCTTAAACGTGTCCCTTTCTGACGACCAGTGGACTCAAGCGTCGTTGCCCATACGTCACGGGGGCCTGGGTTTACGGCGCGCCGCGGACGTGGGCCTGCCAGCTTTTCTTGCGTCGGCACATGGGGTTCGGGGCCTGGTTTCTAAAATTCTGAATTCTAATGGAGACCAGGTTACCATTCCTTTTGTTGGCGACGCGCTGGCGAAATGGGCAGCTCGTATCCCTAGTGCGTCCGTGCCAGAGGCAAGACACGTGCAGCGAGCATGGGATGAGGTTGGGGTCAAGGACGCACTTTCACGGCTCATAGGGGCAGCCGCGGGCGCGGATTTGGCTAGACTCAGGGCGGTGTCAAGGACAGAAGCGGGAGCGTGGGTGCAGGCTTTGCCTGCTCCCCACTTGGGGACACTCCTCGACAGTGACTCGATGCGTGTGGCAGTAGCTCTCCGCCTGGGCTGCGATGTTTGTGTACCTCATAGATGCATCTGCGGCTCCATGGTGGAGGCAAATGGCCATCACGCGTTGAGTTGCTGTCGGTGTTCAGGGCGATTTCCTCGCCACCACGCTCTCAATGACATCGTTCGGAGGGCCCTAATATCCGCTAACATCCCGTGTGTGCTAGAACCACCCGGCTTATGTCGCGCGGACGGCAAGCGGCCGGACGGGCTAACATTGGTTCCGTGGCAGAAGGGCAAGTACTTACTCTGGGACGCTACGTGCGTCAGCACTTTTGCCGCTTCGCACCTCTGCCGAACGGTGCGGACAGGTGGTGCTGCGGCAGAATTTGCTGCTCTTCGAAAAAGGGACAAATATGCGGCCCTAGAGGGTAATTATTTTTTTGTACCTCTAGCCTTTGAGACGTCGTGGTGCTGGGGGTCGGAGGCGATGTCCTTCATTATGGAAGTGGGAAGAAGGATTAAGGAAAGGGGGTCCGATGCTCGCGCGGCTTGCTACCTGGCGCAAAGGTTATCCGTTGCCATCCAACGTGGTAACGCTGCAAGTGTGATGGGCACCTTTGCGCCCGGAGCAACTCGCGGGGGCCTATTTGACTAAGCTCAGGCTGTACTTAAGTTTTTAGTTAGTAATTTTATTATTATTATTATTTAATTATGAATTTGAATTATTTTGTATTTATTGACTATTTTATGACTTCAAATAAATAGATATAGGAGATGGTATTTAATTTAAATCAAGTAATTTTGGCTCTCTACTGTTGTTAGGTATATTGATATTTTAATATTCGCGTGCAGTTTCAAACTTCTCAGTAAGGTGATTCTTCTTTGCGCCCTTTACTTATGTACAACATTTTTATGTTATTAGCACACTGTTATAGGAAATCCCGCATTTGGCAGGGCGGAATAGGAATTCCGTAATATTGGAAATGCGAAAGTGACAAAATCAAAAGCAATAGTTTACACAGATTTAACCGACTCTCTTCTATTCAGTACTTCGCCAGAAAACCCTCAACCGACAATTTAGAGTTTCGTCGATTCCTCAAGGCTCTCAAAATCCCCTTCGGCACTTTATTAGTTGCCATTTCAACGGAATTCTATCAGCGTGTGTGACGTAGATACTTTTATAGTAATAAATACATCACTGAGTAGTTTAATGAGTCATTTTCGAAGACGATTATAAATAGCAATTTACAATAAAATTATTATTAACAATTAAAGCAATCTTAGTATGACTACGAGTAAAACCTTAAATAAAAAAAATATAAATAATGAAAATAAAACAATATTTGACGACGTATAAGATTTACGAAATTAATTTAACATTACAAGCATAAACTTACGTTCACAGAAGCACCTTGGATATTATAGTGAAACAGAAGCAATATCTAGTCGGTAAGTGTACAATTATAACAGGAACTAAATACGAGTAGCTAGATACAGTTACCGCAAGATATTGTTGCTAATTAACAACTGCAGGCTCGGAGAGCGACTGATTGTTCAGAGGAACGTATAACTTCACTAAAGACTTTGACAAGGGACCAAGGATCAAATCTTGTTAACAAATTGTAAATTACTTAAGTATTTCATTTATTTCAGGCTATGCTTCAATGCTGGGGTGGTGAGTTTGAATTAAATGGCTTATCGCAACTGGATAACTCTGTCAAAATTTTAGAACTTGGGACAAATATTTTACTTATTTTATCGACAGCCACAAATTATTACGTAAATTACACAATTACATAAAAGAGGAACACTTAAAAGTTTTTGACCTACATACCTACATGCCTAGGCTACGATTCTGGGATAGTTGTCTATGTTGCTTTGTCAATTAAGTATTAACCAGTAACAAGTTTCTCTTTTGTAATAATGCAAAACTGGGATGTGAAAAGCATGTTGGCCTTCTACAAGTAAAAGGTTCTTGTCGGTTACTAAATGTGAAGATATAATCAATGTAAAGCTAACGAAATCCTAAGAACTCGGCTAATATGTTTATCAAAACCTACTTAGTACCTAATTATAATAGTTGAAACACTTCTCAATGAAAAGTAAGTATCGAAGGAAAACACAAAATGCTCCAAATGTCGTTTAAAAAAACAAAGAAGCGAAAAACTAGTATAATTTTATATGTTTATCTCAGTTTCGT
This sequence comes from Epinotia demarniana, assembly GCA_945867215.1. Classification (NCBI taxonomy): domain Eukaryota; kingdom Metazoa; phylum Arthropoda; class Insecta; order Lepidoptera; family Tortricidae; genus Epinotia; species Epinotia demarniana. The sequence goes on along the minus strand of OX244268.1, from coordinate 10,882,762 downwards.
AACGAGCGAGAGCTCAATGTGCACTGCCATACAAATGATCGTGGTGTTTGTTGATAAGTTACGTCTACAGGCGGAAGAGACCGAGAGTCTTACGCTAGTTTCTTAAGTACAAAATACGTTTTTTTTTTTCAAGCACTGTCATTTACTAACGGATCATGATATTGATTCAATTGAAATTTTGTGCGTTACTGCCTTCCGCAGTGGAAAGTTTTCGATAAATTTAAATAAGTTTAATCTCTTCTGAATTTAAACATGCCTTAAGTTCTAGTGGAAGTTTTTAGAATTTATCAAAAATATGCCAACCTTATGGACAACGTCCCACAATTTGTATAGGTAATGCAATTTGAAGCAGGTAGGTATGTAGGTACTTATGAATCGATATAAAAAAGGTGCATTCTTTTAAAATGTCGTAGACTTGATTTTTTGCACCACGACGGGGGCAAATAAGGTTTCTAACAATTTATAAGCAACATCTACTTTTCATAACAAAGTCCTGAATGCGCATTGCAAAAATAGAGCTCTGACAAGATCAAGGCGCAAATAACTTTCATGTCAGATTTCATTTTGTATGCAAACAAAATTAACAGTTCAAAAGGCTCTCATTTACCAGCGGGTCACCACCAACCCTCGGCTCATTTTTTATGTAGATTGCGTCGAAGAAAAGTTTCACAATATCAGTCTGCGACGCGCGAGGTCCCGCCAGTGCCCGTCGGGACCTCCGCTGTATTAAATTCGGCTATTTTCTTCTGTCTGCCGCCATTCGAATACTTTACAGGCTGCTTGAGTGCCGCGAGGTCCTTTACGAGGGGCCGTTACGCTCGGAAAATATTAAAATAGTGACGTATGAATCAGTAAAGACGCTGATGGTGCGCTAGAGCGATCAAACACTGTTTAAATCTCCGAGAAATGGAAAACAGAGGAAACGTGGACTAAGGCATTATGAGATTTTTAGAACATTAACACAAGTATGGCCAGTTAGGTAATCTTACACAGCTACAACTTACTAACTTACTGCCTTTCCTTCATTTAATCAAGTCATGGATTGGTAATTAGTATTACTAACCATAAACTCAATATAAAACCGACTAAGTAACACACAAAGCACTCAATCATCCCAGTTTGCGTGATAAAGCCACCCAATGGTGGTGAGCCTCAGTTTTAATAAAATGTCCCTTTCTATTAGCGCGGGCGGACAATATGCATTACTCCGCAGCGGATTTTGCATTTCCATCTTATTGTTGCTGGCCTCGTTTGGATGCAAATATTTTATAGTTCAAGCCAGAGCGAGCCGTCCCGCATTTTAGTTTCGTTCGTTTCCTGTAATTTGCTTTCGAGAAGTTTTTTCTCCTTTTCACTTCGTTTATTCCATTTAAAATGAAACATGCATAAAAATCGCTGACATTCCGTTCCATGCCATAACTCCGTTGTTTATATGAATGTCACTACAAGATTGTCCTCGTTTGAATCTAAACGAGCAATGCTATCTTTGGTTAGCATATTCTTAAACTATTTGTATAATAAAATAATAACGTTGGCTGGTGGTGTGTAAATCAACACTTGTGCCAGCTCTATGCATGCCTGAACAGACTTCAGGAATATATTCCCTTATATTCGAGAGAGTAAAATGTGAAGGAACATTGTTCAGCTAAAATGTTCATATCTTAGTACATAACATAACTTTCTTGAACAGACTCGAGGTATTTTTGTTTGATGTTAGAATGCGGCACCAAGATGGAAGGCCCTTAAAAATAAACACGGTTTGCATTGTATTTCGTGCAATAAAGATAACGTTACTGTTTAATTAATAAAACATGCAACTGATGCTTTGCCTTAATATAAACTAGGCCGCGATTTCCTGCAGATATTTATCTTCTTTAAAATGTCATTTTGGTATTATTCCCTTTTTAAAAATTTACAAACGCAGTGAAAGTGGAGATATTGCTATGACGGGTGTCTATCATTTTATCTTAATTTATTACCTCGATTTTCATGTCGACGAAAACCATTCCACGAATTTCATTACGTTTTTATTCTAATCACATTATTATCAATGAATTACTTTTTTTTTAATTAATCTTATTTGTTCTGTTGGTATGTCAAACAACATAGCAGGGCAGTTTCAGGTGATAATGTGGACACGCCGGACAAAAGCACCAAATTTTTTTCAGGTTCTTGTTAGGTTCATAGCATTAAGTTTTTGATAGGAACGAACTCCGCCGTCGGCCATCTTTAATTTTATGGCGGCCATTTTGAATTTTTGTTAATTTATCATATTTGGGGTCAAGAAATTCAACTAGATAGTTTTTAGAGTCGCAAGACACGCTTAGGTTTTATCCTAAAACTAAAATCACTCCTACTTATTACAAAAGGCCTACTTTATTACAAAAGGCCTACTATTCCGTTTCTGAATTTCTATTGGAATGAAGTTAAAAAATAACGTTAATGTGTATAATTGTGTGTTGTGTCCCTTAGTGCCGGATTTTCTATTTTTAAATTATATTTTTTTGAATTTTTACAGACATACATTCGCGCCTTTATTCCCAAAAAGGGGTAGGCAGACCACATGAAACGCATGTTCCAGCGCCATTTTTAGCATAAATGTGGGTACAACACACTTCAACCCTGGTCCCTTTGAAAGGGTTTTATAATGGTTTTTTGCATGATTTATATGACTATTTGTGCATATTACTACTGTTTTCTATAGTGACAATATATATATATGAATATACGTCCAAAGTCTCGATGAAATATACTCAGTTCGTTGAAACTTATTATCAAATATAGTAACACTGGCAAAACGATATTTCCTATCTAATAAAAAAATTGGTAACTGTAACTTATGTGAAACCAAAATTATAGTAAGTAAAGGCGATTCGATGAACGACTATGTCGATGAACAAATAAAATAATGAAGTCAAATTCGATAAGTTGATCTTTAATGTACGATTCCCACCGAACGGATCGTGCCGGCGCGCATTCTATTACATGCAAAGGAGTTGGAACCGTCTATAAAGTAGTTACATTTCATAATTCAATTAATCATGCATCCACTGCGAGGCGGCAGCTACCGACGCGGTCATTGGGGATTGTAATCAAATATGAATTGTATCTGCTGTATAGACGATTCAAATTCCTTTGCACGTATTAGAATGCGCGCCGGCCCGACCCATTCGGTGGGAAACGTACACAAAGGTAATTCGAGCCAATGGATGAGCGATCTAACGAAGTTCCAAGAATGATTCCTAAGTGAATATAAAATTCTGCCAATGTGTTATAGGAAACGATAATCGATGAAACTTTTTCGGTTAAATGATGGATTCCCCGTTATGTCCCGCATGTTGGCGATATCACATTTTGAACCTTGATGCAGAATGAAGTTGGTATAAAAAAGGAATTTTCATATCAAACTCACACACTTAATGGATAGAATTCATACTCATACAATTGCTACAATGTAGAGATATTAATGCTTATTGAATAAATAATTAAAAAGGTTTTTTTTTATACAGAATAAAAATAAGACAAGTATTTTCTTGAATTATTTTTTTTACTTGTATTTATTCAAAATATAAACTTATGCTAATACATTTATTGCTGTATTCTTACTGAAGCCTCATGTAGGCTTATTTGCAAGAATCAGTTGCGACTTAATTATTTATATAATATTTAATGTATTAATTACAAGAGTTTAATTTACAGATAGTTACTTGCTAAACTTAATCTGCTTTAGGTCATCATATTAACTTTATTTAATTTTATGTAATATGTGTATTTTTTTCTAGTTACGATACCTACATTTTTATTGCAAATATATATAAACGAAATCGTTTAGTCTGAATATACTCTAAGAAATTTGTAGTATTACTTTCCCTCGGTGACTTAAGTTTAGATTTGTATCGTATCGTATCGTATCGTATTTAAATACCTATTGAACAAAAACTCCTTAATCGAATCTCCTTACTGTCACATGTACAAAAATAAAGCAATTAGATTACATTTTCTAAATTACTTTTAATCAAATGAATTACGCAAGTATCTCCTCGCGGCACATCGTATGAAACCCGGTTGAGTTCTGTTCTTATTTAATTAGTTCCATATTGAGACTCATTTGGTTTTATTTTAGATGTCCCTCGTAACATGCAGGTGTTGAAAAGGAATAATCTGTGTACGTTTTGTTATGGACCAATATTAATTGTAATTTGTCTGCCTTCGTTTCAAACAGTTCATTTAAATTAATAAATGCACGGGAATATGCATTCTCTGAGCTACATATTTAACCAATATTAAGACTAAACAAACGGTTACAATATCGGTGTTAAAACATGACTGTGTCCAACTATAGACAGCTTGTACCAGCGTAGAAGCTGTATATACATGTTTTATGGTTCAGTGATATGGATAACCTACCCACAAACAGAAAAAAACGTAAGGCCCCTACCGATGTATCGGTGAGCTGTCGGCTGTCAATAAAGTCAGTACAGATTCTTTATTGCGCGCCTACATATCGAGGCACTATGTAATATCTACTCTCTAGTAATTTACCAGTTGAGATGTGTTTTTATTATTTCTTGCCCTACTTATTTAAAATATAAAGTTGATGTAATGTTATAATAGAGATTACATAAATGAAAGCTGTATTCCAATGCGATTTACATTTTTTTACCCACACCAGCAGATTTTGACAAACAAAAAAAACGGAAAACTAAAGATCTACAAAATTACTCTTAGGTACATGGCTTTATAATAGCACCAATTCTGATGTCTTTGTAATAATTTATTAACGAAGATTTCCCCAAGTTAGCTAAAGTATGCTCAAAATACTTTTATTTTACGCTAACTTGCGGTTCGCTGTGGTTGAACATTATACTATACGCTGAGCTTTTGTTCTGCCGCGAGCACGTTGGTAATTAAACGCCGAAATGGCCTAATAATTAATGTCGGATTCTCCCAACAGCCGTAAGATGCTGAAGAGATAATTCTGTAAACACATTACATAAAGTGAGAAGCGTGTTTCTACCGTATCAAGATACATCACATTTTTACGTATGCATCTACTTTGTCACTTTTATTGATATTAAAGATCGAGATTGCGTAAAGTTATGTAGGATTACACGGTGTTAAACAACTCTGAATTTGTCAGTTTGTTATCGCGTAACAACCTTTTTATTTCACCGCCTTCGCAATAATTTGATAAAATCTAGTGAACATGGGCTCGTTGACAATCCGCCAGGCTGGATGGTCGCCAGCCGCGGTATGCGCGGCTTTTTATATACGCACGAATGCCGACCCAAGTATACTCCGTTTTAATTTAGCCATTTTGGCACGTCCCAGCGGAACTGCGGATCATTTGTATTAGGAATACGGATAATATGATCCGAGAGGCGACGACTAAATTACTCGACTCCCCTCGGGAGTTTGTCGATTACGTTATTATGAGTCGTCTGGAAAGCCTTTAGTTGTTCCCCTCCGTAAAAATGAAACGGCGAATTTTGGAAAAATAATTACCCTGCTACACATTACTTTTATAACCAATTCGCAATGTTGTTTTATTCGTCCCCGTGAAGTTTTATTGTTTATTTAAATGTAGAACTCTGTATAATAAATGTTGTTTTTGTATTTACCCTTGTTGTCACAGTGTGATTTGGAGCGATATTTCTATAAAAGTTGTTACATTCATGTTTTTCTTATTTCCATAGATGTAGTTTCACGAAGTCGAATAGTATTTTTTTAAATAATGAACAATAATCTAAAACTGTAATGAAACCCACCCACCCCACCCCCCTCCCCCAACCCTATACATATAGACACAAATTGAAAAACGAAGAAACAATCTAATATTGTTCAATTCACCGTGTGCCGGGATGATAAAGGTATGAATGGATACGAACGATATCGGACAATTTGTTACTATGAATATCGTTCTTCATAAAAATTCGACTAACTTGCCAAGTTCTGAATTCTGCTCTATTTCAGACAGGAGCATACGAGAGTTTGCAGTTAATCTTAGTAGGATTATCGTACATTTATATGTGAGATTAACCTGAAAATATTTTAATTGAAAGGAAGGATAAGTTACGCTGTTCTTCAATGCAAAAGGTATTACATGACAAATATAAAAAATGCAATACTGTATAAGCTTCAATGCTCTTTGCTGTTTACTGTATGTATAACTTATAAATAATGTTGATCTATGTATAAATTACTTTACTTACTTAAACAGTCTACATCACATTATTTTAGTACATCTACTATTAATTGCAGTAAAAACGTTAAAAACTTTTGCTTTTTATATGTTACTGAAAAAGTAAATATTTTTAATTTTATTAATACATGTACAGTTTATTTTATTAATTCAATTCAATTCAATTCAAATTATTTATTTCAGACCATGTCCATAGTGTTAATGTATATGGAAAACTATTTCTTTTTATCAAAGGAATATATAAAAACACGTGCACAAATCCAAAGTCTCATTCAAACCACCAGTTTGCATGAGAACCGAATAACACACACACGACACACAAACAGGGAACATAAAATGTTTTACTATGAAACATCTGAATAACCAATAAAGTGTACAGTTTCAGTACAATCACTATATTTTGATATACAAGCAAATTACGTGCAGTTTTCGTGAATGCAAGTTCCACAGTAACATGATTAAAGGTAAAATAGTTTATTTCAAACTCCAAGAATCCTTATATTTTGACGACCGATCAGCCTAGTGGACGCTGCCTATAAAGCTGAAGGTCCTGGGTTCAATTCCCGGTATACGGGCAAATATTTGTGTGATATTTACGTATTTGTCACTTATTGTCGGAATCTACAACAGAAGCCTATTGTGCTTGCTATGAAGAATTTATTCATTTCTCAACATGTAATACTCGTCGGGACTAAGAAAAAAAAACGAACTATAAAAGAACTACGAACTAAAAAATATATAAAACAAATACCCTACCCAGTTCACCCGCTTCAGGCATGGCCCTTGGACGCTGGCTGCATTGCCTCTTTGCACCACTAGGCTTAGACGCTCGCCTAAGAAGGAACCAGCCCTGTGGTTGCCTGAAACACAAATAAGTGGGACCGACACCTCTCGCCTAGGGCTAGTTCGATTTGTGTAAGATTGTCCACTGATATTTATTATTTTTAAAAGTACAGTACACAAAACAAGCAAGTACAGCTAAAAGGTACATAGTGTTCCCCGTTTCTTGGGCATTTCCTGGATCATGCATGTCTCTGGAGCATGCTTAACAACATATGCTAGTAGCAGGGGCGGCTCACTCCGTGATTTCTTCACGCCACTACTAGTACATGCCCCGGCCGGTATGTTAGCGCTGCTACGGAACGCACCACGTTGCATGCGATAGAAAGGGATGGCTACGTTTAGGCTCGTTCGACATACCTAAACAGGGGATTTGTTAACAGAGAACCTTCTTTACGTAGTACTATTATTTAAATTTGCTTCATGGAGATCAATTCGGGTTCACGAGGGGCAGGTCTACTATTGATGCAGGCACGACCTTAATTAAACATATTTACAAAGCATGGGAGCAATCACTTGATGCAATAGGCGTGTTCTGTGATCTGTCTAAAGCCTTCGATTACGTGGATCACGACACTCTAATTCGAAAGCTGAACCATTATGGCATGAAAGGCAAAGCACTTGATCTCATCCGATCGTATTTGAAGGACAGAACTCAAAGAGTGGACATAAATAAAACCAAATCAGCTGGGTCTCTTATTTCTATGGGGGTCCCCCAGGGATCCATTCTGGGACCATTCTTGTTTCTTGCCTATATAAACGATTTGCCTTATGTACTGAACGGAAAACATAAATTGGTTCTTTTTGCTGACGATACATCGATAATATTTAAAGTCAAAAGAAACCAAGACAGTTTTAGTGAAATAAATAATGTACTGTCGTCTATTGTTAACTGGTTTACCTTAAATAATTTACTGCTTAATGAAAAGAAAACAAAGTGTATTCGATTCTCATTGCCTAATGTACAGCATAAAAATAACACACAGATTATTCTAAAAGACGAAGTTATTGCATTGGAGAATAAAACTGTTTTTCTTGGCATAACCTTGGATTCAAAATTGCAATGGAGTCCACACATTTCTACTCTGGCAGGGAGACTTAGTTCAGCTGCTTACGCAGTTAAAAGGATTCGCCAACTTGCAGACGTTGAGACGGCAAGATTGGTATATTTTGCCTATTTTCACAGTATCACCTACGGTATTCTATTGTGGGGCAGAGCTGCTGACATTAATTCAATTTTTATTTTACAAAAACGGGCTATACGCAATATTTATAATTTAGGGTCACGCGTTTCTCTGAAGGATAGGTTTAAAGAAATCAATGTCCTCACCGTTGCCTCACAATATATCTATGAAAATATAATGTATATTCGTAAAAATCTTGACATGTATAAATTAAATAGTGATGTTCATGAATATAATACTAGAAATAAGAATAAATTAGTTATACATTCCCGGATACCGTCTGAGCAAAGTGAATATGTCGTTTATGGGCAACTGTGTACGATTTTACAATAAGTTACCTTCTGATATTCTGGAATTGTCTATGAATAGATTTAAGTCCAGCGTTAAACGCCATCTTATAGGGAAATCTTATTATACTATAAAAGATTTTATAGATGACAAAGAAGCATTTATGTAAAATAGCTTAGTTAAGTAGGTAGTTAAGTTAAAACATGACGTGTAAAAGAGCTAGCTTAAGCCTATTTACAAAATAAATATTTTGATTTGATTTGATTTAAAAAAACTGTTCTTAAGGTTGTCTACGCCTCATAATCATAAACTATAAGTTTATATTTCCACTTTTGAGCTAGCTTAAGGACTGTAGGGCTTCTAAATAACTTTATCGTACTGGTACATGCATAAAATATGGCGATATTTAAAATTTACGAAAATGACGACGAACCAATGACGGTGGCAAACAAGCATATGGATACCTACTGGTACGCAGTCACCGTAGCCTATGGACGCAAGTGACTCCAGCGGGCGTAGCACAGTTGCCATTTTATCACTTTTCGTTGTGGATAAAACATCCGTCACTCTCTCGCATACTTGTCAGAACGTGACGGACGTCTTATCCACAGCGATAAGTGATTTATTTAATCGTATGGCAAACATTATTTTGACTGTGGTTTGGTTGTGGTAGGTAGCTCCTGCGGACGCGAGTAACAGTTGTCCCACCTTTGTCAAGTGAGTGGGCAACTCGACTGTTAGAAGTTCTTAAGCCGCCCGACGGCCTCTAACTCGGCTTAACGACTACTGCATAGACAGCAACCTGGATCAACCGCTTAGCGTGCCTTCCAAAGCACGGAAGCGCTCATTTATACTACTCATTTTCGGGCCGTAACCAGTCACTTTTATGGAAAATTCAATTTTCATACTGACGATATTAAATAAATTCTCCCTAACTTCGTCTTTACATATGAATCTAAAGATCTGAAATGCCTACCATCTGAGGAATTATTTCTGTACCCAATGTAATACCCACTATATACAATGTAAATACAAAAGTATTACACGTTACAAAAAACTTATTCATACTGGCAAAGTTTGTAACTCCAATGAAAAAGTTATCAAATTTTCCGTGCAAAATCGAGTTAAGTTTTTTTTTATGTAATACTTAACGCATGCAATGTAGACGCGTAGTAAATCAACATGGCTCGTATCTATTTTTATGAGTGATAGGTACTGCATTCATAATTGCGACGTTGACCAAGGGCTGAAACCATAACGAATACTCCTATGACCTAACATTGACTCGACACGGCCACCCTTCTTGACGCTAATAATATTCCATGCATAGCGCCCCCAAATAAAATGAAACACAAATAACCCATATGCAAAACAGTCAAGGGTAGGTTAGGTATGAAAAGTATGCAACAAATAAACCCTCTTGTCGACCAGCTAATGGCTGCCCTGATAAAGTCTTGTTCACGTTGTGCATATAGTATTCGAAGAATACACACGGATATTTTAAGGTTGCTTAATTTTTGTGATTTTATTCGGCACACAGAACTCTTCAAGGTTTTGCCTAGATCTAGATAGGCATTGTAACATATATGTATTTTTGTCTTAATTAATAAAGTAAAACTTGAATACTGTGGAGTTCGGGGCACGGCTCTGAACCTTTTTGAGTCATACCTGATCGCACGCCTGAGTGATCGCACGCAATTTGTCGAAATTTCTTGTGGTGATACAGAAACCAAATTTCATTCTGAAAAAGGTGTGATAAGATACGGGGTGCCACAGGGCTCAGTGCTTGGACCGCTATTGTTTATTTATTAACGATTTACCTGACCATCTCACTTACGGAACACCATATTTATATGCGGACGATACCAACATCATTCTGAGTGCGGCTAATGCTCAAGAATTTAATTTAAGGATCAAGAAGTGCTGGGAAGAACTGGATAGTTGGTTTACATACAACGGATTAAAAATTAACTGGGGGAAAAGCTTCTATACAATATTTCGCCGTAGCTGAAAGAGTGCGGACTTTCTTTGCGATCTACCAATAGAAAAATCAGCTTGCGTTAAATTCTTAGGCGTGGAACTGGACCTTTACTTGAGGTGGCACAATCAGATAGGCAAGTGCATGTTACTCTTTAAAAAGTCTTTCGAAAATAGCAGACGTAGACGTTTTGAAAACCGTGTATTCTACTGTTTACTCTTACTTTGAAAGTATCATAAGATACTGTATCGAAGTATGGGGCAATGGTTCGAATATAAACTCAGTACTACTTTTACAAAAAAAGGCTTTAAGACTCATCACCGGATCTAAATGCAGTGACCCATTGAAATATGTTTATAGATCTCAAAATTCTTACTATTACCTCCTTGTATCTGTATCGAGTCTGTCTCCATGTTTATATAAATAAGAGTAACTATAAGACAGCAAAAGAAACTCATAGTTTCAATCTCCGAAATAAAAATAAACTCGTACAAAGTAAATCCACTTATGTTCACTTTAATTATAGCTACAACAATATTGCAATTAAAATTTTTAACAAATTAAGTGACGAAATAAAGCAATGTAAGGACATAAGAATTTTTGACAAGAAATTAAAGAAATACTTTATAAATAGACCCTATTATACGATCAATGAATTTTTTGCAAATTCACTTTACTGATTTAATTGTGATGACTATTTTACTCTTTAACTATTTGACATTTATGAATTGTGATGACTATACTATATACTTTGTAACTAATTGACATTTATGAATAATCTGGTTAATTATATTTTCTTTATTAATGTTTCACTTATAATGTCCTTATTCCACTTTGCAATTTATATTGACATTTGTGAATAATTTAACGGATTTTATTATTATTAAGCTTACCACTGTAACTTGTAACTGTGTTAGTTCTATATTCTTGTATTCCTGTATTTGCATGTACTTGTACGCTAAGCAAATAAACATCTGAATCTGAATCTGAAAAAAAAATCTATAGAGGATATTCGACATTGAACATCTATAACTTTAGGAACAACATGAAATGGGGTACAGGGTACTCGACTTTTCTATGGAACAGCTGTTTGTTTTTTAAATATCAGTTTTATTTTAGTAAAGGTGGTTGACCTACAGATTAAGCCTTTAAATATTTAAAATGATAAAAAATAAGCCTGTACTAGTTAGTGCCTTGTATTAGAAATGTAAATGAAGTGTTATATATTATGTTTCACAGATATATTAGCACCTGCACTAGATCTTATGAAAAAAAAACCGTGAAAAGCTTAAACACAATCTTGCTGCCGGTGTAGATCAGAATTGCCATACGTTAGAAGTAAACGGGTCGTTCAGAAAAGTCATCATCTACAAAATTGGTATACAGTCTTTCCTGTGCCACTATTTTTTAATTTGTTTTAAGCTGATCCACAAATATATCTTGACCCCGCGATTCGTAGTAACTAAGCGCCGGTAAAGGTCTAGTTTCGTTATGCTATGCGTCATTGCTGGTGGGGTTAGGTGCATGAACCCGTAAAGGATAACAGCCCTGTTGACATGTCCAAAGTTTTAAGGCCTAATGTGCCTATACGAGTTATGAATTGAATGACCGGGACAAAATGTTGTCCCCTATTGTAATGCCTACAGGAAAGACGCCAGTTTTTGTTCCTGACTTAGATTGTATTAACAAGATTTGATACATTTTCCTGCAACAAGATTTTTATTGGGGATTTTTACCCGACTGTTTGGGTAAAAATCCCCTCTTGCTGGGAACGAGCCCCATGACAACGCCCGAGCGACAGCGGATCTTGAATATTTATGCGATGCTATGAATGGAAAATCGATTCTCACCGATTATTCACCAGTCCACCTCATTACTGTTGGGATGAGCTAATACACAATTAATTCCCTTTGATCCCACGTATTCGCAAGGTTTCGTTTGTAGGTAGGAATAACTTTTCTGAGATTACCATGTTTGTTAACGTTTTATGTCCAATGTTGGGGGTTACGTGAATGATGGTTTTATTATAACCATCACCCAATGCGGTAAAAGATAATGTATGTGTACGGATTACGGATATTCAATTGTTTATTCGTGCATGTAAGCATAATCGAACCAGGGAGCGCAGCGAACTAAGCTCTTTGCTTCAGCTTGGGCCGAAAATCGTTCGTATGTGATTTGTCCCGATTTCACTGTTCTCCTCTACACGTTTCTCAACCGATTCTCGTGAAATTATGTGAGCAGGTTCGTTAATTATACAGTTATTAGGGTTCCGTACCCAAAGGGTAAAATCTTAATTTTTGGATATTTATATTTTTATGATAGAATCCAGGATATTGCTAATACAGTTGGGTATTATAAATAATAGTATATTATGTAAATAAAACTAGTGTTAAATATAAAAAAAACCTAGTACGGTTATTTAATTTAGGGTGACCCTTATTCATTGACCGCGAGTGTAATATTCAACCAATTAATATATCAAATGTACATCAGCTAGTCCAGCACCTACTTTTTCAAGTCATCTGGCCTAATTATAAAATTATAATAGTTTAATTGAGTTTAAACCAGATAATATCCATTATACAAATCTGTTAGAAGGACGATATTTCCCGCGTGTTATTTTTTAATGACGTTAAACAAATAATAAGGTAAAGTATTAAAACGCCATATAGGTTTTAAAGTATGGCGTTTTAATACTTTACCTTCATAAAAAAATATGGAAACATTTCCAACATCCTAATATCCACCCTCACCACAGAATAGATATTAAATAGTACAAGTACAGAATACAAATACAGAAAAGGCGCTTTTTTCTCAGCCAATCATTAAGATTTATGGCCCTCTGACGTCGTCGACGACGACGTCGACGTTCATCGCTACAAGTACATGCCGGTTCCCCAACGTTGGGGCACCGGCATGTACTTGTAGCGATGAACGTAAATCGCGGAGTGTCCGCCCCTTGCCCTCACGCAATAATAATTATAACTACTGCACTGCACAACGGAGTACCGTTCCTGTAATAGTTAACTCCTTAACAAAAACAATAAAGAACAAAATGGTGAAAAATATTGTTCAGTGCTAAATAAACAGACATTAGAAGTTTTGGTGGCACGAATAAAATTTGGCTAGGGACTTCCACACGATATTATTTTATCGATAAATTGTACTTTATTAGGACATGCATGTTAAGAATATGAGATAACGTAGGTATATTATAAATATGCATCTTGCATACCTTTTCGTTACATGTCATAAAAACCTAAATTTGCCTTTGTTGCAGGCACTCTTGGATTCAGTTTACTTTGCATGGAAATAGATTGAATATCATTAAAATAAGTTTCTGTGTAAGAAACACGCTAATAATAAAAAAAAAATTAGTTGTTTAAGTTTATTTTTAATATTCTTAATAAGTATATAGGTAACATTGATGGATAGTAATCAGCATATTTTAGTTAATTTCTATTTTATCCGGTGAACTTAATAGTTAGTATGAAATGTCATTTCGAAATAAGTATTCAGTTATCGATAAATTTAATATCGGAGGGAAGTCCCTAGTTAATTGACGTTATTGCCACCAAAACTTCTATGTCTGTAAATAACAGAGAGCTACTTTGTATTTTATGGCCATCAATAAACTCTCACTTTTTGACTGAACGATACTTCAAAGCTGCCAGCCCTAACAAAATACGTAAAGCCCAATAGTTATAAGTTTAAAATTTAACGATCCCTCTTTTATCGTTTCGCGCGAGTTGTTTTGCGGACTAGGGGAACAAACGTCGTATGTCACTATGCGAGCGTATAATGACATACAACATTGCTGTTCTTAGAGAAGAATTGTCAAGCCACGCATATTAGACTAAAACGGCTGGCTCCCAACCCAAAGGGCTTAAATGAAAGTTTGTTCACGGAGGCGCCAAGTCTGGGTCGGATAGCCGTTGTTATGTTTTAAATAGTAATTAGTGAAGGCTTTAGCTTATTATGTTTTAATGGTGTTTCCTTTATCCAAACGGCAAGCTTAAGGCAAACTTGAGAAATTTCCTTAAAATGTAAGATTTTGACTACTTACCCATGGCTCAAAGTCAAACACTTATTGAACGAGTTCTCTGCTTCAGGCTGTTCTTCTAAGAATAGATTTCATTTTGTAGTTAGTCATTTCGGTGACGCGTATTTGTTGTTAATAGAATTGCCATACAAAGTTACATTCGTACTTAATTGTTACATTTAATAACGTCAATAAATGATAATATTAATTAATAAGTTCTCTTGAAATATGCCAATTCCATGAACACTCCCTACTCAATGAAACCGATATTTACAAAATAACGATGTCTGCTGTGAAATAAGTACCTACCTATGTTTATTGATCTTGAAGTGACTTTTCAATCATAAGTTCCGAAAAGCTCATTGGTTCCTCATTGGCTTTATAATATTTTAACAAAATAACCTCAATAGATAGTATACAAGGTGTATCAAAAATGGGGTGTGAACCGACCAAGGGTACGTTCGGTAGCAAATTGCGATTACAAAAATTCGTTTTTTTTTATATTTGCTTTATTTTCGTTTAAGTACATTGAAATGTTTGTTTTTGTACACATTACATGTGTATGACATCAAAAACGTAAAATCTGTCACCTGCGTGTCAAAAAACATACACGAAACATTTGTTTTCGCAACACAGCTGCCAGCAGCCCTTCACCCTCGCGAGATAATTTTGTCATACACAAGCAACGTCAACAATAACGAAGACTGTAATGTACACAAAAACAAAACTATCAACATAAACAAAGATAATCAAAGAATAAAAACATAAACGAATGCATATTGGAATCGCAATGCGCTACCGCTAATGCCCTTAGTCGGTTCACATCCCATTTCCTTCCTCAACACATACTGCTCGCACATGCGCATACATTCTCACAAGCACTCTGTTTCAAATAATTTCCTTATAATATATTAAAATGTAAGGAAAGTTAATTAATTTATAAGTTATACATAGAGTATACCCAAAGCTTAATAAAAATAAAATTATAATTATAAGTAAATTCTAATATAATGTTAATATTACCTAATCTAAGTTAAAACTAAATTTAACTGTAGGTTTTTATTATGGACTGTATTTGGAAGAGCGAGATCTCCTGATACAGGTATTTTTATACCTACTAGGAGACCTCAACCTTACTGTAATAAACTGAACCCTATTTGTTAAATGAAAATAAACATTTGTATTTGTATTTTTGATTCCATCCTGTATCATCATCCTCCTAGCGTTATTCCCGGTAATGCCCCTAAAGGAGCCCGGGGTCCGCTTTGACACCTAATATAAGATTTGGAATAGGTACTAGTTTTACGAAAGTGACTGCCATCTGACCTCCAAACCCCAGGGAAAACTAGACCTCATTGGGATTACTTAGACCGGTTTCCTCACGATGTTTTCCTTCACCGAAAAGCTAACGGTAAATATTCCGTAGGCACATAAGTTCCGAAAAACTCATTGATACGAGCCGGGATTCGAACCCACGACCGGCACTTGACAGCCGCATGCCTGAACCACTAGGCTACCGTAGCTTCCATCCTGTATACATAAATGTAAATTATGTTCCTATCAGTCACGGTCTTTGTGAGGTTTTATCAAAGTACCTAAACTGTATTATGAATGGTGACGTCCGTCTTTATGTCACTGCGACCTTTTGAAGAATTGATCCCATCAAACGCTTCCTTATTAATCCGCCAACGGATCAGAATACTGTAGTCTATGCATAGGTAATATTGGAGCTAAACGAATTATTCTCGTTCGGGACCAAAACGAAAATCACTTTTGCGAAATTCGTTGGAATCAGTCATCAAGAAGCTATATTTACTTGTGTAAAAAGTATTGTATTTACGGTGGATTTGATATATGCCGACGCTGTTTTTTTTAAATTTATACAAGAGTCAAAAATATTATTTTCTTCTTCGTCTTATGAATTTGAAGATCGAATCATCTGATCAAACCATAGCTCTTGTTCTGTCAACAGAACAAACGCCTAGTTCATGTTCCTGATTTAGACATACAAATGGCATTACATTTCATTCGTTGAATACATTTTTAAACCAAAGTCAATAAGGACGATCGAAATTAGGAAGGTAGGTATCTAACATCAATCGTAAACCTTACCTTTGTCTGATCAAGGAGAACAAATACGTGAGCTAAATGTTCCCTCTTTTCAAGCAATTTATTCCCGTTCCAAATCTACATAACAATCGCTTTTTATAAATCATAATATTCCCAGCAAACACGAGGACGTATCAGAGTATCCCTAAGGGACGCATTCCGTCTGTTGATTTATCCGACGAGTTATTCGCCAGCTTAAATAAAATAATTTTACGGTGTTGTTAAAACCTCGCTACAAAAGTGAAATATCCTTCTGCAAGCTACAGGTTGAATACGAACGGAATATTAAGTTACTTTGAAATAAATACTTTTACCTTCAGTTCTAATTGACTGTATTCAGTGGATGAAATTTTACCGCAACTTTTTTATTCGAGCTTTTCAATACAGTTTTAATTCGGTGTAAAGATTTAGTTTCAGACGGAAATCTAATTTCGTTGGTTCGAAACTCGGAATATTCCTTGCAGCTGCCCGGTCGATTGCGTAAATACTTGTTGTCGTTGATTGCATTTATTTAAATGTTATTTAATTTTAGATTTTCATTTAGTCGGGTAAATGGATTAAAAATAAATAAATATCGCTCATTTACGAAACGTGCTGGTAAGGGATTGGATAAAAAATACCACACAACTTTGATTGTATTCATATTTTTATTTACGTATCCCATTTACATATATGTTACGATTAATCAAACAAAACAACAATTTTGTGTTACTGTACAGTATAGTTTAAAGATGTCGTGCAAAGAATTGACGTTATCTTAAGTAAAACACAGCCATTAGATTAATGCCTAATTATGTCTATTATAGTAAAACTAATTAACGCTCAGAGAAGCTACAAAACATGACATCTTTGAGAAACAAACGCGTTTTCTTATACAATTATATACTTAGAGTCGTTTCTACACACCTTGGGTTCTACTAAACGTGTAAGTGCTTTATACATTTAAACTTTTCTTGTTAACGTTGATCGTTACCATTTAGAATGTACAAAAAATATGTTTCCCTTTGATCAGCAGTTATTAGGGTCTATACGGTCTTCATAAATTATTTGTTATACTTATTAGTGATTCATATTCTGAGGGAGGTATATTTTTTGTTTTATGGACATTCATTTAATTAATATACAGTAAATTCAAAATTATGAACTCAGGCCGAGGGAAACGATGTATCTCTACACTTACTTCTAATATCACCAGACATGATTAAATCAATACTCATAAGCTCATAAACCTTGATATTACATAGAAAGTCCAGGCTGCAGACACAATGTTTGTGTTCACGCGGACATTTCCACCTGGAACGAAATAATGTTTATTAATCTCTCGCAGTTCTGCAAACAAATATTAATTTTGTATTCCCAAGTTGAAAGTTACAACACAGGGTCGCGAACGTTGACAGCGCCGCGCCTAGGTTGTGAGTCATACTATTTTATCTACGCACATATCATTAGTGCTCTAAAATGCGTTCAGAAACCGTAGGAAATGACCAGCATTACTACAACCGATTTTACTATGAGAACTTTCTTGTCTGTGGTAGTAGGTAAAATCTGTACTGTAATGTTATGTACAGATCTTTGTAACGTTATGAGTTTAAATTTGGAACAGCTGTCAAAACTCAAGTGGGCCTCTATTGTAGTATCCATAGATATTAATTCTGTTATGGATACGAAACGTCAATCCAGTACGTTTTTTTAATACAAACCGCACGACATTTGATCTTGAGTGATATGAGTATAGGGACTTCATTCGTTTGTCTATGATTTTAAAAAAACCATTCGTTATGACGGATGATCGAATTGCCGCCATTGCTATTGTCGCTTTATTGTTGGTTTTTTTGCTGTTACTTACTTTACTACTTTTATGATATGTGTGTAGATAAAGTAGTGTATGCAACTGTACATAATTAGGCCTTAACTCTAACTCGCTAACGCTCGTTTCATAAAACCACACTCGTATTTTAAGGCCTCTCATTATGGATCAGTCGCATAAACGCCGCATTATTTTACTACTGTTCCTGATAAACGTTATTAAAACTTGCCGACGTAACTTCAATTCATTCATTGAATTCATAATTATGAAACCTACTTTTAAAGGTATATTTAATAACCTTTTTTTTGTTACTTCAATATTATTTTATAATTTACTGTGGCCGAAATCTCTTTGACGTCTCAATTTCGCCTAGAAATGAGAAATTATCTTCTTGTTTATCTCAAAGCTTTACGATGCCTACCAACTAGTTCCAAATAACTCTTCAAAAAACATCAAAGGTATGTTCACATTTATGCATTTTAACCACTTCTGATAATTATATTTACATATCTTTAACGTAGTGTTTACAACAAATACAAAGTTCGTCAAAATTTGTATGACACTTGACGAGTTCACTCCCTGGACAAGGGGACTGAAAGATCAACCAGTTATAAGTGTCTCGGAGACAGAAATAATGATTTGATTTGTTGTTCGGTCAAATAGGGGGGGTTTGTTGATGCCCCTGAGTTTCTTCTTTTTGGACTGTCGACTGTAGAACATTGGAATGTTAATTGTATCTATTTCATTCGAAAATTACAAGATTGGTAATTTTAGTAGAGCCTTTTTCGATTGTTGAGGTTCTGGCTTAGTATAGATAGGCATATCTCGGCCATCCTCCAGGGAGGCGACCGGTTGTATGTCCCAGGTATCGTTGAGATGGCCTCGTCGAATCAGATAAGAAAAAAGAAAGAAGATCGGGACAAGTAGCGACAACTCGTGTCGGAGGCCAAGACTCGTTTTGGGTCGCTGAGTTAGTTAATGGTACCCTACCTTCGTTAGAAACATATTTAGAGAGCTGCGTCCTAGTGTGGACGGTGACGCTGACGACGGAGTCGCGCAGCACGGGCGGGTCGACCCGCACGACCGCTTCGCAGCGCAGGCGCAGCGACCCGCTGGGCGTGGCTTGCACGCGTACGCGCAGGACGCGCCACGACGCACACAACCCGCCCGGCAGAGGGTCGCTCTTCTCCGTCCGTTGCCACGCTTCAGGCTGCAACAATTTATATATTCATTTTATGGTGTCAATCGATGTTGTTTCCTGGAATTTCATTTTCAGGGTGGAAATTTAATGAAAAAAGTCTGTTTTAGTTTACAAAAGGTTGGCCGTGGTTTTTGTCCTAAAAGAGATGTTTAAGGGTACGCACCTCATACGGAAAAAGCAATCCTAATAGGGTCCCTATTCCTTATAGGTCCTCATATTTGTCCATCTTTATGTCAAAGAAGGCCTTATTTTACGAACGCGTAAAAGTATCAAAAAGTAGAAATTAATATCAAAAATTCAAATACGCAATTCCTTGAAGCTGCGGCAAAATCAAACTTTTATATCAACGTTATCATAAGGATACCGCCTTTTCTTAACATTCCGTTCAGTCTTGATTAACTACAAGTGAAATCGAATAATTATATTGAAATCAGAGGGATAATCACGTAACTTTTCGAACGCACGTTACGACAGCTAAACTGTAGGTAATTTTCCCATGCAAAAAGTTATATTTAAGATTTGCCTGACGGGTTTACAATGCGTTACGTAATCTACCTAATGGTTCTGAGAATCATTCTCATGGAATCACTAATTGAATTTCAGCAACAATCTAAAAACAACTGAATCGTGTATAATTATGATTCGAAGAGCAAAAAGCGATTTCTGCGATAGTGCGGTTTACAAACATACATAGGAAATACAAGGCCAGTACTGTAGGTAACTACTTATGTATTCATCTAGCCCAGTATGGATTTAAAACAAAATGACACTCATATTGCCTAAAGTTAATAACGCCTCTCTTATAATGCCTTCTTTTAATTTTGATGTTTACTATTTTTTATCTCCTTTTCTCATCCATCAGGAATCGGAACGAGAAATTCATAGGACCTAAATCCATTTAACACAAAAAGCTACGAACGACTACGAGCTACGACCCTGCACTACGGACGGAGGGGCGCGGTGAGGGAGGAAGCTAACATATTCACTGCCAAAAATTTTGTAGCCCGGCGCGCGCTGCAGACAGGTTTTGCCGCCTCGTAGTGAAATTATGATGAAACAGAGAACCTTAAAAGGTAAAAATGTGGCTTATATACTTTCATCTGCGTTTGATCAGAATCTTATCTAAATTTTTTGTCAGCTTTTTGCATTTTTTTAAGACATCATTTATTATCTGTAATGCGGCGCGACCGAGGCTTGAACCCACTATTTTGTAAACCCACCACAAACAAAATGATATACAGTAAATGAGACACATAATTTTTACATACAGCGTCAAAACGACATCTCATTTCAGACATACGTAGAGCAAGTCAGGTACAATATTTCAGGTAGCCTCAATTTGTGTGTGTAATCATTATAATTGTGTATATGAGATCATCTTCATCATCATCATAATATCAGCCAAAAAACGCCCACTGCTGGATATAGGCCTCCCCCAAAGAGTGCCACAATGACCATATGAGATGACGTGGCTATATAAGCAGGCGTTTTAACTGGCGCCAAAATGTAAATCTTCTTCTTCTATACATATAATAAAGCTGAAGACGGTCGAAAGTGTGTACATGGAAGATATTCGAATAAAAGTTTGCGGGGGATACTTAGAATCGATAACAGAACACGATCCAATAGTTTTAGATTTTTTGTCTGTTTGTCTGTTTGTTTGTACGCGCATCACGTGACATTTGTACGCGCAACTGCTGAACGGATTTTGATGCAAACTTTATTAATCTTTCGAGTAAATTCCTGGCCAACATGTAGGCTATAAAAATTATTAAGATAATGGTCCGAAGGGGTCAAAAATGGGGTTGTACTTTGTATGGGAACTTCTTAAATCTATGAGCTAAAGACTTGAAAATTGACAAGCATATATACTTGACTAGAAAGTAAAAAGAACCTTATTCCAACATTTGGCAAAATATCGATAAAACATGAAATAACATGGGATGTAAAATAGTGGTAGTCGGCTAAACACTATATAGTAAACAAAACTGGTTGATACCTCCATCGATAGTAACTGTTACACATAACAGACCTAATTATATTGGAACTTCAGTCACTGACGGCGTCGCTGTTTATATCGAAAAACCAGCAACCTTGATCTCTGCCTTCGTATATTTGCTACGAAATCAGAGGTCATCTAAAGTTGTTTGAAGGTTGAGTTGAATACTTATCTCGAATTATCCAACGAAAAGGCCTTGCTTGCCTTGCCACTCACCTTCGGAACTTTGGCCTGGAATTTCGCTTGCAAGACACCTGGGAATAGTAAATGTACGTGGGGGATCGCAATCAGGTTTCACTTGCAAGATACCGGGAGATAATGAGTGTCCGTCCATGGGGGTGCATGCAGAGCGCTTTCTGAAGGAATGCTTCGAGTCTTTCACTTCAACGTAAAGCACGGCCTTTGGCCTCGGTTGCCTCGCCACTCACCTACGAGCTCGCCTAGGCACCGGTCTCTAAAAGCATGCTATAGGCCTTTAATGCCTACGAAAAGCTCATCAGCCTTCGGCTTCGCTTGGCTCCTCTTTTATCTTCGGGAATTTGGGCCTCATGTTTCGCTTGCAAGACAATGACTGGCGTAGGGGCTCGCATTGAGCGCGCTCTCTAAAGGGATGCTGTGGGCTTTTTATTCCAACGTACCGGCCGTACTCGGCCTTTGGCCTCGCTGCCACCTGGGGATAGTATAATATAAGTGGCCTTCAACCCCCAAGTGCTTTCTTAAGGCTTGATTTGGATCTCTCATTGTTACGAAAAGTTGCCTGGCCGCTCACCTTCTGGACTTTGCTCTCCAGATACTCCGGATACAAAGACACCTGGGGATAGTAAGTGTCCGTGGCGGGTCACCCATAGCCCCCGAGCTCACATAGCGACCGCTCTCTAAAAGCATGCTTAGGGCCTGTCATTCCTACGAAAAACTCCTTCGGCTCCGCTAGCCTCCCCGTTTACCTCCATAACTTCGGTCCTCATCGGGTTTCGCTTGCAAGTTACTCGGAGATAATGAGTACCTATCCGTGGGGGATTGCTTTAGGCCTTTAATTCCAATGAAAAAGCTCGGCCTTCGGCCTCTCTTGTCTCATCGCTGGGCACTTTGGCCTCAGGTCTCACTTGCAAGACACCTTAAGATATTGAGTGTCCGTCGGGCTCGCCCTAGGGTCTTCAGACCTGGGGCTCGCATAGGGAGCGCTCTCTAAAGGGATACTTTGGGCATCTATATAATATTATTGGCGACCCAGTTTACGAGGGTGTTTATTTAGATTCGAAGAGAATTTGAACTGTTACACGCACAATCTATGGAAATGAAATCTTTATTTTCAGTATGTAGTATGGTTAAACATTCTAAGAATACCATGTTAACCATAATTTATGCGCGTACGAAGTCGCGGGCAAAAGCCAGTATAACCTAAAATTAAATAGTTTTCATCTGAAATTGGCATTTTTAATTAAATGAAAACTCATTAGCTTTAAAGAAACGAAGCATTAAGAACTTAGAATTACTAATAGTTAAACTATCCGGTAAATAAAAGCCCCATTTACTTCATCTATAATATTTTTCAGATAGCGTAACTCTCTGAATCCGAAATTCACGTAAAAAATAATTAACCTAAATGTGCTTGGCGGAGAGTAATCTCAAACATTTCAAGATGCCCCAATCGTTTCGCCCAACCTATTTCTAAAACCAAGTCCTTTTAATCAATAACAGATCAGTACAGCTTTGGAATGGTTCGCAGGTACTGTACAACATGTAAATTATCGGATTCAAACGTGAACCTGAACAGTGCCCAGTGATCTACCCCTTCAATACGAAATTGCCATCACACCGATACCCGCTAGATTAATCCTAACAAGCGCAGTACGAGGTTGAAACAGAGCCCCGAGCTATCTCACTGAAGTGCATGTGGCTCTTCACCGCACTAACTCCACCGTATTACCGGCATACATGGACATAATGTATTTCAATAACTTTAAACTTTCATCCTTTTGTCACTCAACTCGGTTTCAAATTACATAATTTGCCGTTGCCGATTATTTCCTCTACTTCTGTCACCGTACAAGTTACATCTAACAACAAGCTAAATAATAATGTATTATTGGACTTATGATAGCTTTCTGCAGATACCTACTTACTCAATGTCTACATCGTGGTAGAGTAAATAAATATTAAAAACACATATTTTCAAGTCAATTGACATTTTAAAATAAATATAGGTACTCTAAAAGTGTGTGGAAATGCTTTCTAGGAAACTGAGCGCTTTTGGACGCGATTAATTTATTCGAACGCTCTATGAGGAGTATCTTGCATACATATACATATCACAGCGACGAGTATTTGAAAGCTATTTCGACCAAAGTTACATAGGTGTATACGTTTGGGAGTATCCTAATATCTACTTCAATTTTATGCGCTGCATTCACTAATGAGCTCTGATAGTAAATACTCGTATGTGTTTGATAAACGTTAACAGTCAACACGAAAACTAAGTCCTTTAATAATGAGGATGATGTCTACTAGACGACCTAGCTTTGAGTTGCAAGTTGCTGAGTATGCAACGTGTCCCAAAATTCAACGTCAAGTCAAAAACGGGCGATCATTTATAACAGTTAACAAAGAAGTAGAATAAAACCAAGTCATGTATTTAAAAAAATGCAGAAAAATGGACGCCCTGTTATTATGTTTTTAGTACTACGGCTACAAATCTTTACTTTTCTTTTATTCTATCGATACTTTTATTGGTACGTAACCGTCCAGTGTTCTAAGATGCGTTCAGAAACAGTAAGAAATGACCAGCATTACTAGAACCGATTTTACTATGAGAACTTTCTTGTCTGTGGTAGTAGGTAAAATCTGTACTGTAATGTCATTACAGTACAGATTTTAGATAAATTTGTATCGTTATGAGTTTAAATTTGGAACAGCTGTCAAAACTCAAGTGGGTCTCAATTCTAGTATCCATAGATATTAAAACAGTTATCGATACGAAACGTCAATTCAGTACGTTTTTTAATACAAACCGTACGACATTTGATCACGAGTGAAATGAGTCTAGGGACTTTTTTTCGTTTGTCTATGATTTAAAAAAAACCATTCATCATGACGGATAATCGAATTGCCGCCATTGCTGTTGTCATTTTATTGTTGGTTTTTTGCTATTACTTACTACTACTTATGATATGTGTGTAGATAAAGTAGTGTATGCAACTGTACATAATTAGGCCTTAAAACACTCGTGTGATCCTATTATGAAACTCGCTCACGCTCGTTTCATAAAACCACACTCGTATTTTAAGACCTCTCATTATGGATCAGTCGCATAAACTACTGTTATACTCCGTTTTAAAAGAAAATACACTCTTTTACCCAAAAGTATACTTAAATTCGTTAGACCAACTTCCTTTAACTGACTGTACTGAAAAACAAATGGACTACGCTAATTTGGCAAGTAGCTTCGAAAGATGGCCTAAATAGTCCGAATTTCAATATGGTATAGCACTGAAATTTTGATTAAAGAATAATATTTAAGAATTTTTCACCACGAGCGGGGTTTGAACCCTCTAGAATCCGTCCATCACTCTAAACCTACTGAATTTCAACTAACTGAAATTTTGAAGTTTGTTAGCGGACGTTTCTGCCTAGGAAATATTTACAGGTATATAAACACTTGCTAGATATTGAAGAAAAACATGCGATTATTTAAATAATGTAAGGTAATTGAAAGTTCAATTTCGATCATGTAAGGAGAAAAAAAACATGAACTTCTTTCTATTTTTATGACCTTTGGGCTAGGGTTTGCACCCGGGAAATACCGGAACCGAAAATCCCGGGATTTCCCGGTTTTTTGGACCGAGCTAAGAACCGGGATTTCGAAAACCTTGTCCCGGTTCTTTCGGGACTTTCGGGAAATATACTTTTTCGTTTCATATACAAAGAATAAAGTAAGTTTACATAATAATTGTTATACTTACACTATGTACAAGTTATTAATGTGCTCCGTTACCACCGTGTTACGTATACTATTTTGATTTGGTGACCACTGTGACCACTGACCAGCGTGCTGTGTGAGTGCATGCCACAACCTCGTGTAAAATATTTAAGAAATGTGCTCACTGCTTTATGTTCATAATTTGATTAGAACATTGTTCTCATTTAAGAAATATCTATGTATAAATGCTGATTTAATGATCTCAATATGTGACATTATTTACTCATACATATAAATAAATAAATATAAGGGGACAATCTTACATAAATCGACCTAGTCCCATAGTAAGCTCAGTAAGGCTTGTGTTATGGGTACTAGACGACGATATATATTATAGATATAAATATTTAAATACATAGAAAATATCCATGACTCAGAAACAAATATTCATGCTCATCACATAAATGTTTGCCCTTACCGGGATTCGAACCCAGGACCGCTTGCTTCGTAGGCAGGGTCACTACCAACTAGGCTAAAGCGGTCGTCAAAGCGAATAACTTACGCTGTGATGATTTAGATTTTAGAAGACTTTATAATTAGATATATCTATATCTAATACAATCATCTGATTGTTATAGAGTTTCATTATATAAAAGTACCTAGTACCTACACTGTAATGAAAATAATGTTAATTTTATACCAAAACACTTGAGAACTAAACCTATACAATACACACAATTACACATGTTGATTGTTGATTTAATATATGATATGAGAAAGAACGGACAATTTATAATATTAGTTACATGTTACACATCAAAGTTTGATTTTGCAAGTTTACCAGGTTCAAGGCAATTTACTTATATAAAATAAGTTTTCACTTCGTGGTCGCTGTTGTTATTTTATTAGTTATGATTATGAATAACATTAAATTGTAGACATTTGGAAATTTTGGTGGGTAGAATAAAAACTGTTAAGTTCAAAAACTTTTATTAAAAACATGAATCTAAGTTATCTATCTGTTTTACTTATGAGTAGCTTTTGTTCCTATCCTATATACTATAGATAAGACTAAGTAATCCACAAAATTTATCACGATTAATGATATTTTTATCGCGTTTTTAATTTTATGAATAAATATTAAGTTTTGTCCCGAAAATCCCGAAAGAACCGGGAATCCCGGTTCTCATTTTGGCGAGTCCCGAATTTCCCGGTTCTTTCAGATGGAACCGGTTCTGCATTCCCTACTTTGGGCTATTACACCCGTTTGCGGCTTAACATTGACTTTTAGGACACCCTGTATATCTGTCTAGACTATCACATCGCAAACGCCATTGAGGGTCTCAATTACAATTATGAATGGGTAGGGTCTGTCTGTATAGGTTTAAGTACTACCCGCAAATTGACGTAGTAAAATAATCAGTGAACAGAGTCGAAGCGTCCTCCCCTGGGCATGTCCGCGGCATTGTGTATCTGTATAGACTTTATATTGTCCACCAACCTTTTGTAATTCGTCGTCGATGTACCAATTAATGTCTGACGGAGGAAGCGAGTAGTCCGTTGTACAGTTGAGCAGTATTTGGTCTCCCGGCTTCACCAAATTCGGAGCTCCAATTATGACTGGATCCTCGTCCGGCATAGCTGCAAGTAAAATTAATTTGAATAAATCACAAAGTTATACCTAGTTTAAAGTTTATTACTAAGTTAGCCATGAAAATTGAAGGGGAGTAAAGTGGTAAGAAGTATCTAAAGAGAATCGAGTCATTTAATTTTTTCAAGAGAATTTTCTTTTGAGCATCATTAAGATCTCGAGTTGAAACAAAGGATGGAAACGTAATTAAATCTTTAGACGCAGAAGCACTCAGGGCGGCGCGGCGTTCCGTTACACCGGAATCAAAGGAATGACAATGTGTTAACCGCAGCCCTCGGCGAGCGAATATTTCGATCTTCTATCAGAAATTTAAGGAACAAAGACTAATTGTGTTATTAACGTTTTCATCACACTTGCTCGTCAATGGCGTTATTACTTGCAAGCGTACAGAGCAGTTATAGCCGTTTTACCTCCCACGGGTTGTTAAGTTTAGTTTTAAAATAAAGAACCCACTCATACTTTACTTCGGACTGAAGATGTTTCCAATCAGCCAACGTGTATTTCATATCTTCAAAAGTTTGCTACAACCGACTTTTAATAAATTTAAACATAAAAAAACTACTTAAACATGTTTAACAGAATTATTTACAGATTTAATACGTAGTTATTTAGTGTCTATGTAAAAAGTTTTTAAGTGTTTTCAAATCGTGGCTGTATACCGAAGGGTTTTTGCCATACGCGCCTCACGTCAAATTCAACAAAATGGACGACTGATGATGCAGATTTTATTACGATTTGTATTAATTTCATCTAAAATGTATTTATTTCCTCGCAAATGTGATGAAAAACATTGTGTTATAACACGGGCGTAAGTGGAACATTGCAAACTCGAGTCATCAAAAGCCCTCCGCCTTCGGCGTCGGGCTTCTGTTAGACTCTTGTTCGCAATATTCCGATTACGCCCCTCGTTAAACAATGTACTATTTGTCGAAATTAAATGTCCATGACGAATTTTTGTTACTCGATAATACAATAAACGTATTCTTTTTATACCTATTCTAATTATACCTATTATTTTATTATTTTTAACGAATCTGTTCCTACGGAAATTGAAGAGATCTTTATTTTCTCTCTGCCGGTTCAGAATCTGAAATAATTAACTTTAAGATTGGAAACAAATCTTACATAAAAACGTTTCGTAAATACTCCGAATTTGTTCTTAGAGAACAGAATGATAATGTAAATTATAATTAATTTTTAGAAGCCTGTACGAGGGCCCGAAGGTTCGTTTTATATTTGCATTTTCTCACTTTCATTTAGATAAGCTACCGCCGTGAAATGACTTTTCTACTGGCAAGCAATGCCAAGATGATTCATACAGTATACAATGAAAGTAAGCGCGTCTCGACTCGTTTTGATTACGATAAAAACTCGATTGTCAATTTTATTTAGTTACAACAACAATGGCTGGGTTATTATGTGAGGAAAAAGTCCCAATATTTGATACCTTTACTCATACGTCAGTTGATCGCCTCTATTACCGTGAAATGAAAATGTCCAGTATTGGGCCAGTGTCAAGCACTTGCGCCAAGTTTGTTTTGCAATAATAGCTTTCGGTGGAAGTACATAACTGAAGTTTAATAATTCGCGCATCAATACTCTATGGTTTCGTTCCGGTTCCGACTTCAGACCCCTTTGCGGCTCAATCGAACATCGGGAAATGTCTGTCATTCTGTACCATACCATCTAGATGTTTGAAAAGCGAACTAGATAACGTTAGTTTATCGTAGAATCCATAGGGGAGACCGGGGATGGTTGACCAAATTTCAGCTTAAGCATTTGTATTTTTGTTTCTTTAGAGTATATTAACTTGATATCGATTTCAGTTAATAGATATACTATTAAGCTTTAGAAAAAAGTGGCAAAAAGCACGATATTCATTACGATATAGTGTACCTACAGGATCTCGTAGCATAGGAAAAACTAGTCAACCTACCCCATGTATGGGGTAGGTTGACTTGTCAGCAGGGGTAAGTTGACCTATGAAGTAGTTAGAGCAATGTCTTCGAAGACATAGGATAAAAGATACAAAAAACAGGCAAACATTTTTTTTTTAAATTGAATCAAAAAAGGGATCTTCCGCCACTCTAATTAAACATAATAGACTTCCAGTAACAATAAACAATCAGACAATTAAACACTAGGCAATTTGATTACCTAAAATGTTAACCTGGTACACGTTGTACTTTCTTATTAAGTATTTAAAACATAACTAAACAACTTTAATCATTTGGTCACAAATCGTACCTAACAAATTTAATTATTTTTAATATTTGGTAACAGTCTTGATAGGTCGACCAGCCCCGTTATAAATTACTCTACTAACCCCGAACCACGTTTTAATTTATAATCACGTGCCATAAACATATAACTGCGACGAAATCAATAAGAATGATAATGTATAGAAAGACCATGAGTCAAACTTTCGTTACAAATGCTTTGATAATCAATAACAGCAAATAATTAGGCGCCATTACAAATAATATTACGACAAAAATAATTACTTAGGTGCGTTGTTTTTCCATATTACGCTCCTTCTCTCCAAAGACATGCGTTCACGACGTCGCGTTCCCGGTGACGGAGCGGTGGGGAGGTGACAGGTGACGAACTCTCCTGGCTTATTGGTTGGCTCAAGGCCTTTGCGTCAGACGAGTTTTTGATAGTTAGTCTACCTACCCCTATAGTCAACCATCCCCGGTCTCCCCTATCCATGCGGACACCTTATGTATTGTCAGTTACAAATTATGGTAAACCAGCATCAGGTTTTTTGTATTGCAGGCATGACGCATCGAGACAGGTGATACTTGAAAACTTAAAAAAAAAATACCACCCGGCACATCACAACTCCCCGAGACGCGTTGTGTTGGGAATGCGAAACCTGCATTTAATTTTGTCTACCCGTCAACCCAACGAATCCTCAAGTCAATCATTAAGTAACTTCTTGTTAATGCACAGACCTTATATCGATTTTAATGGTCATATTTATTGTTTTGTTTTCATTAACTTTGTGACATTTAGTTTGATAACAAATTTTGAATTATTATTGTGTAAGTTATTATTATTTTATTGTAAGATTATTATTTTTTATTGTACGAGTAAATTACCGTTTGACGTGTAAAAGTGCCCTAGTGGTCTAGTGGTTTGATTTGATTTGTCATTAAGGGTGGGCTTATTTGCTTGTAAGCGACGATAGGCAAAAGTGTCGGCTTGCCATCAGTCAGGCCGTTGCCATCAACGCAGTATATAAAAATAAAACTCACCGACAACAGTCATATGTTTAGTCTGCCTCGCAATCTGGAACTTGGGTCCCTCGGTGGAGACCTCACACGTGTAGGCTGCCCTCGTGGACAGAGGGAGAGGCATTACTCGTACTACGCAGGAGTCCTCTTCACAGGTGCCGCCTTGCACCATAATGCCGGTCACGTTGAATAGCCGGATCTGAGTCTGTGGACGGAATTGGATAATATAACCCTAAATACCGAAAATTCGAGCCACTGTAGAGTAAAAGTATTAGGGTTACGTAGTCAACAAGTTACACGATCACACAATTTCTTAAATATTATAATAAATTCGAGCTACGATGTGATTTGTTTAACTGAAACCTGGCTTAATTCCGACTTCTATAGCAGTGAATATTTTGATGGTAGGTATACTGTGTACAGACGGGACCGTGCGGAGAGTGGGGGACGGCGAGGTGGTGGAGTGCTGGTGGCGGCGCGCCGGGAGCTCACCGTGACCCGCCGCGACGACTGGAGCGCGGCACCGCAGCACGAGGAGCTCTGGATCACCGTGTCCCCCACCCCCGCCGCCCGCGCATCGCACCGGCCTAATATACACATAGCTTGCGTATACTTCCCGCCCAATGACAATCATAACTCGTCACTAAGTAGTTTTTTTGATAATGCCTCCACTTTAATGCATAGTAACCCGGAAGATATCTTTGTTCTTCTCGGGGACTACAATATTTCACACGCTACTTGGTTCACGAATTCCAATGTAAACTACCTATCACGCGGGGCTAGTGATAAAAGAACAGTGCTTTTTTTGTCCGATTTTATAGCCTTAACAGGTGTGCGTCAATATAATTCTTGTACTTATGTGAACGGGCGTATCCTTGATTTAGTAATGTCAAATGGTAACTGCTCTGTTGCCGCGAGCCCCTCTCCACTCACAGTCGAAGACCCCCAGCATAGGGCCCTACACATCGAATTAGCCTTATTAATTTCGCCATATTTACCCGAATTGAGGCCTAATCTAAGTGTCAAACCAATGTTTCATTCTGGGGATTATGAATCGATTCGTAAAGCCCTTTCTGATACTGATTGGTCTTGTTCAGAAGGATTAAATACTAATGAGTCCGTGGCTTATTTGTATAATGTTATTAATGAGCAAATTCTTAAATTTATACCTCATAAAAGAATAAGTCGCATCTCAGGTTATCCTCCATGGTTCTCGCGCAGTTTAGTTAAAATTCGTAAACAAAAATTATTGGTTCACAAGAGGTGGAAAATCTACGGAAATCCGCTTGACAGGGAAGAATTTGTATTTTTGAGGAATAGGGAACATAAACTAGCTATTCAATGTTATAATAAATACATATCACTGGCCGAGGACAGAATTTATAAATCACGCAATTACTTTTGGTCATTTATTAAATCTAAATTCCCAGTTAATATTATACCTGACCAAATTTTATTTAACGGGGTAACCGCTAGTGATGGGGAAGCTATGAGTAATCTTTTTAACGATTATTTCAATTCTGTGTTCGTAACCGCCCCTCGCGATGGGCAGGGGGCGCTAACGTCACACTTGTCAAATGATAACCTTATAGATCTGTGTTTTATTAATATTACAGAAGATTTGGCCCATAAGCACTTGAGCGGTGTGAGTGTTAAGAAGGGTAGTGGTGCTGATTGTATCCATCCCCTTTTCATTAAGACATGTGCTAAAGAATTAACCATCCACATAACGAAAATATTCAAAAAATCTATTTCATCGCGAACTTTTCCCGAAATATGGAAGAAAGCTTTAATAACTCCGATGCACAAGGGTGGTGATTCTCAATTAGTCACTAATTATAGACCAATTAGCAAATTAAATATCTTTGGTAAGATTTTCGAGAAAATTGTCTCTAATGAAATAACTGCCACGGTTTATCAGCATATATCAGAACGTCAGCATAGTTTTTGCCGTGGTCGCAGTATCGACACAAATCTCCTCAACTTTTCTGACTTTATATTAAACAAAATTTCTTCCGGCTGGCAGGTGGACGCCGTGTATACCGACTTCTCTAAATGTTTCGACAAAATCAATCATATTAAGCTCGAGAAGCTCGGTATTCACGGTGATCTCCTGAGGTGGTGGATTGAGTTATATCTCAGAAAACGAAGCCAGGCTGTGGCGCTGAAGGGTTATACTTCCCGTTATCTCCCAGTACCGTCAGGGGTGCCGCAAGGTTCGCACCTTGGTCCTCTCTTTTTCATCTTATATGTAAATGACATGGCAACCTGCTTCAGAAATTCAGAACATCTTGTTTATGCAGATGACACAAAAAATTACAAAGCTATATCTTCTGAAGCTGATTGTCATAGTCTACAACAAGATCTCGATAGTTTTTACGAATATTGTTCAAACAATCATCTGTACCTAAATCTAGACAAATGTTTCGTGATAAGTTTTTCCCTTAAACAAAATATAATCAATTTTACCTATCTTATTGCTAGGAAGCAGATAACTCGCGTTAGTTCTATTAGGGACCTAGGTATTATTATGGACTCGCAGCTTAATTTCAATAATCATATCGACAAAATTTGTAACAGAGCCTATAAAAATCTAGGCATGATACTTAGGATGGGCATACCCTTTAGGCGCCCCTGCACCCTTAAAATATTATTCTATTCTTACGTCAGGAGTATTCTTGAGTTCGGTTCTGTGATCTGGTCTCCTCAATACCACGTCCATTGTTTGGAACACCCGTCAATCCTGACTATTTCTTTCCCATACCTAGTTACCATCTGGAAATAGCTCTCTCTGCTACGTATGTCTACTTATGTCATACGAATCGTCTATCCGATAACAACATCTTTAGATAACGAATAGGTATAGTTTACTAGCCATTCATAACACCGGATTTGACTTAGAATATTATCAGGCCACAAATAAGATACCCTGTATCCCCTTATAAACAATACATTGTGCGCCTTAGGTCATATGCGTTCCCGAGGAACGCATATTTGAATAGCCTACCCAAATATAATACCTGAATAGTGACTCTGGGTTGACCACCCTTATCAGGTCGTGCTTAGGCTTGCATAGCCTGCTGTGTAAGTCGGCACAAACCTAACCAGACCGCAATTTAGTTTTTTTTCACACAGATTGACCCACATTGTTTTTAACGTAGATTTATTTAACCTTGTTTTTGTAGTAGCTTCACGTCAATCTCTTTAGTAATTCTGTTTCAAAGGCACTGCGCCTACCCCTAGTTAAGTTGAAATGTCTGAAAGACATTTCGTCATATCGAAAACCGTTCGTTCATACTCATATTTGTACTAGTATTCGTAAAACTTACTTATGTAATCAGGTTCACACGTAAATAAATAACTAACAATTAACTGTAGCTAAAAGATTTTATTAAATTGTAATTCTGCATCACTATACATAACTATTAACATAGTTAAACCTAGTCTGTAAGCCCGCTGTTAGTCTCAGTATCAATATTAAGATCTTAATTGTTCATACTTTCTCCTAAACTAGACATTCACATAGTAATTTCTCGAAATAGAATTGAATTATATACATATAACTTATATCTTATCATTCCTCACGTAATTCTGTATTATAAAAATGCAACACAGCAATTTGAGATAATTAGATATAATTAGTGTTAAGACGTAAGCACTAAATCGATAATGAAAATGATGTAATGCATTACCTATTTTGGAAAATAAAAGTTGATCACTTCATGGTAAGCGAATTGGCTATATATATAAAAAATGGCTCCCGATATTAATTCCATTCATCACCTGCAACTCGAGCCGAAAACATCTAGCCATCTCCCTCACCATCAAGCCCTGAGAACCAGAAATTATTGTTTTCTCTTTCCGTCCTGCGGATTCCACTCCTAGAGAAAGTGCGACCGAATAGAAGAGGTCTCACTTTCTCCCTCACTCTCCAACTGCCTCGGTACGCCGTGGCTAGCGAAGGCGTGTCGCCGTGCCTGTGGTTTGGGTCGTCTATGCCGCGTGGTGGCGGACCCAAAGTTATCGAAGCCAGAACCCATTCAACGCACGACCGCGCTGAATAATGGTCCTTCGAGCCGGATCACTGAAGCAGAAAGCAGCTCAAGCAAGAATATTTCGTGCGAATTCATCGAGTTTCTCAATCGCCGTGCACCGTACTGAGAAGATTGACTTTTTAAGAAGTATCGTAATCCGATTGTCGTCGTGCTTCTTCAATCCATGGGCACCGCAGCAAGATTGACTTTCCGGAAACGTCGTGAAGCAGCCGCAACGAGTGTTCATACGTAGTGCGTCCTTTTATGAAGCTGTTAGGGAAGAAACAACAATATCAAGGCTGAAAAAATTAAGAAAAATTCAAGAAAGAAAACAGTGTCGTCAAACTATATCCTCAAGCAAGTCCAAGCTCGAAAAAAGAAAATCCTCGTTATAACCTCACACGAAACAAGAGAAAAAAGAATAAAGAAAAAACAGTGCCTATCACAATAAATCACTGTCACCGTCATCGAAGTTTCCAGCGATAAGAAAATTCAAGCCTCAAGTAAGAAGAGCCCTCAACAGGGATAAGGAAGCAAGAATTCTCAAAAAAGAAAAGCCTTCCAAAGGCCAAAGAAGCCTCAAGAAAGAAGAGCCCTCAACAGGGATAAGGAAGCAAGAATTCTCAAAAAAGAAAAGCCTTCCAAAGGCCAAAGAAACCTCAAGAAAGAAAAATCCCGAACGGGACTTAGTGCTGCGAAAACTTCGAAGTCGAAGAAACAAGCCGTCGTGTGAGTAATTTTAAATCCTGTTAAGTGCCGAATTTTGTCGATCTTCGATGCATACTGGCAGGTGGCGTGGCTCTGGCCTAACGGTGTCAACCAGAGCGTAAACACGTCTTAGTGCGGTATATCGAGTCGGTATCGCAGCGCACTTTTCAGAGCGTTTATAAGTACTCGGCCGTGGCTGGTATGTTGCTATGTGTTGTTAAGCCACAGGTTGGCAAGCTGAAGGGCGTGACTATCCCCCATGTCATAGAGCATTAACAGCGCATAGTATTCCTCTGCCAGACGGTACCTTTACCCATCCAATTTCCCTACATTCCTATTCTCAATCGGCATCACTACGGTAGTACGCCGAGCGAGCAGCTAGGGCCGTTAGTGCTAGGTAGGTAGGATGTCAGGAAAGGGGGTAGGGCCAGTCACGAGGTCGGGCAAGCAAAAGAAGATGGACTCAGAAGAGGAGCAGAGCACCAGCGGCGAAGGATCCGGAGGTACCGGCGACACGTCGTCGTACGGCACCACTACATCGCAAGAAACGAATACCTGGAGCCATGGAACCAACACCGCGGAGCAGACGACCAACACGGCATCGTTGAACACACCGGCGTGTTCAAGCGATACGGACCATAGTTTTCCGTTAGATAACGAGTTAGGCAACACGAGTGCAGACGCGCGCGGGATTCCCGTTTCATTAGTCAACGGTCAAAAGATAGGCGCGATCGAAGCAGTTAACGCGAGTTTAGGAGGCACGGCGCCCTCACGCGTGCAAGCCGTAGGCGCGAACGGATTAGGTGCGTATCCAGTAGGCGTTCCTAGGCATAATACGTTCGCGGCCGAACAAGTAGATGCGAATTTAGGGGGTCCGGCCGCCCCACGCAGCCAAGCAGCCGACGCGAATTTAGGAGGTTCGGACGCCTCACGCGACAAAGATACCGATGCGAATTTAGGGGGCCCGGCCGCCCCACGCAGCCAAGCCGCCGACGCGAATTTAGGAGGTTCGGACGCCTCACGCGACAAAGATACCGATGCGAATTTAGGGGGCCCGGCCGCCCCACGCAGCCAAGCCGCCGACGCGAATTTAGGAGGTACGAGCACCTCACGCGACAAAGCCGTAGGCGCAAACAACGCGGGCGCCGCATTTGAGGAATTTTTTCCGCGTAGTGTTTCCAGAGTCGGTCCAGTTGAGGAAGGGCACGATCAAATTTCATCCGGGTTAGGTATTAATATGGAGGAGCACTCTAGGGCCGAAGATGAGAGGTTAGTTAGGTTGCGCGCGGAGGCAGATTTCCGTGCGTCACAGTTGGATCAGGCTAGGGCCGCAGCGTCGTACGCCGCCGCTAGGTACGAGTTAGTGCTAGCGGAGAGCCATCGTTCGGCTAGGCATACGCCGTCACCCACTTTTAATAGTCAACCCAATGCGCCTAACGCCTTACCCGAAAGGGAAAAGCCCGCTCGTAATATCTCACCGCGGAGAGAGCCCCATACGACCGATAGAAATCGCGAATCGAACACTTCGACGAGCGAAATAAGCGCTCTGCGCGACGCTATAGTGCAAGCTATCAGTATGAATAGGACTGACAGTCACTCTTCGCCCCAACCGACGCAAACGTCAAATAAGTACATAGCAGACTTACCTTTCTTTGACGGCAATCCCTCGGATTGGATATCTTTTAAAAAAGTATACTTAGACACCGAGAACGCTTTCTCGGACATAGCAAATATGGGTCGCCTTCGTAAGGCCGTGAAGGGCCAAGCACGCGACTCGATAAGAGCTATCTTACACACGTGTAGCAACCCGTACGAAGTAATAGATGCGTTAGATAGATCCTACGGGAAGCCAGACGTAATAATATTAGCGGAAATTCAAAACGTAAAAAAAATGCCGCGTATGAGCGAAGACGGCCGCAATATTACGGAATTTAGCAACCGCATGTGTAACGTAGTCTCGTCCATAACTGCGCTGAACAAACCGCAGTACTTATACGCACCCGAATTGGTCAGTCGTATAGTAGAAAAATTAAATAACATCGTCAAATTCGAATGGTATAGGTATAAATCTGGTCACGAAAACGTACCAGAACTACTCGCTCTGTCCCGGTTTTTAAAAGAATTAAGCGTTACGAGCAGGCAAAACAGAAATCGCACGGGCGATCTCGCCAGGTTAATAATATTAACACTAAACGCAATTTTAGGACAAGAGAAAGCTCTACGTCGTCCCAGGACGCAGGGGATCAAAGCGACTTCTACGACGATAACTCCGTATCAAGCCGCGACCTCCGCGCATCCGAGTCACGTAGACATAGGAACGTAAGTTACGAAACCGAAAGCGAGTCTGAATCGGAACGACACTACATCGCGACAGCGAATAGGCGCGCGACTCGCGATAAGCGCACCAAGGGCGGTAGTGATAGGAAACCTAAACCACAACCGGAAAAGAGTAGTAATTTTGTTAGGAAAAACGATGACAATCGGCAAAATAAATGCATAATATGCTCCGGCAGTCATTCGATAGTTAATTGCGCCGATTTTCTTAAACAAAACATCACCGACCGATGGGAAACGGTGAAACGATTTAAGTTATGTTTCAAATGTCTAGGCGATACGCATCGATCTAATTCGAGTAGGTGTCGCTACAAAGCCTGCGGCAAGGGTGGCTGTGAAGCAGCTCACCACAACGCACTACACGGCAGAAGTAACTTAAATCCGAAAGAGAACACTATCGCGGTTAGGGAACACGTTAGCTCAGTAAATCACACCAACCAATCACAAGCGTATTTAAAGATAATTCCGGTAGAATTAAGCGGTCCTAAAGGTTCGGTATCTACGTACGCATTGATGGACGAAGGCGCGACGCTTTCATTGATTCAAAAAGACGTGGCTAACGAAGTAACAAACCCCGGTAAGCGAGAAACTATCTCTTTCGAAGGAGTAGGAGGGCACGAGGTCGTCGACCACGACTCCTCTCGTGTCAAACTTAGCATTCGCGGTACGTCCAGCAGTGAATTTCACGATCTCACGGCGCACACGGTCGATAGATTAAATTTAGCATCACAAAGTGTAGAAAGGACCGTCGTGAGCAAGTGCGATCACTTAAGACACTTACAAGACGAATTGTGCTACGAATCGGCACAACCCACCGTACTAATAGGACAGGACTCGTGGCATCTGATAGTATCCAGGCAGGTATGCGAGGGCGGTAAGCAACAACCCTGCGCGTCTCTGACTCAATTAGGATGGGTTTTACACGGTATAAACGAAAGACCTCGCAGATTAAACGGCTCAGTTAACCACATTAAACCTATATACGACAGTCAAGACCCAGCTCTAGCTTTGATACGCGAACACTTCAGTATAGAATCATTAGGCATCGAACCGCGTAAACGAGCGAATGACCCCGAGGACAGAGCTATACTGCTATAGCTATATGCAACTATAGCTAGCAGATACTAGAAAAGACGTGCAAACGATTACCCGGACAAAACAGATTTGAGGCAGGATTGTTATGGAAAACTGACGGCGAGACGTTACCTGAAAATAGAAATCACGCGTTAAAACGGCTATACTCGTTGGAAAAAAGATAGATAGCGATTCTGCACTTAAGAGCGAATACAATAGACAAATGAACGACTTCTTGGACCAGGGCTTCGCAGAAAAGGTAGAAACGAACCCCGACTCGTCGCGAGTATTTTACCTACCGCATTTTCCGGTATTCCACAAAAAAAAGGGTAAAATGAGACTAGTTCACGATGCGGCGTGTCGTACGAGCGGCAAAGCGTTAAACGACGCTATTCTGTCGGGCCCCGACCTGATCCAATCGTTGTTCGGAGTTCTTATAAGGTTCCGCGAGGGCAAAATAGGAGTAATATCAGACATTAAACAAATGTTCCTACAAATAAAAATGATTGAGAAGGACCGCGATAGTCTACGATTTTTATGGCGCGGGGATAGTAGAGACTCACCTCCCCAAACGTACAGAATGACTTCGTTGATATTCGGTAGTGCAGCAAGTCCGGCAACAGCCATATATGTTAAGAATAAAAACGCAAACGATTATCGCGATACTTACCCCGAAATAGCTAAACTCGCGGAAAGGAACTTCTACGTAGACGACTTTTTGGGCGCTTTTAACACAATAGAGCAAGCACAAAAAACGATTAGCGACATGGACAAAGTGTTTAAAAAAGCTTCGTTTACACTATGCGGATGGGCGTCCAACGAACCCACAGCTTTGAATAACTTAAAAGACGTATCCACGGAGCTTACTACTACCTTAGGTAAATCGGACCAAGAACGAACTCTAGGACTCTTATGGAATCATCGCACGGACAACTTAGGTTTTAACCTGAACCTGCAAAACACACCCTCAGACGTAGTAAAAGGGTTAAAGATACCAACCAAACGACAGGTCACCAGCGCTGTATTTAGTGTTTTCGATCCAACCGGTCTAGCCACGCCCGTAACAATCCTAGGTAAAATGCTCATACAGGACTTACGGAGGGCATCCTGCGACTGGGACGAGGCGATACCCGACAACCTAAACAAGGCATGGCGCGAGTGGATAGACAGTTTAGACTTGTTACAAAACCTAGCCGTACCTAGATACATACCTAGATCCGAGGGACCGATTCAGTTACATGTATTTACCGACGCAAGCGAGAAGGCGTATGCCGCGGCCGTGTATTTAGTAACGATCGATTCCAAGGGCAATGGATCATCACATTTAGTCAGCAGCAAAGCTAGAGTAACACCTCTAAAGTGTATCTCTATTCCCCGCCTAGAACTTCAAGCCACGATACTCGGTTGTAGATTAGCAGACTCGGTAAAACGCGAAACCGACTATAAGATCAGTCAAACTCACTACTGGACCGACTCTCGAACAGTGCTCGCCTGGATTCACGCGGACCCTAGAACGTTTAAACCATTCGTAGCTCATAGGTTAGCCGAACTAGAGACCTACACTAGACCGTCAGACTGGCATTGGGTACCTACGAGCGATAACGTAGCCGATCTCGCGACGCGCGGAATAAAAACCGATTTCGACATAAACCATCGATGGTTTTCGGGACCTCAGTTTATCTTGGAGACCCCAGACAAATGGCCCAAGCCGAAAGAGACTATACAGCCCATAATCAACACAGGCGAAGAACGAAATCTGGTTAACACGGTTACCGCTAGCGAATGCACAAAGGAGACGTACTCACACCTACCCGATCCGAAGCGTTTTTCTAGATACATCCGACTTCAACGTAGTTTAGGTCGTATACTGTTAGCCGTCGAATTATTTACGCGAAAACGAACAGAGAACACGGCAAATAAAGATTTAAAATCACGACATCTACTTATAGCCGAACACCTGCTATTGCGACGATGTCAAGAGGAAAGCTTCGCCGAAGAATTTACCCGACTACGTAACAACGACAATGTCTCGAAATCATCTAAGCTACACCGACTAGCAGTAAAGATAACCACAGACGGATTACTCACTCCCGACGGCAAGGTACGCGTCACAGAGGTGAGAACAATTGCTGGACTCATACGTCGCCCGACCTCTAGACTCATCTTGATAGACTAGTTTGGTTAGCATATGTTAGTACTTGCGTACGTGGGGGGGACTGTTTGGAACACCCGTCAATCCTGACTATTTCTTTCCCATACCTAGTTACCATCTGGAAATAGCTCTCTCTGCTACGTATGTCTACTTATGTCATACGAATCGTCTATCCGATAACAACATCTTTAGATAACGAATAGGTATAGTTTACTAGCCATTCATAACACCGGATTTGACTTAGAATATTATCAGGCCACAAATAAGATACCCTGTATCCCCTTATAAACAATACATTGTGCGCCTTAGGTCATATGCGTTCCCGAGGAACGCATATTTGAATAGCCTACCCAAATATAATACCTGAATAGTGACTCTGGGTTGACCACCCTTATCAGGTCGTGCTTAGGCTTGCATAGCCTGCTGTGTAAGTCGGCACAAACCTAACCAGACCGCAATTTAGTTTTTTTTTCACACAGATTGACCCACATTGTTTTTAACGTAGATTTATTTAACCTTGTTTTTGTAGTAGCTTCACGTCAATCTCTTTAGTAATTCTGTTTCAAAGGCACTGCGCCTACCCCTAGTTAAGTTGAAATGTCTGAAAGACATTTCGTCATATCGAAAACCGTTCGTTCATACTCATATTTGTACTAGTATTCGTAAAACTTACTTATGTAATCAGGTTCACACGTAAATAAATAACTAACAATTAACTGTAGCTAAAAGATTTTATTAAATTGTAATTCTGCATCACTATACATAACTATTAACATAGTCAAACCTAGTCTGTAAGCCCGCTGTTAGTCTCAGTATCAATATTAAGATCTTAATTGTTCATACTTTCTCCTAAATTAGACATTCACATAGTAATTTCTCGAAATAGAATTGAATTATATACATATAACTTATATCTTATCATTCCTCACATAATTCTGTATTATAAAAATGCAACACAGCAATTTGAGATAATTAGATATAATTAGTGTTAAGACGTAAGCACTAAATCGATAATGAAAATGATGTAATGCATTACCTATTTTGGAAAATAAAAGTTGATCACTTCATGGTAAGCGAATTGGCTATATATATAAAAAATGGCTCCCGATATTAATTCCATTCATCACCTGCAACTCGAGCCGAAAACATCTAGCCATCTC
Organism: Epinotia demarniana; assembly: GCA_945867215.1. Taxonomy (NCBI): domain Eukaryota; kingdom Metazoa; phylum Arthropoda; class Insecta; order Lepidoptera; family Tortricidae; genus Epinotia; species Epinotia demarniana. Next base: position 10,840,841 of record OX244268.1, on the reverse strand, counting down.
CCTCACCATCAAGCCCTGAGAACCAGAAATTATTGTTTTCTCTTTCCGTCCTGCGGATTCCACTCCTAGAGAAAGTGCGACCGAATAGAAGAGGTCTCACTTTCTCCCTCACTCTCCAACTGCCTCGGTACGCCGTGGCTAGCGAAGGCGTGTCGCCGTGCCTGTGGTTTGGGTCGTCTATGCCGCGTGGTGGCGGACCCAAAGTTATCGAAGCCAGAACCCGTTCAACGCACGACCGCGCTGAATATCCATATTAACCGCCTTGAAAGAATACAAAATGTTTTCTTGAGGTCACTGTGTTACAGGACCGGTACACCTCTGGAATCGTCGGCTAAGTCAGCCAAACATTTTAGCATGGATTCCCTCTGCTCCAGGTCTGTTTTTATATAAATTTATAATTACCTCTATATTTTTATGCATGACTGTATGTGTTCTGAATAATAAAAAAAAAAAAAACAAGGAACCCTTATAGTTTCGCCATCGTCCGTCTGTCCGGTTGCAGCTTAGCTCAGTAACCAGCTACTAGAAAACTGTTAGAATAAAATCTTGATTTTGTTTGTGGTACCTCCCCTGCGCCTAACGTGGGGAGTTATTTTTGAGGACCGTTGGATAGCTTGTTCAAAAGTATTATGGGTTTTTCAGAACGATTTTTCAACTCGGCAGTAGTAGGTATACATACCTACTGATACTTATGTTTCAGTCACTAAAACAAGTCACTGAAACTTATGTTTCAGTCACTTGTTTATAGAAGTTGGGTCTTTATAGATGTGGTATAATTTTAGAATCGGCTTAGTAGGTAAGACCTTTCTTAAGATACCACACACGACACGATAGGTTTCAAAACAAAAAATATTTTGCTCCCGTACTAAAAAAAGACGACGTTGTAACTCCTCTCCTTTTTTGTTTTTTTTCGTATATATACGCTATATATAGGTCAAATTGATTCGTATGGGCTAAAGATCAATCGTTCCGATTTTCGTGCCTTTAACATCATTTGCAGCATTTTACTGAATTTCGGGGTGTACCTACCGCTAGGACTATTAAAATTAGAATAAGGTCACTTCCGCATTTTCTGGTGCGTAGTCGAAGTAGTAGCAGTAAGCAGACGAGTTAGGAAAGCTGTGTGACATCAGTAACCTTTCAGTAAAGTAAAAATACCGCATATCAATTCCGCACCACCTGCGGATCGATCACGTAACGCGTTGTACGCACGTTAGGTAGATCTAAATGTCAAATTGTATATGGAAAAACGACAGTTGGATTGTCCTAACTCGCGTTTCGGAACGTTACGTGATTAGTGTGATTACCCCTCTGGTGCGGAAATGGCCTTAAAATTAAAAAGACTACTGCGCTGTGACCCTACGCGAGTTTCCATATTAGAAAGAAAAAAATTTTCAAATAAAAATATTAACTTTAAATTGCTACAAAAACTTCGACAAACTGCGGAGCAGTTTGTTGGCGCGAACGGGTTAAGTACACTAATTCTTTATGCTAAAACTAGGGGTTAATGCAAAACTTGTTAAAAACGGAATATAATTAAAAAATAAGCATGGGTACATTATTTAAACGTATCAGGTTTTGTTACAATGATTCTCAATCAACAATGAGTTTTTTTTTCTTAATTATTGATTAAGTTAAAAAGTTCTGGGGGTATGTTATTAAATGGCCATAATAATTACTCGCTCTCGGCTCGTGATATTTATAAACATATTAAGTTCGAACTTTTTAATAACAATAACAGAGACCCAGAAAAAAGATATCGATGATACATCTCCCTCTGTCATTAAGACTACTGGAAACGCGGCCCTATCTCCTATTGACTCATAATTATAGTTATATGGATTTTTTATTCTGCCAGAACTACTAAACGCCCTAACATATTTAAGTGTGTGAGATAATTGTACGTTAAAATGTTCTCATTCACAATAAAATAGGTCAATGTAGGGGTGGAATTTAATTTACTTCACATATTTGACGAACGACCGGTGTCTAATTGTTAATTAAATGCCATTATGAAGAAAAAATGATTAACTTAGCTAATTGATTTTAAGTAACATATTAGGTTTTTTTCCTGGACTGGCATTTATTCATAATGAAATGACAGAAATTGGCATGCAAAAATGAGCCATAGAAGTAACTTTTGTGTTAAGCGGGCTACAATCAAATTAAGTACCTATAATAATAATTGGATTTAAAACCCGGGGTTGTAAAGAAACCATTGCCTATACTTTGGATTAGGATGCTGTGCCTATGTACGACTTTACCTATGTTGAACAAATAAACTATTTGTATTTGTATTTGTAGGATACAACTGGAATATCGCTATTATAAGGAGGACGGTATATTTGACTACTAGCCTTGATAGTGGATAGCAGACTCTGCATACTATCTGGCGGTTCTGGATTACTCCAAAGGGTTAGTTAGGGCAAGTAATTCTTGTAGGGAGTAGTAATAATAATATTAGTAGGGCGTAAAGTGATGAGCATGAATGATTGTTTTGAGTCTTGGGTGTTTTCTGTCTACAAGTATTTATATCTGTTAAATGTATCATCGTCTATCTCTTTCAAGACTAAGTTGACCAAATGGCTGCATAAACGACATGAATTTGGTTGCATCCATGTTGAATACGTTGATTTTTTTATTACTTTTAAGATCTTGGACTTACCCACGGTAGGTATACTTTTATTCAAATAAATTATTTCATTTAATTTTTTGTAGGCATAAACCATAACAAAAATCCTGAGCTTACACTCCCCATTTATTTACACCGTGCCACAAAATGTGGTTTACCTTTTGCGACGGATTGTACCGGAAGATCTCGTGCAGGTCCCGGTACCACTTGACAGAGTGTAGCTTCTGATCGTCCATCTGGAAATGACAGCTGAGCTCCGCCGCGCGCCGCGGGTCCGCGTAGAGGGGCACCTTCAGCTGGGTGATCTCATGGGCTGATGTCACGGCTGTCAACAAGGGAAGGGGCTGTTAGCTTGAAATCTTCAGCAACTGTTATGTACGATTCCCACCGAGGGAGCCGGGCCGGATCGCCTGGCGTCGCGTCGCAACGGATGCGCGAGCGCGTTCTAATAACTAGAGTGCAAGGCAAAAGCCGGACGGAGCCGGTCAGTTGCGACGACAGCCGACCGCAGCCGTCCACGTCCGCGAGTAGCCGATAAGCCGCAAGTACATTCAAATATGAAATGTAACGTCTATACTGAAGCTTCAAATTCCTTTGACAACTTGTAATAAAAAGCGCTCAGGCGCGCTCCTGCCCGGCCCGGTCGATGAGAATCGTAAATTATAGGGAAGTACCCACCTAAGACACGCGCAATCCATACTAATATTTTAAATGCGGAAGTAACTCTGTCTGTCTGTTACTTTTTCATTTGAAAAAAATAAGGTAATGAAATAGGAGGTGGACGTACGTATGGAGATATGATGTAAAAGACTTCCACGCGGAGGAAGTCAAAGCTAGTTTTGTATAAAATGTCGAATAGACCGGGCGCTAGCGCAGACGTTCACTGACCGACTCCGCACCAACAAATGTGGAATCGGCCAAAAACACGCATCTATTTATCCCACAGGTCAAGCCTAGACATATGTTTTTCGTACTTAAATGCTATTCAGTTTTTCTCCTCAGGGGGGCTAGACAAGGGTACAATCGACAAGCGCTAACGCCAATAGAAAACTAATAAATGTATGGGAATGACAGATGTTAACGAAAAGTGTTTCGTCGGCATCTGTCTCTTCTATTGTCTGTCATTTTCTATTGGCGTTAGCGCTTGTCGAGTATAACCTTGTCTACGGCCCCTGGTAGTACAACACTGATTGACAGTTCTTAAAGATAAAAAAATCATTTGATAGGTACGTATGCATGTTCGAAAAGTAAAGCACGTAGGCACCCTGCTGGAGTGATGTAAGATTTTTTTTTAATAATAAATAGTGGCGTAGGGATGTGACGGCCCCATCGCCCCGCCCACCAGATTTCTCGTGCAATCAGTCAACGTAAGGCAGCTCGTGGCGGGCTGTTAGGGAGTAGCGACCCTACGTACCTGAGTGCTCCTGGGTGTGTCCTGTGGTCAGGCTGAGCCGATCGGGTGGTTGGTTGGACAGGCCCTCCGCCTCTGGCTTGCCTTTATTGGCCGTCCAGAGTGGACTCGCAAGAGCTTTTGCTCGAGGGTAGATGTGGACACCTAAGTGGCGAGTTGGCTATATGTTTAAAGTCCAGTGCCACCTCTCTACCCCCCAGCTCTCTCACCGGTGTTGCCCTTAGGACATTTTTTAATGTCGCTATTAATAGGGGCCCATCTAGCATAACTGCTAACGCGAGTCACCGTCTGCCAGAGATAAAGATTGAAACAGTTTTATTAGGCAGGCGTCCGATGTTTCACCCAATAGCCCAGCCACTAGTCCATCATTTCAACCCGATAACCCGTTTTATTTAGATTCCATCAACCATCAATAGTCCCTATACACCCCAGCGGGTGCTGTCTCTGTGTGCGTCCCATGACACGGGCAGGGACAGCATCCGCTCGGTGTACTCCTTGCATTTCATTAAATTATCAAAAGGGCCTCTACGTGTTGGCTCAGTTGGTACTTTTTAGGTACCTAGCTCCACGCACGCCTCCCAAAGGTCCGGGACATCATTGTCCCGTGAAAGGGAAAGACATACATAATAAATAGTCTTGATAAATTAAACAATCATGCAATAAGATTTCGTATTAATTAAATCAATGTATTACGTAACAGCATCTGTTGCCATTGTAGAACGAAACTTATTATATAAGTCGAGCCACAAGTATATTTATTAAAGGAATAAAATTTATTCCCGGTCATGTCAACGAAATGAAGAAAGTTTCCAAGAATCATTTAATTGTTGTTTCCCAAAAGAATGTCTCTGAACTTGGAATACACGTGTACTTAAATGATAAAACTGATATTACCTAACATTACGAAAACGTTTATTAACGGTCGAAAAGAGGATGTTCCCAAATCATCTGATTTTTTTTATGTATGTTCCCCAATTCCTCAAAGACACCTGGACCGATTGATTAAATTCCTTTTTTGTTTAAAATGGTACCGTTCCCACGTGGTCCCTTAAGTAATGTTTTCGATATTATAAAATACCTGCACATTATAATAGCATTTCTGCAACCTTAGCCGCATGCTGTGTAACTATTAAATTAAAAAAGACCATCTTGCAGGCCTCTAATTTTGTTTGAAATGCCATTAGGGATCTCTCGTCTCGCTGCGCCTGAAACGTGACACTTCGAAACCCATTATTATGAAGAACGTAACGTCAATATTTCATTGCATGTTGGAGAAAATATTTTAATCTCGTAAAAAATAGAGCAATGCAAAATGTTTAATATTCAACTTCGGTGATTCTTCGAATCAATTCGTCAATTGAATTTATGGTGTTTAATTATAGTTGAAATAGGATTCGTATAAAATAAAACTAGCCTATGTACTTGTACACCCTAACCATACTCTAAAAAAACTGGGTAATTATATTTATTAATAAAAAACCGACTCTAAACCGGCGCCGTTCCGCAATGTGCATAAGGCTGTCAGCATTGCCGTGCTGGATAGCAATGTCGATCCGTTACGCAAGATAGCCACGCCTCTGTTCACCACTTGCTTCCACGACTCGCTTCGCGAGCTCTATGAAGACGACTACGTGTGGTCAGGGCCCGCCCCCGAGCGTTTCTACCCCAAACGGTTCAAACATGCAGCCAGAATAAATGGCTGCATATTTGCGCGGCTTGAGGTTTACAGCTGTGTTAGAGTCAGCCCCAGCCCTGGTCGAAGTCCCTGAAAGACGAGACGGGGCAAGGGTATCCATACATATGGCATCCTATACAGGGGGCGACTCCACTTCCAGAAAACGCCTTCGTTGACCCTTCATGCCGACAGGTCTCTTACCGCCGTCCCGCGCGAGACCTGACGGTTCTAGAACAGCCTGCACACTGGCAGTGACGAGACCCCGGCGCAAAATATCGTTCAGGCTGGTATGTCGCTATGTCCGACGTTAGCACACGACAAGCCGTGTAGCCCTAAACGGGTGACTTTCACACCACAGTGACATTCATCGGAACTTCACATGCTGACCCTAGACTCAGCGACACCGCAAACCTAAAGGCATCTCTGAATTATTCCACTTAATTTAATTAACAATGCAGTAACCTATAAGTCCGGTACACACAGAATGTACAGTGGATATTCTAATTTATTTATTTATTTATTTATACAGGAAGATCATCAGCTTAATTATTACACAGTAGCTTAAACCAGTAGTGACAGTGAGCTAATAACAGATCCTCACCGATAGCGTGATGAATGTGTAAAAAATAAGTGAGCAAAAACCAAACGAAAACACAGCGCTTTTGCGTCTTGACACGGCTACATAATTTAAGTACTTATATCTAAATAGACTAAAAAGAAGAGTTACCTACCTAAACCATTTCCCTACCTCTACCGAAAAATTGACGAGATAAGCGTCGTCTTACTAAAGGAACACTTGCACTGAATAGGTCGAGGTCGTCAAACCTCTGAAACACCTCATTCAAGCCGTTGCTCGCTCTGATCATAAAACTATTTTGCCTATAGTTAGTGGATGATAATGGCACGGATAGTGGCGGCTTAAGCCGAGCTCTACTGGGTATACGGATGTTCAATTTACCAAGTAAGATGGGGCTGTCGATTAAATTCGATGCAACTTTAAGTAGGTATGTAATGTCGGCTATATTTCGACGGGTCTCAAGTGGGAGAAGATGGAATCTCCTGCACAGGTCCAAATACTTATTTGAGTCGTAGCGAATACCTAACTTGAAGCAAAGAAACTTTAAAAACTTCTTCTGGATATTTTCCAATCTCGTTACATAGCATTTGTAACGAGGATTCCAGACCTGAGATGCATATTCCAAGGTACTCCTAACAAGGGTACAATATAGAATCTTAAAAGTTTTAGCCCGTTTAAAATCCCTTGAACAACGAAACAAAAAACCTAGTGATTTAGATGCTCTAGATATGACATTATCAATATGGTTATTAAAAAGAAGTTTAGGATCATGTAAGATGCCCAGGTCCCGTACAGCAATCTCGCGTTGTAAGGATTGACCCTTGAGTTGATAGTCGAACGAGAGTGTATTAATTTTACGAGTAAAAGTAACTACCGAGCATTTAGAGGGATTAAGGTCCAGGTGATTGAGTGAGCAGTAATCATCCAGTCTGGATAAGTCACTTTGAAGTGCATCTGCTTCACGCTGCGACGACACAGAAGCAAAAATCTTCATGTCATAAACTGATAAACTGATTCTCAGTTGACAGTTACAATATGTAAGCATTTAGGTGATTAATATCCCCTATCCCAAACACATCTAATGTGAGGTTGACCTGTTAGCGACGTGGGACATAATCATGTTTAAATGTTTCGGTAAGTAGTTTACATTCAAGTCTTACGCCGTGTGCCTTCAAACTCTTAAGTATTCACGCAACTTACGTCAAAGACACTCAAAGAACTTTGTTTACACGTTAATTCTAAAAACCCTCTTGACGGCTTTCAGCGTAGTTTGAATTATGCGCGTGCTTATTTTAAAAGGATTACTTACTAAACTATTATAGAATTCCGTTGGAGTATTTCAAAGTTATATAAGTTTGAACACCTCTGTAAGCTTTTGCGGATTATCAAGAGCCTGTTTTAGTCATGCACCAGTTGTAATTATTTCACGATTCTATTGCTATTTGCAACCTTCTGTTTGCTACTTACCATGTTTTCATTTGCATTGGATTAAGAGCCCAGCCTGCAAAAGCTATATAGTGTGTGTCGTAGTTATATGGCAAATAGAGGTAGGTATATGTAAACGTTAATTATTATTATATCACAAAATTTCATGAGAATCGGTTGAGAAATGTGAGCTCTAAGCGAGAACGGGGGGAAATCCAAACATGGGGAAAAACAATTTTTCGTCTCCAAGCTGAAGCAACACCGCCCCCCTCCTTCCGGCTAAATGGCTGCTGCTGAGAATGTGGAAAAAATCGTGGCAGTATTACATATAATGAATTTAAAAGGAAAACTATCACGGCTAAGTGATGGACATAACTAATTACCGAGTAATAGTCGACCAACATAAAATGTACTTAGAAAGGCCAACTTTCGTACAAATTCTGCCGATGCAACCATTTAGTTGGCGCACGCGTGACGATGTAACTATATTTTAATAACTTTTAATAGACAAACAACAAAAAAGGAAGGTGTTTGACAATAGGCAATTTGGACTTAACTACTCTGTATTTCCTACAAACTTCATACTAACAGAGCGTGTTTGAAGTTTCATAAAAAGCAGCCGATTTCATCTGTCAAATAGCGTATGCGAATAGCCAAATTGATACATCAAGACATCGTTTCTTTTCCTTTATTATACTGCCATTTTATCTCGTACTTTTAAAAAAAATTGAATTGTGGTTCGTTGTCTGACAGCGTAATGGGCGCGTGTCGTTCGAAAATCGGTCAAGTGTCAAGCGAGCTTCTAACGGCCACATTCTACCCTCTTCATCCATTAACGCCTGTACGACACAATGCGGAACTTGACGAGCTTTTCTTTAAATAAAAAATGGCTCTAACTACTTAATACAGGTGTTTAGGAATAGTTGCCATACTCACTGAAATGGCATGGATTAAAACTTATGCCGACCGGCTTAGCTCAGTGCCCACAATCCTAGGACCATAATCATAATCATTTATTGCATTCTATTTTACAAAGATCTTACGAATAAAAATATGTCGCAGTATAATTCCTGTAAGGGCGCAGAAATCTATAAAAATTATTTCATTTATAGATACAGATATGGCTCAAAGAGGGCACCTTAACGGAAAGTTGAAAAAAGAATGTTTTATAACCCAGTAACATTATTCATTTGTTTGCCACAAGGTCCATTATTAAACACTTTCCGATGGAGTATGGCTTAATTTATCGAAAAATTAAAAACAAAATAATTCTACGCAATTTACAAAACCCTTACGATTGACCGCTTTGCCCCAGGGGGTGGCCTAAAGTGGGCATTCGCTTAGGGCAAAACGGGCATGGGCTAGGGTAAAGCGGTCACGTACATAATGTACCGTAATGGGGTAGCCATAACTAAAGAAAACAAAACATATTGATTCAATTTTGTATATTAATCTCTTCGCAGCAATCATAGAAGAAAATCACAAAAATAACTTCTTAAAAAATAAAATCAAAAATATAGATCTGTTTTTTCAACAGCATATAGATAATAGCTACTAAAATTTATCCATATATCCATATATTATGTATTATCTCTTCACGCTTAAACCGCTAAACCGATTGAGATGAAATTTGGGATGGAGATAGCTTGAAACCCGGGGAAGGACATATAATAGTTTTTATCTCGGAAATTATCCCCTAAGGGGGTGAAATCGGGGGTGAAAGTTTGTATGGAGCTACGATATAAATGAGTTCCACGCGGATGAAGTCGCGGGCAGAAGCTAGTCTTATATATAATCAGTCAAAATCAGCCTCTATCTATTACCTATATTCTAATATCAAGAATTTATCATGATTCTATTTTGTATTTGTATATTATAATCTATTAGCAGTAATCATAGAGCAAAATCTCAAAAAAAAAAACAAAACAAAAATAGCGTCTTCTAAAAAAAAGAAACAAACTGTAAAGATCTATTTTTTCAACAGGATATAGATAATAGCTACTAAAATCTTATATATAATCAGTCATAATCAGCCTCTATCTATATTTATATAAAACACATTGGGCAAAGCGGGCAGTGCCCGCATTTAGTGATGTGCCGTTCTCGAAATTTCCCGAGAACAGAGAAATCGATCGAGAACGTTCTCGGAAACGTTCTCCCAATCGGAAATTATCGAGAAAGTATCAGAAATTCAACTTTTTCTTCTATTATTTTTCTTTTACTGGGTTTTAGAGGCTTTTATTAGGTACTGATTAATTGATTGTTAATATTCGAATACCATATCAAAGAAATTCTCTCTCTTCCCGGGAATTTCTCGAGAACGTTCTCGGAAATATTCTCTCGAGATCGGTGTCACGGTAACTTTCCTGTAGATATTTTGCTTGTAAGGATAAAATAAAACGTATTCAATATGGAACTATATTATTTATTGTTAATATTTCTCATTTAACTATGAGGAGAGGTACTATTAATGTTTAAAAAAGTATACAAAGAATTTTTAAAACGTGCATATGCAATTATTACCAACAACGAAACAATTCACAATTAAAAGCTATTAATCAAAAAGAAATCACTTCAACTGGGGATAGTGTACAGTTCTTAACGATGTGTTTGGCAAACCTTTTAACGTTTTTACAAGTATATACTGCAACACAAAACATGCACATATACTTTGAACGATCGTTTTCGTTCACGGTTCTAAAATAGTCTAAAAACTATATTTCTTGGTTTAATTTTTACTTTCTGTCTAATATATCATAGTCTGTAACTGCTTTAACAGATACTGATACATCGTCAATCTAGGTGCTTACCTGCTTCTCCCACCACCATGTTAATAAGTGACCCTTATCGTATACGGTGCATGCCCTATTGTCTTTGTCCACCACGATAAATCCCTGAAACGCGTCAGTGAATTGACGAAACTAACTCGCAGAAACGGTTATGGGACTTAGACTCGGATGGCGGATAGGTTAGAAGATGGTGGCGGGAGCTCTGCTCCCGCCAACGTCTTCGTGGTTGTTTTTTTTATAAAAGAGCGGAAAAATCTTTGTCGCGTTACTTTCGTCAACTCACTGACGCGTTTCAGGGATTTTATCAAATCACTAAACAAGTCTAGTGAAATGAAAAAACGAGTTGCCTTTTTTGTCCGATTTCGTCATTTCACTAAACAGATTCAGAGATTTGATCAAATTACTGATTTGTATTAGGTAAATGATAAAATGGATTGGCCATTTTAACATCCTGCGTGATTTGATCATATCTCTTAGAGATTTGATCAAATCTATGTTTTGACCATTTCCCTGCAACATACACATTAACTGGGCTTAGGCTCTAAGATGGTTAAAAAAACACCGTTTATATCGTCGTATATAGTACCCATTACACAAACTTTACTGAGCTACTTAGGTTTATGAAAGATTATTAAAGAGTGTCCATTAATTTTACTATATATTTACTAATACTTGGAAACGATAAGTGCTGTTCCTCAACTGCTTCTGTTCTGTAAAATCTGAAGTACCTATCTTACTTATTCAATCTATCATTGCAATATTCCATTTTCTCCATCTGCAAACTGTATAACGTGTTAATAAAATAACGCAAAACCTGAAAACAGTTTGTTCAGAATCGACAGTATAATCTAAAAAAATAAAGAATTTTTTTTGACGAGTTTTTTTTACCTTTGTATGGAGCGTTGGCCGACTGGGGCGACCTCCATACAAATGAAAAAAATAAATGGCCTCAAAAAAAAAATTTCTATTTTTTTTCATTACGAACAAACAGTTTTCAGGTTTTGCGCTATTTTATTAAGACGTTGTATAACGAATTGCTAGAAGTGACACGGCAACTTTTAATTTCATGTGCTCTGTCTACCCCTATCGGGAATAAAAACAGGCGTGAGTTTATGTACAAGCTACTGCTCGATTGCGTAACGTTTTGTACGTAGGTGCGTTAGGTAGATGATTTAACTGTATTTTTTGTATGGGATACAGTTGAGAAGTGGGTACTATCGATCGTTTAAAAGTTAAATAATTTGATGTTAGTAATATTCGTATACAGTACATTATATCTCTCACGGGTGTATATTAATGATATGTATATTTTTTTCAAAAATTTCATTTTCCTTACAAACGAATTCTATCTTTTCCACCCCACCCAACCCAACCCCAACTTGTATAAATGATTAAACTGCATAATTAGAAAAAACTGCAAAAAAACACTACTCACATAATTTCATTTATAAACCATCGCAATTGTCATAATATTCAGATGCATAAAAGCAAATATAATTCTGTATGAAATTATGATCGTATTCGTTTTAATGCTGTATAAACGTTACATATAGCAAAAGCTGTAGTGGATATATATTAGTTTTATATATTATTGGAGCCTTATGCTTACTAGAATTATGATTAAGGTAATCGTTCGAACTTATGTTGAATTAAATTATGCAAAAAAAAATAATGACGACGAACCGCTCCCATCTCGCTTACACGTGAACATTCGGTTGAGCTGAAACTAAACACAAGAACCTTTATTTTCGGGAACAAAGGAAAACATATATGATACGTACTCTGTATGGATCGCTACATTGTTGATTTAGCCGTTGTTTTTTCAACGGAATAGCCAAAGGAAAGTAAAGCAAAAAGTTTGTGAAGGTCTATTTGCTGAACTACCTCAACGTGAACCGTCTATTTTAAAATATTCTTTGTCGTAAACGCTTGGAATTTTTCTGGTCACTTTCTATACCTACAATATTAAATCGTTTAGCAGCTACGCAAATTGGCCAGGAAACGTTTGTATGGAAAGTTCACCGAAACGTATCTTCGTAATACATAAAAGGTAATGACTGCAAAACGCGCAATACAGTCTTGCCCACGGAACGTTTAACACAAATTGCGAAGCGGTCCACACGAATTCAAAGGACTTGCGGAATTGGTTTAAAATTATGACAAATTGTATACCGGGTCAACGTGGTAAACGCACGGGCAAATGTTTGCGCGCCGAGGGCGGGACTCGTAAACATAAGGTTAATGCAGCCAATGAGCCAGCGACCTACGAAATATGCACTGGAAGTCATTCTGACTAGACATTTTGCATTTCATTATGACATACGCACGCTCGATTAAACCCGCGCTCAACCTAACGAGTGAGCGCAACTTCATGTATATGTAACTACATATACCTACCTAGTGTCGAGGCAAATTGAACTCGTGCATATTTGCAGTTTAATATGGTTATTTCAACGGTGCTTGATAAAATAAGCAAGAGTATATTTGCTTTATTTGATGATATTTGATTCATCATTATTCTAATCGCCGAGTCGTAGCTACCGAGATATATAAGTAAAATTTAGAAGGCCCATGGTTTCACACGGCCAGGTTATCGTTATCACGAGCTGTCAAGTAACAAAATCGAATATCTCCAGCGCTGTCTCACTCACAAGTCACAACAAGTAATAAATATTTTCGATGTAGAACCGTGTCTACTTGTCGCCTAAAGTGTTTCTAAAATATCTCATCAATATGTGTGTCCCATCATAATGTTAGTCTCTGTCGCCTTCATTAAAAATGTTCACTCGACCTTTTAACACTGATGCCGTGGCCCTTTAAGGACTTTCACATTTTCAGTGAACGTTTGTACTGAATACGTTCAGGAGTTCCAAACATAGATAATGGAAAAAATGTGAGGCTTTAGTTGAGATTGGGACGTTTTAATGACAGGCCTGGCATTTCATCCGCAATGTCCTTTAAGGCCTCCACACACCGAACGCGGGTCGTGCGCGGGTCGGGTCGGGTGGTATCTCTATCTCTTTCGCACAGTGGCGCGGCGTCTCTATCGCACAGTAGCTCAGGCCCGCGCAACTGTGTGATAGAGATAGCGAGAGAGATATTAAATGCGTTGGTAAGTGAGAGAGATATACCGACCCGCACCGCGCCCGACCCGCGCCGCGCGCTTTACCGCACCGCTTCCGCACAAGTGTAATACTGACATTATACCGACAACTAAGAGTAAAAACAAAAAAATAAACAAAATACCCCATATCCCCCACGAAATACAAAAGTGACCCGAGACTTCGAACAGTCTCAGGAAACATTATAACGATGTTCAGCTACAAGTCATATACAAGAAACATCTCCCGTAACCTCTAAATTGCTGCTCACATTTCTGTGGGTAGGTACTGGAATGGAAACATTTCAACGTACCCGAAATCCTTTGTGTCTGGCATCTACATTGATTATCCTAAAATATAAATCGGATTATAGACGGCGCGGACGTCATCACACGGTACCAAATATACACTTGTTTTAGTCCAAAACACACACAGGTAACTTTCGCAAAAAGCGACGATGTCAACAGCCACTACAAGTGCATAAGACGAGCGATTTTACCGGAGACGGGGTAAAGTAGCTTATTTATGCCCGAGTTATACACACTGGTTTAAAATACAAACACCTATTTGCAAAAAAATGAATAATATAACAGCTCATTCTCTCCACTTAACTTTATAACGTATTTATGTTTAATTTCCGACACGTGATATTAGACTTGTTGATGTCGTTTGTTGATTGATTGATCGATGTTTCGACGCGTTTTTGAATAATAATTGTCTTATATTTTATCTAGTTTTATTAACTCAAATAGTAATAGAAAACAGAGAAGTGAAATTTATTAAAGCAGATAAAATAACAAGTTTATTCTATTTTTATTTTTTATTAATTTGTTAAGACAAAAACAATGAAAATGATGTTATCATTACATTGCCCATCTAGGCAAAATCTTGAAGAGGTATGTGTGCCGATGGGGAGTTCTTAATATGCTACTGATCCAAATTATAATTAAACTAAAAACTAAGTATTTTAAGTAATAGGTACATACTTACAAGTTGGTTTACAGAATATACATAGGTTACATTATTAACTACATTTTAAAAAGAGAGCATGTTCAATACTTTTGTTATTTTACAACCTTTCTTTCACATGTACGTTGTATACATGTTCAAGTAAATTGATGTATTATTTTAGGCAGTAAGTATGAATAATCTGATTCTTTAAAAAAATACTTTGTGCACTGGAGCATAAAAGTTACTTTTAGTGCAGCTTCCATCCATCACATAAATAGGCGAAATTTGCAAGTATGAGAAGTGATAAAAATACTTGAGTCGCACTTGAGTGTCCCGTGCACAGCTGAGCAAGGACCTGTTTTCCTTTGTGGTTTTGGGCGGCCTCCAACCAGTCTTGATCTAAGGCGTCAAGTCTGTCTATCTATTTTTTTTTTATTTATTTATTTAATAAGTACATTTTTTTGATACAAAAGATTAAAACATAGCCCCACAAAACTGTAGTAACAGTTTGCCAACGTTGTCTATGCAATGCCGTTTTAGGTTTGGTGTAACCTAATTGGTTGTTACTACACTCGCGGTCAAACATTTCGGGTCACCCTAAATTAAACTGTAAGGATTTTTTATATTTAACACTTGTTTTATTTACATAAAATACTATTATTTATAATACCCAAATGTATTAGCAATATCCGAGTTTCTATCATAAAATTATCAATCTCCAAAAATTACGATTATTGCTATATCTCTCTCCGTTAACGTTGTTTTTTTCCATGGGTAAGTACTTTTTTTGCAGTTTTGATGTAAAATGAAATAAAAATTATCATATTCATTGTTTCATATTACTAATTTCAGTCATCAATTCCTGCCCTAATTGCCCACAGGACTGATTCAGAAAATGGTTTCGCGGCTTTCATTTAGTTTCCTCGTATAAGAAATGAAAAGTAGAGTGCCTGCTAACTCAAAGAAAGATCCCATTTCAGCCTCGACCTATTGGCGCTCTCACTACGATCTTAGTTTTTCAGTTTTTTTTTCGTCTTCGATCGGTGGTTTCCAACCCGTAATTAAAAGTCCAACTTATAATATGAATGCGAAAGTTTGTATTTTTGAATCGTTTTTACGTTTATACGGCTCAACCGATTTAGATGAAATTTTTCACGAAGATAGTTTGTAGCCTGGATTAAAATAAAGGATAGTTATAACCCGGGTCCACGCAGACGAAGTCGCCGGCGGAATCTAGTCTACTATAATTTTGAAACTTGTAGGTTTTTTGGAATGGGTCACTAACTTGAACTCAACAGTATTCGGGTTCGGATGAAATTGTTAAGAGCAAGCAGGAGAGAAATATAGGCCAGAATCTTATTCTAAATGTCCACGGACAGTTTTTATATAGGAGAGAAGCCCATGCCTCATACTGTTTATTGGTCCTTCGACCCGGATATTTTGCAAATGATTACACAGCTGACACCTTGCCTCATTTACTTACCTTGGAATGATTAAACTTGTCACAAGAGAAGTTCGAAATGTAATTCATTTGCAAGTTATACACTACGCCAGATTTAATGTCATATCACCCTACAGGACTTTCCTATCTACATAAATTAGAACACTTAGTTACGAAGGGACTGGTTTAATATTCAGAAGTTCAGAACGTAATTTCTATTTAATTTGTTGCCAAGTTTGTAATTAAGTTTGTTTAAAGATTAGGACCCACACGTTTCGAAGCAAAGTTTTTTACTTGATGAATGACATCATCCTCCTAGCGTTATTCCCGTGTCCCTATAGGAGCCCGGGGTCCGCTTTGACACCTAATCCCAAGATTTGGCATAGGCACTAGTTTTACGAAAGCGACTGCAATCTGACCTTCCAACACAGAGGGAAAACTAGACCTTATTGGGATTAGACCGGTTTCCTCACGATGCTTTCCTTCAGCGAAAAGCTAACGGTAAATATTCCTTACATACGTTCCGAAAAACTCATTGGTACGAGAGCCGGGATTCGAACCCACAACCGCCGCTTGACAGCCGCATGCCTGAACCACTAGGCTACCGTAGCTCACCACTAGGCTACCGAACTACTTTTTACTTGATGAATGTACGGATTAAAAAGGGAGCGAAGCGTACAATTTTCTCCCTTTCAGCTCGGTCAAAAATTATTTCGTAAATCGTCCGTCTGTTCTCGTCTACATGTCGCATTTATGAAGCGATTCTGATGAAATGATGTGGGAAAGTTTGATAATTATATAGATTTTTGTGACAATACAGTTGCGGGAAATTTATTTCTTCTTTAGCTCACTGAGACACTAGATTTTAGTGCTGTAGGTACTGTGAATTAACTCATGTAGAAATAAAATATGACTTAAAAATGAAATATTCAAATAAATTAATGATTGCAGCTTACAGTTATGTATTAGATAGTAGTAGTTTATACTAACATACTAGGTAGGTGGATACTTCTCGCTCCGCATGGTGTAGCACGTTAGCCGGCGTTCCGCAGGGCGGCGTGTTATCTCCACTTTTATTTTCCGTTTTCATAAATTCCATTACTCGTAATCTATCATCATCATATCACCTTTATGCCGATGACCTTCAAATTTATTCCCAGGCTCAGGTCAGCGATCTGCCATTAGTCATCTCAGCTACGAATTCCGACCTAGTACGCATTTCAGATTGGAGTAGTAGTTATGGTCTCAATGTTAACCCAGCAAAGACCCAGGCTATCATCATTGGTAGTGCTAAGATGTTTTCTGAAGTTGACTATGCTAATCTCCCACCGATTTTGTTTGATGGCGTTTTGATCCCGTACTCTCTGCAAGTTAAGAACCTTGGCGTTATCTTGGACCGCACTCTTTCGTGGGTGCCACAGATGAATGAGGTTAGCAGGAAGATGTTTGCAGCTGTGGGTTCTTTGAGAAGGCTTCGTAATTTCCTTCCCATTGCTACCAAAGTTGCGCTTGCTCAATCGCTTCTCCTCCCTATTTTGGATTATGCTGACGTGTCCTATATTGATCTCTCTGAGGAGCAACTTAACAAGCTTGAGCGTATTCAAAACTTATGTATCAGGTTCATATTTGGGTTACGCAAATACGACCACGTATCCAGTTTCCGTTCGCAACTCAAGTGGCTTCCTATCCGATTCAGACGTAACTCTCACATTCTCGCCCACCTTTATGGAATTCTTTTTAACCCTGCAACCCCCCGCTACCTAAAGGAACGCTTTAAATTTCTTTCTTCTGCAAGGTGTGCTCAGATGTTGCTTCTGAGGGTTCCTCAATCAAACTCTAAATTTTACAACAATTCTTTTACTTTTCGAGCTGTTCCATTGTGGAATTCTTTGCCTATTGAGATTAAACGTGCTAAGTCTCTTCCTATTTTTAAAACTCGACTTAAGGATTACTATTTATCTCTTCCGTAACTAGTCATTCCTACTTGGTGTGTGCTGTTTGTTTTCGGCTGTAAGTGATACTGTTTCTATGCCATTTAGTTATTGTATGTGTATGTAGGTTTATATATATATGTATTTATCTAAGTGTATAGTCTTTCTTATAGTTAAGTTGTTCTTATTTTCTGTTTTCACCTACTCAAATCTTATCTTTCCTTGCATCGTCTCCACCACCCAAAGGTTGTCTGGAAGAGATCGCTTTTTAGCGATAAGACCGCCTGTTGTCTACCATTGTTTATGTTTAACTTACCTCTTTTTTTATTTTTTACTATGTCTGGTGAGCAATAAAGAATATTTGTATTGTATTGTATTGTATACTAGGGTGGGTTTTTAGTACAACACATCACACGCTGTCTTTTATTTATCAGTGTCGATGAGGATGGCACATTAAAGAGATACGTACCCAAAAAATTCAACTATTTACTTTACATTTTGTAATTTCGTTTCAACAATAATTATGATTTTTTACTATCATAATTATTGTTGAAACTGATCTAAATTAAATACTCTACTAGAATTACCCAAGCCCCCCTATTCCATCACGCCGAGTGCAATAAGACGTGTAAAACGTATGATGTGAATAATATGGTTCAATTTATTGTGTATTCAATAATTTTGGGACCCTGCCACGTTGATTTATTTAATTCGTTTCTACATGAATTATAAACGTCGAATTTCATACAATTATGACCTCAGAAAGAGTCGTGTGGACGAACCAATTACCATTGAGGTACCAGTAACATATAAATATAAAATGGAAATTCGTAGGTGATAATAAAGGCACAGAGCAAAAAAAACGAGGTTTATCTGGATGAAATGGTTACGAAATATACTTTAGTAAAATTGATTTTTATAAAAACTTTAAATTTAAAACCTAACAGCACACATAATCGAAATATTCCGTTAAAATCTCATCACAAATTTTAAAACCGTGCCTATTCAACCCGGTTGACGATTTAGTGTCAAATTGCACTGAAATAAAAAAAATACTGTATATTAAAAGTATTCAGAAGCCGAGATTCTGCTTTCAAATTGGGTATGATGTACGACGTGGATTATAGATTGCTGGCTCGCTATCTGAATTTAAACTTTCACTTAGAGTACAAGTTTCCAAGTAGGTAACACTTCTTGACTTGCATTCCACTTGCAGCCACAGTTTTCAGTTTTCAAGTCCTTTTGACGCGATTTTCACCGCCTCCACTTAGAAAACCTCACAGTGATAACTACTTTTCCGTGTAACTTCGTAACTTATACTTATACAGAGCGTTTCCCTACTAACGAGGAATGAAGTTCTTTGTTGGCGGAATATGCAATAAAGTTTTATATTACCTTAACTTGTATTGATACAATTAAGTCCGTTTAGGAACGAAAATGTTATTTTCGTGTGTTTTTTCTTTTGGTCTGGGGTCAAAATGAAAAAAGGAGAGAAATTATTGCATAACAAAGAATGTACTAAATAAAATAAGTATTAAAAAAAGAGAATACTGAAATTTATATTGGTGACCTACGTATTTGACATTTGCATGTTATTGTAACAGGTTAAAAACATATGCACATGCATTCCGTATTGAGTGGAATGTGGATAATGATGACATGTTGTAATTTATATACAAAGTTACTTTGTACAATTTTAGACATAAAAAAGATTGCTAGGTATAATATATGATAAATTGGGAGAATAATATGGCCGATAAGGATTTGCTTTTATGTAACCAAGATCAAATCATATATTTTTCTTTTTAAATATGTTACATCTAAAATAGAAGCAGTCGTTGGAAATAAAAAGTACAGCTACTCAAATCCTCAGGAACAAAAATCAGTAGGTACACTTAGGTATAACAAAATACGAACCATTAAGTAAAATACTTTAAGCGATATCGATATAAGCCGTGCAGCACACGTGTGCGTAAGCGTGTTATTGAAAATGTATTTGAAAGAC
This sequence comes from Epinotia demarniana, assembly GCA_945867215.1. Taxonomy (NCBI): domain Eukaryota; kingdom Metazoa; phylum Arthropoda; class Insecta; order Lepidoptera; family Tortricidae; genus Epinotia; species Epinotia demarniana. The sequence continues at coordinate 10,820,903 of OX244268.1, read as the reverse complement.
GTCCTCGTCTCCGGAGATGCAGCCAGTCAGGTGTACGCAGAGCCAGTATCTAATAGTCGCGGCATCCTACACCAGGTACCCAGCTCGAACGATAAAATCAAAATGTTTGCACTCCAAATATTTGACCGATATTTGCAACGATTGCGAACGTCTTTTTAAGAGTAATTTACTGTAATATTCCTAGATAATTTATTCCTGAAACGGAAATTCCAGTCCATTTACTCTACTTTAGCACTTTGGTTCGGCAGAGGGAAAGAAATGCTTTTAATAAAAGTAATTTCGGAACAAATTTACTCGATTTGGCTTGGATAAAGGTTGAATAATAATTATGGCGGAGGGTTCCAGTAATTTAGTTTAAGTTGCTTTACTATGAACATTTGGACGAATCGCCACTTTCGAAATTGTTATTCAAAATATTGTACGAATTGTGTATTTGAATATTCATAGCTTTAACAATGTTTCATCATTACGGCGTTCATTTTTAGTAGGCGGTTGTTGGACGATTTATTTTTTCCTGTTTGTTTTGTTGTTCAGGTAAACTTTGCACAGGTACCTGTACATATTTAAAGTGTTCAAACCACGATATCTATACAAGAGAATTTTCTTTTCTATAGTAGTATATAATGTACAGGTAGGGTACAATACGCTCTAAATCATAATTACTCGTAAGTTTGTGCTAAGTTATTTCAAGTTCTGACTTCCTTTCATCAAATACGGGCGAAATCTGTTAGACCCCATTCAAGGCTCAAGTTTCAAGGAAGGTTTGGGGTCTCACGCCGAAATCATCCGTGCCCAACGGACCTACAAATATTCATAACTGGGTAATACTGTGAACGCACGAGTAACTAGAAATCGAATATCACTATTTTAAGTAACGTGTGTAGATAAGAAAGTTTGCGTTTTAACTAATATATTTGCTTCAGTAATTTTCCTTTTGAGTGTAATTAATAGCCTTATTGACTTTATTGAAAGCAAGCCGATTCAAGTACTTAAATACGTTAATTATACATTGCAAATGTCCATCAAAATTGACCAAAAGTCAGTTACCGCTTAGAAGATACTTCGGTGTAAAGCAGACGCTTAAAGTCAGCGCTCAATTCATCTCGGGCTTACACGACAGCTCGCTGCGTTAACAATGATATACACCCGCCTTCTACTCCAGGAAGTCAGCACGCGGAATAGGAACGCGTGGCAGGTGGCGTGAGCCATGGACTTTACCTCGCCTCCAGAGATTACCACGCTGTACCGTAGGTAATAATGCTAATCAACGTTTTTGCAATATCCCAGCTAGGCACACCGGGTGTGTTGCCCTAATTAAGTATTCTCATGCACCGCCCCACTCTAATTTACGGCTTCAACTCGCCCTATAAATAAAAGTAAGTTTATTCAAACAAAGCTCAAGGGCTTATCCTTATCTTTTATGACAATAAAAACAAAAGCTCTTGAAGTTATGATTGTACCTATCATTAATATCGTGGGCGGAGTTAGACGTTCCCAACAAACTTTTCTCGTTTTATTCGTACTTCCATTTTGTTGATACTTTATTACTTATCTAAATAAATACAGATGTAGGTAACTTTGTTTAATAAAAGCCAACTTCTGAAATTCAACCGACGCTTTACTCCTACAGTGGAAGCTGGAAAATAGTCGGGCAGAGATACGCGGCATCAAATGGTATCAATAGCAGAAAGGAATTGTCGCCTGCTCTGGCTACAAGCCAGTCTTCCACTTTTTTCTATCACACCTAAAATATTACACTAGAAGCAGACAGTGTCACTAGGATTGGAGAAAATAAATTGCTTTGTGCTGATATCTGCAATTTATTATTGAGGATGTAGTTTTATTTCATAAATATACGAGTTTGTTCACTTTATGCGAAATTAACGAATTATTGAAAGGAATTGGATATCTGATTATTCGCTCCATTTGTATTCATCGATATCGACCGCAAAAATCAACCCAAACTATAACATCTGGCGCGGGAACGATCATACAGTAGTATTATACCAAATCTATTGGCCATCTACGTGCAGTTATCGTTCCATTAGATGAAATTGACAATTCGTATGCGGCAGTGACCTCAATCGAGTCACATAATAGCGCGGTCGGCATTTTAGAAGGACCAAAGTAATTGCGAAGGCCTAATGGATGGGATCATCACGTGGGGGACGAATGGATTGACGTATCTAACCACTTTCTCTTAAGATTCTCTTAAAATCTTAGCGAATAGTCTCATGGGAGGCCAAGACGTAATTGATGTAAGTTTTTGTGAGATTTAATTTATTTTCGTATACCACATAATAGGTCTACCTTTTCGCGTATGCAATAAAGACGAAAACACAACAATTCCGAAAATGCTGGCAATCCCTATAAGTGGAACTGGGGAATGTGGCACGCAGTCCCTATTCTGTGTAATATTACCAAATTCCGCTCCAAACCCAATCCGCTGCGATCTTGGCAACAATAAGTCAATAGCGAGCTCGCGTTATGAATCATAAATACCGTAGTTTTCTGTCTGCGATAAGTAATGTTTTAAAATAAAATGCTGGGATGGCATTAAATAGCAACTTACTAACATTATTGGGTCATATAAAATGATAGGGTCTCGTAAACATATTTCCGAACGACGATATCCATGTTTCACGCTTTATGCGCGGCATAGACAATGTCGGCACGCCACACCGTTTGCATATCAACACCCGCGACCCTTTAGCGCCCTTCATACCCATAAAAGGAGGGAGTAAATAATTTTTCACAGGGAATACCGTTTTAAATCCGCAAGCTCCTGCGCGCCGCCTTTAAAGAATAAACGGCCATCATTACAGTCGGTCGTTGCACACGAAAATTCTTTCATGTCCATTCAGTCGTTGGAATCCGAAGCAGTTTGAATAGTGCACCAGTGAAAATAATCGCCATAGTAAAGCACAATCGGTGGCTGGAAGGGTGCCAAGCCATCGCGACGTACGAGCGGGGAGACGTGGTTTCCTATGTGTTTCGTTTCGATAGAATTAACAATTTCCCTTGCAATCGACAGCGAGTCGCGGTCCGCGGAGCTCTGCTTGTCGATAACCGTTCCAGATAAACTACGTTACACCGGGGTTGGCGGAAAAACTCGATCGGATTAGTTTTGTCTTTGGTAATATCGGATGGGCTGCTGGCGCGTGTGATATGCGTATTGGTGTCTAACCTATGTGTGTATTAGGTTTCGCTGTTTCACTGTCGTAATTACCGATACCATTACGAGTATTTAACGGGTTACAAACTACTTAGATGATTATTAAGGATATGATGTGATGGTATGTTATTCTCAGTTTAGTAATACAACTAAGATAAACGTTCTCGTACTACTTAGATTCGAATAAGTGGTATACACCTTTTAACCCTTAACTTAAGGTCTCACATACTTTTGCAAATACAAAATAGTGAATAAATCGACGCGAGGTCATTGCACGGACTTCTATGGCCTTGTACCTTTCGCCCCTGCCTTCTCAGTGCCGGACATGTGATCCACGCATTCGGACGCGTGTCTCTGTGAATTTGGTGAGCATCAAACTGTCGTCAGAGGTCTCAGCGACCTTGCTTAGGTGGCTACGTATTATAGCTTGCTGGTCTCCGAGACCTTGCTTAGGTGGTTGCGTTGACTTTTATTGGCTTGTAATTTTTATTGCTTTAACGAATTTTATGCTTTTATTAGTTTACGATGCTTCCTAGTGACGAAACCATCGAAAGATGGTAACGAGAAGTGTCGTCCAATGAAGATGATGAAGGCAGTGATTTAGAACCAGACTTAAGAACACCAAATTTACAAGAAAAAAGCTGTGAATCGGATTTAGCAACTAAGGGTAACAAAGATTCAGATTTGGAACAAGAAAAAGCGGGTGCATACCCCAAAATGCATCTCCGGTTTATGAAGTTTATGAAGAAACTGGCTGAACAATTGGTAAAACCACATCTTGAACGTCGATCCAAAGACCTGCATCTTATACGGGACCTAATAATAGGTATCAACTATATTCTCAACAAAGATACCAACTTACCAGCACTGCCAGGTCCCAGCAATGCTGAAGAATTATTGCAAGTACAGAAATGTTGCTCAACTTGATCACAAAAAGCAACGCAAGACGCAATACAACATCTGTATTGAATGGAAGAAAACCATCTGCATTCAATGTTTGAACTAATTGTGTATTGGCTGTAGCGAAGCATGGCTATGTTAATAGCTTGCAATTTTATAACAATTATGGGTTTTTATATAAAAACTATATATGATTAGCTTGACTGAATATTGTTCTTTGAGATTTATTAATAAAAAAGTATATAATGTAAGAATATTTTTTGATATCTTGCCCCAAAAGATTTATAGTTATGTTTTTGTTAAAAATGATTAGTGAATGTTGTGTTTTAAATTTAAACAACATTTTGTTAATTAAAGTTGTATCAATATTTTTTAATAAATGCCTAAAACCATTAAAACGGTGACTAATATTTAAATATACCTCTAACATATATTCTTATATGCAGTTTAGATCCATTTTAATTAGTGACCTCTCCTAGGTGTGCATGTTATAGAAATAAGACGTAGGTAGTTAAGGGTTAAATTGGTACTAAACGCTTTTTGTACGAGGGGTTGGGGGAATGTCGAAATACTTTTTTGCGGCCTTTGGGACTTTTTGATTTCTTAGCCAGGATCATAAGTGCAAATAGTAATAGTAATTTGTGCAACAAGGGAGCAAAGTTTATTTTTGTTGCGAGTGCTGATTATGAATTCTCAAGAAGCAAAAGATACTAAAATTGGATCACTCGCTACGCTCGTGATTCAAAGTTTTTAATCTTGGGCGCAGCGAGGGACTCAAAAGCACTAGTGCAAACACTTTGCTCTCGACTAACATATACATTTTACCTCAGCAGTGAGGATATATTCACATTAAAAAATATATCATATTTACTTCTTCCATATCCTATTCGTCTCGTAATTATTCAGGAAGAAAACTCAATTAGGCATTCCTCAGCTACGGCCACGCCGTTAGTAAATACTAGAAAAGCGAGACATGGCGCGAAAAACCAAAATTTTATGTGTAAACGAGACTTGCATGACACTAACACATCTCTAAAAACTGTTCGTATTATTGTGAAAATTCTCATAATTTTATTATTCATCATTAATGTCTATTGCGCTAGAAAGAGACAAAAGGCACGCATTAGCATATTACGTGTATCTCGCGTGCACACCAAAAACTAGCCGTACTGTTGTTAAATACTGCCTTCGTCACTGGCTTAGCTATATTTCCTAGTTAGGAAATATTTTTTAATATAGTTTCGCTCCTAGTAGTGTTTTTTATAGCCTATATTGCTCCCCTTTTTCCGCCACTCGTCGCGGTCCTGGGCCAGTGTTCACCAATCTGCACAAAACGTATCAAGGTCATCCCGCCATCTCCTTTTCGGTCTGCCTCTACCTCGGAAGCCATCTTTTGGAAGCCATTTGGTGGCTAATTTAGCCCATCGCTGCGCGTGCATCCGGCAGACATGTCCAGCCCAGTCCCACTTTAGCTTCGCGGTCTTAGCACCCACATCTACGATGCCAGTTTTGGCATGCAGCTCCATGTTCCTGATCCGATCGATCCTATGAACTCCGAGTATGCTGCGTTCCATTGCTCGCTGGCAAATCTTGAGTCGGGACTTTTGGGCTTCTGTTAATTTAATAACCAAGTTTGGGCACCATAGGTTAGGATAGGCAGGATAGACATATCGAAGAGCTTGCGCTTCAGTATCAAAGGAAGGTTACCCTTCATTAGCGCCTTCATGGACCAGAAGCTCTTCCAGGCGTTTGCGATGCGTCGATCGATTTCTTTAGACTGTCTGTTATCGAAGGAGCTGTCTGGCCCAAGTAGGTATACTCGTCGACATATTGCATATCCTGCCCATCTACCTTAACCCTATGCTTTACGCCGTTGGTCATCAACTGGGTCTTTGCCCTGTTCATTTTGAGCCCAACTTCGTGCTCAGATCTTGGAACATTTGTTCTAGCTGGGGTGCAGTGTGGGAGAAGAAGACAATGTCAAACGCAGGTTAGTCAGCCTTGTGTCGCCGACGTCGATGCTCATTGCTTCCCACTTGGCCGCAAGCTTCAGGAAAATTTCCTGTAGGCAACTGGTGAACAATTTCGGTAAAAGCGGGTCTCCCTGTTTAACTCCTTTTTCGACGCGAAATTTAGGACCGGAAATATTAAATGCTGGCTGTGCTTTGTTGGTAGATAGTTCCAACGAGTGCAATATAGGTGTTGTCAACCTGTTGCTGACGCATGGCTGAAAAGACAGCAGAGTGCTTGACGCTGTCAAAAGCCTTGCTTTAGTCCACAAATGCAACGTAGAGTGGTTTATTGAACTCGTTGGCTTTTTCTATGATTTGGTTAAGAGTGTGGAGGTGGTCTATGGTGGAAAAACTGGGACGGAAACCGGCTTGTTCCGGGGGCTGATGTTTGTCAAGCAGAGGGGCAATTCGGTTTTCGACTACTTTAATAAATAATTTATAAATGTGGGAAATTAAACTAATTGGTCTGTAGTTCCCAATGTCGGATTTGTCACTTTTTTTGTGCAGAAGAACGATATTTGAGTGGCAGAAGTCTTGAGGAAATTGGCCTGTATGTAGAATGGAATGGAATTGAAGTAACTACGGTAAGTAGCATTTATAATATTTAAACTAATATCAATAATGCAAGAATGGAGAAAAAAACGTGCTTTCGGATCGGAAACTGCGTCTCTGGTATACGTTCATAAAATTTAAGATTTTTACGAAGGGCACACCAAAATGATCGGGAATAAAAAAAAACGATCGATGATGTTACTTAATTATGTTTTATTATAATTTTTAAGTAGTACCTATAACCTCGTGGCGCCCAGCACGCAAAAACGAACAGTGAAATTTGAAGTTTCTCTTAAATGGAAATAATTTGAATTTTCATCAACTGACACGGTCTTTTAAAAGGCGCGTGGGCGCCACGAGGATACTTAAAAATTATGTTGATATTAGCGCTTTTGCTAAACATAATACATTTTATTATGTCGAGGATTCAAGGCTGAAGTTGACATTGAAATGATAGAATCGTGCTTTTCGACCGTATTACAAAGCTCAAACCTCGATCAGTCCCGGATACCGTGACATTTCAGGCTTATAGTAACAGTTTCTTTATTTGCAACCCTAAAGTGATAAAATTAATGTTCACCTATTATTATGGAAAACAGGGAATGTTTTTATTTAAATATTATTCGATAGGGTACTTGACAACAGTGAAATGACAACATGACAACATTACGAAAATACTCGGAAAGTATCACATTTTCATTTATGTTTGCGCTAATAAAAACGAACAATAAGGCGTTGTTTGATTGTGGTGTCACAAGCAACTGAGGTAAGTAGTCCTTACAAATTCCATACTAACGGAGCGTTTTCCACGTTTCATAAAAAGAACCTGATTTGACTGTTGTCAAATACCGTATTGAAAGTTCATTTCGGATTTTTTTCATTTGAATATTCTGTTTCGCGCTTTTTAAGGGGTCTTTCGATGGTCGAACTATGGATCGACCTATGTCTGCCATTTTCTTTTTTCGTCATGAAATGAACCCTTTCAGAGTTAATTATATTAACTTATTAAAGTTCAAATATTCTGAACTTGTAACAGACCCCATACGATAAAATCTCATTGTGAGTGCTCGGCATCAAAATTAAAAAGCTACTTTGTCTCATGGTGTGAGAAAAAACGCTTTTTGCACACTGTTGCATGCAGCAAAATATGCTTGTTCGAGCGAAAAAGTATTCCCAATGTTTATCTGGTCCATTTTTCAGGTTTCTACTCGGGTAACCATAATAATGTATATTAACGGTACTATAAAAAAAAACATTATATTTTTTAAATCAATAGTATTCATTAACCTGGTTAAGCATAGCATGTTGCAATGATGTACGTTGAAATAAAACGTTCACTTTTCAAAAATATCTGAGCTACCTATGCCCGTAACAAAATAGCTACGCCTCGTAGCCACATATTCCAATTCGACTGTACACCTTTTCGTCATATGGATAAAGTACGTATAATATTGCCTTTTAAGTACAGGTGGCTGTAATAACTCTAAACCCGTATGTTCTTAGCTCCATATCTAGTAATAATCGTTTGCATTAATGTAAGTACCGATTTGTAAACAAACATTGTGCAAGTTCCATTCTATTTTATAGCCTCAGTATAGTTAAACTGAATATTTACTCCGTACCAGCTGTTTTCATTCTGAAAAGAGTTCGTTTAAAAATGAAATATGAATTTTACGACATCAACTTTTCGTGAAACGTTCTTTTAAGATTAAATGAAGGCGGTATCTGTAGTGATTGACTTTCAATTACTCTCTTAATCCCAGTTTGATGAAAGAAGTCCTAATTTTAGCCTGCTACTGGATTTAATATCCCTTTCGAGACAAATGAGAACGGCTGTCCCGCGGCACGACATTACGAAATGTACGATTTATTACACTTTTTCATTTACCTTTGTCACGTGCACATTGTCCGCAAAATTTAAGAGTAAATACTTAGACAATACAGCGGCTGGCCGCGAGCCAACCGTCTCACGTTGTCAAGAAACGGCAAAATTAATTAAAAGACGTTGAAGAACTCGACAATAGATGTTGTTTCGAGTTGCTGGGACTTCGGCAGGATTAAAATGCCGCGCCTTTGTAAATTACGTCTTAGATAATCCTTTTACAATAATCCCACTCAAACCCCACAATTTGTAAAGGAAGACACTTGAGCCGCGTCAAATTATCTCAAATTCGGTTAATTCCTTAAAAGTGGTTCGCTTTATATCATGCAAATTGCGTTATGTAAACTAAAGGGATTACGCCGAGCTGTTACTGCTAATAGAGAAATATATTTTCATGTGCCTTTGATGTTTACTTTTGTTTAAGCGTAATGTAATCTGCCGACAGCTCACCGGGTTAATTGCATTACACCTAAATCTAATCACCCCGCCTGCGCGCATATTACCGGCGCTTATGCGCCCACGGTTCAGCCTACTAAATAGTAATGGAGATACTTTACCCACTCATCGATTTATTAATCTTATTATTGTTGAGTATAATATTAGATATCATCTTTATTTGCTGGCTGCCCAGAACATTTTTCTTGACACATTCCATGAGGCCGACATCTTGGAATATCAGTATTAGTGCCCACCAAATTGACAAAGCAAACTCAGGCCGACTCGCGTTAATTAAAAAAAGCGCATACCAAAGCACTGAGTGATAAATTACTTTTAAAAAGCCTCATATAAGCTTTACCTATATAACACTTGTACTGTTACTGATTCTGTGCTGTAACTAAGTTCTTACCTCTCTTTTCATCACAGTTGCTCTTAAAGAGCTTCATACCGCACGGGCATCACCATCGGCATCATTATCAGCCTGTAGTTGTCCAACGGCAAAGGCTGGGCATAATTTATTCGAGTACGTACTCATACAGAGCTACAATAGCTGTACATGTATTAGAGATCATGTTCTACCCATTACCCATCACTACCCTGACACTTCCCTGACACGTGACCCCTGGGCGGTGCTAAAACCTAAAAGTGCAACAACCTGGCAACAGTACTTTCTTTTCCAAGATCTGACGGTTCTAGATACTGATTTGCCATCCATAAGATAAATAAATGTTCTGTTAAATTGTATCTGTCACTCATAAGAACGTCAGTTCACTTATAAAGCAAGGAGGTTTTGACTCAAATAATGGTGTTTGAAAATAGATAACGTTAAATGTAAACCATCGTAGCTCTGGATGCCTTAGCCTTACATTAAATTCAACAAAAATGATCGAAATACAACCGAATCGAGAACGTCCATTTGTAGGAGTTAGTTAAAATTGGACGCCCCTGGCCTGGCGTGGCCTGCGTTGGCGGTCAATAGTAAATTTGACAGCTTATATCAAAACTAAACTAAGAGAGACAACATCATTACGATGTTATCGTATGAATTATCATTTGCACCCACTTCCATTAGTCACATCGGTAGGTATGTCTATTGTCTTGGTAGGTATGTCATTGTGGAGTTTTTAGTGGATAGAAATACTATATAACCCAGTCATCCCCTGATGATTGGTAAGGTATATGGTTCGCAGATTTTCTCCACGACAAAAATGCATTTAGGTATATTGTAGATGAAAATATAATAATCTGGTACCATCAAGTCGATCTAATAAGGGAATAAAAAAGTTGGGGTGGCTAACTTGTACCTTCTAAACATGTTCCCTTTTAATAAGAGCTTATTTATCGACGACGAACACCAATGAATACTGATAAAAAATACCCAAACGCTAATTAATAATTTCAGTAAATCTATCTAAAAGCCATGAACTAATTCAGCGTGGGTGTGAGAAGAACGTGGCTATTATACATAAAAAAAGCCTTAAGGTCTTTATAAGTTATATTAAAAAGGAAACCTTGCCCACGCTGTTTTTTTAAAACCCAATATACCTACTCTGAATCTCTTTTGCTATTTTCTTTAATGTAAAATGCAGAATTTAATTAAAAACGAGTTCATCATATTCCTTTAAATGAAACATATTCCTTCAGCCGTTTGAACACGAATAAAACAACATGGCGACGAGCGAGCGCTGCTCGTAATCGCACGGAGGTATAAAAATAGAAAAAGTAGGTTGACAGAAATATGTAATTAAATATGGCTTAGTTAGTTAAAAACTTGTTACTCATTAACAGTAGTTTATGCAACTGATACACAATGAGAGGCCTTAAAACACAAGGCCTTATTATGTACAGTTGCATACACTGCTTTATCTACAGACATATCATAAGTAATCTAAGTTGGGCTCATAAGCCGTAGGGAAATGACCTGCATTGCTACTAGTCCTACCTGTAAAATATACATACACGTTCATAGCAGCAAATAACCAACAAATAAATGACAACATTAATGGCGGCAATTTACTCCTCCGTCAAGTACAGTGTATTTTTAAAAATCATACACAAACGAATGAAGTTTCAATTCTCATTGTCACTCGAGATTCGAGATCAAATATGTCCTGTGGGTTTATTTAACAAAAAACATACTGAATTGACGTTTCGCATCGATAACTGTTTGATTCGATTTCAATAGGCATGATGACAGTAATTGAAAATCACTAAAATATGGTATCTTCTTAGTGAAATTTTAATCATAGAATTCGAAAAATGCTCGTATTTTTTTATTAAGTAAGAGATTAAATAAATAAATAAATAAATATAAGGGGACATGTTACACAAATCGACTTAGTCCCATAGTAAGCTCAGTAAGGCTTGTGTTATGGGTACTAGACGACGATACATATAATAGATATAAATACTTAAATACATAGAAAATATCCATGACTCAGAAACAAATATTCATGCTCATCGCATAAATTTTTGCCCTTACCGGGATTCGAACCCAGGACCTCTTGCTTCGTAGGCAGGGTCACTACCAACTAGGCTAAAGCGGTCGTCAATACGCAATAGCGGGCGGTATTACTTATTTTGATAAAATTAAACTGAAAAATACGGACGCCCGCCATGATATGTTAACCACCAATCAGAGCGCATGACGTCACGTTTGTATAAACAAATACCCATGACGGCCATTACCACAGATTACAGAGAAAACTTACGTACTGAACGAATAGTAAGACAGGGATAGAACCATGTTATCTGTCAGATCTTCATACGTCATTGTCCCGCTTTCTCGCTCGCACGGCCGCGCAAGACTTGTAAACTTTTGAATTTATGTTCATTCAATGAGCAATTGAGCGATCTAGGTAGCAAACGTCAAAGGTCTGCGTCCTGTATACAAACGTGACGTCACTCGGGACGCCATGACACTGACAAGCGTTTTAGCGCCAATTTGAAATTTAAAAACTAAAATGCATTTTTATCCTACTTAACTGTTATATTCTCTTGAAAAATCTTATTCGTTGTACATAATAAATGTTTCTAAACATTATAGAACAGTTTTTCAAAATGTGTCATCATGCCTATTGAAAGTGCACCGTATCATCCCACTTCCTACTTACATGATGTTTGTTACTCAATCACTCGAAAACAGAAGAACGGATTAAGATGGGAATGGAGATAGTTTATAACCTTGATTTAAACATAGGATACTTTTTATTCCCACAATTAATTGGGGATGGCAGTATTGTCAGTTGATTTGGGAGTTCACTCGGACGCATGAATTCGCATTTAAATAAAATATTTGTATTGTCTATTGGCTATGAATAGCCTTATCAATATTACGTCAAAAACAATGAAATAGACGAACGAATATTTCCATCCATGTAAATACGCAATGTAACTCACGGTAGGTTATAGGTTTCATTTGTGGTTAACCCCAGTGCTCACACACATAGGAATATATTAGGTCAAATTGTACCTAGTTTTGGAAAGCAGATATTCTAATGATTGTTTACTATATAATATTAAAAAAGTTGTATTAAAATTAAACAATTTTAGTCTTATGGTTCCTTTCAGACTACAGCTCAACTCTTGTCAATTCTGTAGAAGCGACAGTGTTAACTTTTTACAAGATTTATTTAAGGCCTCTCACAGACTGGTGCACCCTATGGTGGCAGTCGCAGTGAATGGGTAGTAAAATTGTCCATAACTGTCAAGTTTACTATTGACTGCCTCCGCAGGCCGCGCCTTTGTGTTTCGGGTGTAAATAAAATGACGCGGCCTGCGATGGCGGTCAATAGTAAATTTTACAGCTAATGACAAGTTTACTAATGCCGCGGCGGCCAGGTCCCTATTTCACCAACTTTACAATTGTCACCTGACAGCGACAATTCTCCGTACATTGCTGGATTCTCAAGTAACCTAGCAACCTAACCTAACCTAACCTAGCAGTGTCAGGTGACAATTGTCAAGTTGGTGAAGTAGGAGCCAGGCCCCGCCACGCCAGTGCGATGCGGGCTTGACTTGTGAGTATGTAAAATCTGTTCGGGTCAAATTTTGCAACTGAATTTCAATGCAGTTACTTACATATGTTCAACCGATTGAGCTGTCATTTTGTATAGCTGCCCATTTAGTATGGATGAAAATGCAGTATGGTTAATGGTACCATAAATCTGGTCTGACGATGGACACGGCGGGTGCCATCTCTCTTTATGAACTCCTCGATTGCGCAAGATACGACCGTCGTGTTTGAGCTCATTAGAACCCTTTCAATAAGAAGTTGATGAGAATTATGAGTGTGCAAAAAGTATAGTCTGCATCTGCAATAAAAGTAAATTTTTGGCAGAAACATATTTTTATGGCCATAATTGATATGTCACAAAATACCGTAAAATTTTATTCTTCACCCCATGAAAATATTTTTTTCGATATTGCAATAAGATGAATAATGTAAGTAAACGTTTATGGTTCAAATGATTCACTCGCATACTTAAATAGGACATCGCAATATTAACTTCCAAATAATTAGAATACCAACTACAAAGGCTATGCTTAAAACTTTTATAATATGCAGCAAGCGGACGACAAAGTTGGAATTGTGAAAAACGTTGTTAACCTAAAGAGTTTTCTAGCAGGTATGTATTCTAGTATACTCGTACATTATATGTCACATTTAGAATATTAAATGAAGAGCAACTTTTGTTTTTAGGAAGGAACATCTAGTAAACATTTAGAATAGGTTAGATTTCTTTCATAATTTTACAATACAATATAAATGAAAGGTCAATTTGCACGACTTTATTGTCTGATCGTTAAATAATTAAACAAATAATCAAATAAAAAGAAACAGAAAAATACTAATTATAAAAGTCAGTATAGGAGTTAAGTAACGAAACAATTTAGATCTCATTAAAATACCTATAACATAGGTATTTAATTTTCATGAAGGCAGTAACAGAATAATATGGTTTGTCCAATAAAAAGACATTTTACCCGTCTAACTAAGTGCACTAGCTATAAAACAGCTTGTAGGTACAGGCTAATTGGTAATGGAATCTGTTCATTAGAAGGTGTGAATAACCCTTCCGTAAATTGAATACGAGTACCTAGAAGTAAAAAAACAAGGTTTTCTGTTTCAAATCAAATTACACTTTTTTCCCAAACATGTAGGTATTTACTTACTGTAAATCGTTAACCTGACTTACTCTATCTGACATTATTGAAAAATAAAGTACGCTACGCTACCCTGGCAAGTAATTTCAAAAAAATAGCCTCTTTACCTGAATGCATACCTACGTAAGTATTTTTTAAAGGAGTGTGAGATGCATGATGTTCATTGTGTACCTAATACGGCATAGGAAATTAAAAGTTCAATTACGTCGAGCAAGAAAAGTGTTTCTTAAACATGACTGTTTGTTTTACATCTGTTACGTCTTGATCGGTTAACCGTTCGCGGGTAGACGTACACTTTTCGAAACAACCATATAATAAAAATATTGTTACCTTTATTGTTGCACAAGATTGTCTAGTAGACTTATATTGCTAAACAGTTACACACGAAGTATACTTGGTCCCAAATATTACATTTTTGGGTTTGGAATACGATCGTTTTAAAGATATTGAAAATATCATATTCAATAAATAAGATATTCTTCCTTTAAAAACATATCTGTTCAACTGACTGTTATTTGCGGTTCAAAATTATATGCTTTATATTGTATAGATGCCGTCAAACTTCTTGAACATTTGACCTTGCCTGCGCAAAGGCGAATTGTACCTGCGAGCTGCCCCCTCACTTCGTCCCGCATGTTCAAGAAGTTTGACGGCATCTGTAAGACCCTCACTTATGGGCGGATAGTGATTTTAGAATTACCGGAAAATTGCCCTCCTGACTCCAATTAAGTAGTGTTCGATAACAGAAATTATTGAAATTTTACCATTTCAATAGTGTTTCTCTAATTCAAGTTCGGCAATGCCACTCGTGCCGCGTTTCGTTACGCACTTCCTTTTTATTAGACAGGCGAGATAGCTGTTGGTCGTAAAAACGTTTATGAGCAATATCCAAACGCGAGCTCACCCGTCGTTTATCATCTGTCATCGGTCAAACGACTTTTTAATTTAAACATAGCCGTTAGCGCACACATTAAAATGGCCGCGAATATAGGTATAGGTACCATCGTTATTCGTGGAATTAAGTCAGGTTTCAACTGACCAGTCGGGATTACGTATGTGCAAAGCTACCATTTGAATAAAAAAACACATTTCCATAGTTTTATTCTCGGAAATAAAAATTGCCTAACCTATCATAGTAAATGGCTTCTCTACGCGTGTAGTGAAAAGGTAGGAAGCATGTTTCGTAGCGAATTACATTGTAGTGAAAATTCGCTTCGAACAGAGAACCGATTAGCGGTTGCTTGGCAGCTAAAGTTCAAGTAACTTTTATTGCTATATATTTGTTTGGTTACCAATTGTGCCATTAATTAACATTGAAAATGAAAACACATCGGTGCAAACCGCACGCTACCCTTCTACGCTGGCCATTGGTAAACCTTATCCCGTTGCAATAAGGTTAAATGTCAGTTAAAAATCATTGTTTTTGAACCATGGAGGTTTCCTTTGTATTCAAGTATTAAGTAAGCATTACATGTCACAAGCCTTATTTAGCTTATATGAGGCTATTTCTATTTGTGTCAGATTGTCTCTTAATATTTTTTTTTGTTTATGTCTCGAGAAATTGTTGTAACTATGTTAACACATGTAGGTGCTGCACCCTGCTAAGTTTAGAAAGTTAAAATTAACTAATAAATATGACTAGTCTTATTAAAGTTCTGACATGTAAATACCTATTCAAAGTTTCGAATGGGAATCAAAAGCCCCTTCTTTATATCTAAATTGGTTTGACTAACCGGAGCCCTATTTTGCGTCAAGTCTATTTGATTCACGCTCTTCACCCAAACAAAGATTCTCATGATGACACTTCAAAATATGATGTTTCAGATAGTGGCTGCAAATAGTTGTGTCGTAAACCGCTAATTCAATGTTTTTAACTCCACTTAATTACCAGCGTACTTTAGCCCAATTTATTATTTAGTTGTGTCTTCGAATTGATTATACGCATATATTCCTACATATTAGTGCATTCAACTTTAATAAATGGGATGGATTTAGGAAACTTAGAGAAAAAGACTTGTATAGAAACAATAAGCGAGCCACCCCAATCAATTACAAAACCGGCCAAGTGCGTGTCGGGCCAGGCGCAGTGTAGGGTTCCGTAGTTGCCTGTATGTCTTAGTTACATCGACGTGCGGTGCGGTTACGGCGGCCGCATTTGTACGAAAATTGGCCTTTCCAAGTACACATTAAGTTGGTCAACTATTACTTGGTACTTAACTAATTACGCCTACTTGTCCGTGATAGTTTCCCTTTTAAATTCATTATTATATGTACTACTACCACGAACTTTTTCAGATCCCCAGTAGTAGCCATTTAGCTGACAGAGGGGGATGACTCGAACAAAAATTTGGGCTTTAAAGCCAAATATCTCGCAATTGAATCACTGATTTGAAAAATGGTCATAAGAAACCCATTATATTTTTGAACGAGGTATCCAAGGTTTTTAGGTGTAGGGAATCAAAGAAAATCTTTTTCACGATTTTATTGTAAGTACTGTTTTGTCGGCGTGATTGATTTCTATACCCCTGCCGAACCACAGTGTTCTAGTAGTAATGGTTACCGAGCTAAGCCAAAGTCGGACGGACAGACGGACATGCGAAACTATTATATGGGTTCCTTATTGACTACGGAACCCTAAAAAGTAATATTACACGCTGCCTTTGCTAGCCGTTTGATAATTCGCTCTCGATTCCAAATTCTGGTGCAGTGGGGCAAAAGAGTCGACGCATCATACTCATCATTACAATAACTTTAACGTTATCCTTCTACCTAAAGACCAATACCTACTTTACCTCTTACAGTTCTCGGCTATCCCGGTGGATCGAATTAAAATATAGGAAATTATAAAAAAAACTATGAAATGAGAATCATTAAAATTTCGCAAACTTCCAAATGAAGTAACATTTCAACTCGGAGCGAAATCTTGAGATTCAGAAGCAAGCCAATCAACTCGGCAGCATCTGAGAGCCAGTTAAAATAATGTACTGCACTTAGTCGGGTATTTTAGGAGAGAAAAGTTCACGGGTTATCGACTGTTTGACGATGGCGCAGGATTTATTGCGTCATTTTCATTTATTCGAATCTCGAAGGTCTTTAAACGAGCGGAACGAGTCGAGTCTATGCATTATTTATTAAAAGAAAAAAATGCTGGCCGAAAAATACCGCGAGGAAATTCGTATTTACTTATAGAACGGGGAGGATTCGGGATGTGAATTGTATACACTTCACATTTGTGGACTTAAGTAGCTTGTAAACATGGGAGCGTGATAGCTCTTGTTTCTTCCTTTCAATTAAAACTTATGGATAGTCTCTTTCTTGGTGTAGCGGCATAGATAGTAAAACTCGAGTTAGGTTCCTAGTGATGTAACACTAACTTCCATTCGGTCGTGACTAAGTTCCAATAAAAAATATGTTGACTAAACTCAAGCAGGCGAATCTTTGTTTAAATCAATCTTCATTTGGAATTAAGCTTACAGCACGTTTAAATTGATGATTTTCAAAATGCATATTTAAGACTGTTCCCGGAATCTTGTTATCGGTAATACCACGAAGGGGAATAAAGAATCTAGGCATGTATAGGCAAACCCAATTTCAACGGCCCTTGGACGAGCGGATTCAATTAAAACATAATCTTGTTAGCGCCGCAAAATGTCTACAGCGGCAGCGCCGGCCTAAACAGGAGATGTCCTATTAGCCTGAATATTTATATAGGTTATTAACACGAAATTTTACAACAATTCAAGCTGCGATATATCACAGTTATTGACCGCTTTTTAATATAATCGCCTTGAATATCTTAGTTATTAATTTGGTTATTTGTATTAATAAATATTGATTACGGGACAGTTTACTCACCACATAACGTTATTAGCGAGAAAAGGATCATTTTAACGTTTTTATGGAACGTTTTACTTAACAATGTCATAGGTTCATTAACTTCACATACACTCCAGTTAATTACAATTCAAGTAATTGCTTAGTCACATGATAACAATTTCACTAGTCTTGTCATTCACAATCCTGGCAATTGAGAATAGAAAAATAAAAAGTTAATAAATGCAATCCGTTTCGAACTTTGTTCTAAATTCAAAAACTTTTCCGTTGATATTCGTTGTTTACAAATCACCGAGCGCGATCGTACTCCATTTTGGCGTGGCGCGGTGGGCCGCAAGCGTGCTACCCGAGTGGGGGCCGGTCGCCGTATGTATGTCCTTGGTTTTCCCGCTAGGGTAGCGTCATGCGCACTCTGAACTTCCCCTAAAGGGTCCTTAAGTGGATTAAGTTTTTAAACTTTGACAATTGATAAAATGAGGTAAACTTTGTTAAGTGAAAAGTTGGAAATTAAACAATGTTTTGATTACTGTTACAAAATCTGTAACATGCCGGATCGAACTTAATGGTGGGATGTTATTCTTCGCCTACATTTTCTAACGTCAAACCCTTGTCACTTCTTCTTGGAGATACGTTTTTGGGAAATATAATTTTTGTTTTTGAAAATGTCAGTAAATTTTATTAAGATGTCATGCCGATGTGAAGTTATCTTTTGTAATATAATAATAGTATGTCACCCAATAATCTTGAGAACATTACTGTGTTCAAGTTTAGTTAGCCAACAACAGAGACAAAACATGTGAAAACAGATAAAGTTAAATCCCCTGTGTCACGGCCATTATGCTTTTATATGAGACTTCATAGACTTTGGCTTTTACACTTTGAAAAATGACAATATTATAAAAGTTACCGTTATCCTTTTTCTTATTTTCGGGAGTGTGTTTTGTTCTTCTACCGATTTCAATAGTTTAATTGGCTTTCATAGTGTTGTTGGCAGAGTGACAAGGTGAACACATAAACAATAAATATGAAAGAATAAAAAAAATATGAATGAATGTTCTTCTTTTCTCAAAATTGTTAGTTATGTAGTTTTATCTAACTTACGTCGTCGTTACGAAATGCCTGTGAAAAAAAAATCATCACGCGCATACAAATAAAAGTGTCTCTGAAACCTCGACAGTCAGGTTTCATACAAACATACATGCAAATACCTACATACCGAAGGAAAAAAAAATCCTTTAAAGATCCTTAAATCCTCCGGCCAAGCGCGGGTCGGACTCGCGTACGAAGGCAAAAAAAAACACGTTTGTTGTATGGGAGCTCCCTGAAATATTTATTTTATTCTGTTTATTGTACTTCTTGTTATAGTGGTATCAGAAATACATCATCTGTGAAAACTTCAACTGTCACTATCACGGTTCATGGACGCCTGGTGACGGACGGACAGCGGAGTATTAGTAATAGGGTCCTGTTTTTACACTTTTGTACGGAACCCTCAAAAACGGAGGACACATTTACTAAGTCTTCCTATAGCTAAATAGGTATTTGAAAAAAATAGGTTGCCTTCATCTTATTCCGTGCAATGTGCGGTTTTCCCACGCACTCAATAAGGAGGTCAGATCATTGATCAATCTTCGGGACATATCATGTTGCCACGTTGAAACATACGAGTAGGCACCAACGAAGAAGTAAACTTACGTAATACATAGGCACAATGAATAATCATATCACCATAATATTACAATTCCAGAATGTATATAGTTACGTATTTTTATGACAAACTACAATATCATCAAGACATTAGTAAATGTTAGTATATCTCTATGTGCTAACATTTACGATTTATGTGAGTTAAATACGACGACCATTAAGTCACACATGACGAATATATAACTTGTATATTTACATTTAAGTATGTCGCACACAGACTTTGATAATATTTATGTGTTGATAAAGCAACGGAACAAATATTAATCCGTTAATTAATGTAAATAGGTATTTATACTGGCATTTTAAAACAAATACACCCGGTAGATAACCTACAACTAAACTACAATAACACACAACTGTCGTGTACACTCCTGCGTGCTTCTGACCTGAATCCCGGATACCGTCAGCAATAATCTTCGTCACTGCACTCTGTAAAAAGCCTACGATACATAGTTCTTTATGTAACAACGTCGTATGTGAAAAGGCGCAATCGGGATATATGACTTTGTTCGGTTGAGGTTACACAGAGCGGTGTCGCGTGCCATTTAAATCCACGGCAGAAAATGGCAGTAGACGTGGCATGCTCGCATTCTTAGCTGCTTTGTTAATAGTAACATGTGGGATTGCGCCATTTGCGCCCCACCGAATATAAACAATTACCTATAAAAACTATAACTTCTACCAACTTGACTTGCTTTTACTGAACGTTTTGTCTGTATAACAAGGAAATATTTACATATTTATGGGTGTTGATACTCGGAGGCCAATACCTGTTTAGGAAAGTGAGGCACCTCTTACAAGAAAGAGGTATCGATACTCGCTCTGGGTTATTTTTGCTGCAAAGGTTAGCTATTGCCATCAAAAAGATGCAAGTAGAGGTAAATAGATATTGCAAGCTAAACGCATTTCGGAAAAGAACGGCATTAAGTTCGCCTTTAACTTGTTAGTGTGCAATAAAGTTTAAATAAATATCTATCTACAAGGGTACATATGGTAGTCCGCGAACGGATATCGAATCTCGCAAAAAGTAAAATTGCAATGCAATTTCATGATTACATCAGTCGCTCGTTCTCTCAATGACACAGAAAATTCGAAGCGATATATAACGTTTTTTTTACGGGGATTTTTAACTCGAATGCGGTTATTCATAGAGGGAGAAATCCTACTGCATGAAAGAAATAAATGATAATGTTTGAAAATTTGTAGCTCAAGCACACAATAAGTTTCTGTCAAAAATTTCATGTACAAGCTTTTACTGCCGACTGTACTTTTCTGTATACCATCATCAACTACTCATTGAGACGATTCTAACGAACCCAAATTCAACGGGGTTACGTCGGTTAAGTACTGAATCCCCATGGCAACCTTCTGTCTTCATCATTAGATCAGCTCGATGGTACCATAATATTGAATTGTCATCAAAACTATACTTATACCCAAAATTTCAGCTCAATCGGTCACCGGGAAGTGGGTCAAATTTAACTTGCAAGATTTGTCCCATACATACTAAGAATTCCCATGGCCACCTTCTGTCTTCATAATCAGATCAGCTCGATGGTACCATAATATTGAATTGTCATCTAAACTATTTTTTTTTCAGCACAGAATTTCAGCTCAATCGATCACCGGGAAGTGGGTCAAATTTAAAGTGGGCAAGATTTGTACCATACTAACAGGGCAAGTTAAATAAAAGCTTGTAATAAAAACGGAATATATCTGAGATTGTATAACCTAGATCAAAATATAGGACTTTTAGTCCCTAAAATCACCCCCCTATTTTGCATTGTTTTTTGATGCAAGAATGCATCGACAGGTATTGTACAACAAACAGTGACCAATATACTAGTGATGCAACATAACCAATAAGCGTTCTATCTGTTTAAAATATAAAAAAAGATAACACTTGAATAATATAAATGAGATCTATTCCGTATTTGGCGGGGCGGAATCAGCATGGAGTACTCGTATTTTGCACTTTACCGATTATTTTCTAATGTCTCAGATTTCCTTAATTATTGGTGAACTGTCAGTATACATAACTATCGCATATATACGTGCTACTAATACTATAATACCTCTCACAGACATGGCGCGGCCTGGCATTAGCTGTCAAATTTACTATTGACCGCCACCGCAGGCCGCGCCAGTGTGATTCAAACCATATATGTGCCGAAGCGGGACGGTATGGATGCATACGTAAACGCCAACCGCGCTCTTCAGGGGCCGTAGACATAGGTTACAATCGACAATCGCTAACGCCAATAGAAAATAATTAAATATATGGGAATGACAGATGCCGACGAAACACTTTTCGTTAACATCTGTCATTCCCATACATTTTATTCGTTTTCTATTGGCGTTAGCACTTGTCGATTGTAAACTTGTCTAGGCCCCCAGGAAGCATATGTAAATACTGCCTTGACTAACAGATTACACTGATGACTTACGGAGACACACGTTACTGATACCGACTCCGCATCGACAAATGACTGTTGCGTGTTTAAAAAGTAAGTTATTACTTTAACATCGTGCACCAATTCTGTAAAGTTAGGTTAGGTTAGACAGATTCAGTCACTTAGATTTAATTCCAAACAAGATGCCTATATTGGTCTGGATACCATTTTAACTAACTCGAGTAGGTACCTACTGCTATCTCTGATTCTATTCAAAGGAATGCTGCCGGATTGAAAAGTTTATACTAAGCGCTGTTTCAGACTTAGTGCATGAGCTGGACCAAAGTTGCTATTGCGTTGTCAAGCAATAACTACAAGGAAATAATATAATATAAATAATAATCACTTCTCTAACTCATTCAACTCATTCATTAATATCGATATGGTATCGAATTCCGTCGTTTGGTCTCTTACCTCGCACGGACCCGAGAGACTACCTCGTTGTCATGCTAGGGCAGATGGCGGACGTAAAAAGACACGTTTGGCGTCCAGTCTTAAAATTCAGAGACTCTTGACTTGGGACTTGGATTAACACAAAAGGTTGGAAAAAATTCGCCAACATTTCGGACTTCATTTCATTCGGACAACAAAACACGACGAAGATTGGCTCGTGACCCTCAAGCACAAGAGACTTCGCCATGCTTTATCACCTCCTGATATAACGACCTAAGCAAACGCGCGGCCAAGCCTCGAACTACAATACTGCCACCGGATTTCTCTTGGGGAGAATCTATGCCGGGCAGACTTCAACCGTACAAATGCTGTTTCGTTTAGCCCCGCTTACATTATGTGGCCCGCGGAACACCGTGAATGGTTACTCGGAATAGTGCGGCTTGTAAGCACACAGCTTGTATTTGCAGTGTTTGTAGTTTTAATATCTTTTATAGACGCATACAAACGACATTCAACAGAATGTCGCAGTCGTAGATAGAGGATTGCATAGATGAAGTCCTAATGAATCTCCGAAGAAGATGGAATAAAAAACTAAGCGATTAGATTAGAGACTACAACCTAGATATGGCCGAACCCATTATCTATACTCGTACACATTTTCATGTTATTTTAACATACATACATACACGCCTTTATTCCCAAAAGGGGTAGGCAGAGCACATGAAACGTATTTTCCAGCGCCACTTTTAGCATAAATGTGGGTATAAAATATCGACAAAGTGTGATATTGCAGTGATAGGTTGCTAGCCCATCGCCCACAAGACACTTCAACCCTGGTCCCTTAGTCGACTTTTACGACACCCACGGGAAGAAAGGGTGTTATTTTAACATGTCGTTTTAATATGAAAACCAAACTATGTTTGAATAGAGAGTCGAGTGTCCTAGCGACCCTTAAGTAAGTTATTAATATTACTAAAACTTTACAGGACAATGAAACTGTACACAACCTACTGAGGTAAAGGAAATGTACTCAAATGACATATTCGGTTAAAACACACGAGGTCGAGCGGGAAATCTATATCAATAGAAGTATTCGTGGCTTTCCTTCAATAAATCTGCGGTATGTTCCAGGTCAGGGGAATCATTTCCTTCGTAGATGCCTCTATTCTTCTCTGCCAGAGTCTTAACAAACCTGTAACAATCATAAGCCTTGGGTTTATACCGAGGTTGTGACACTTGTGATCGTACCAAAGCTCTTAACTTCATCATCGTTATCATCAACCGAAAGACATCCATAACAAATATTCTATTACAACTCGCCAAACTGACGGAACAGTTTGTTGGCGAGACCGCGCTCATTTCTTTTCTGTTTCTGTTTTTAATTTTTGAGAACGATGAAATGAGAGAATGTGAGGTATAACTCGAATTAAAAGAAAAGTATCTTATGGCTATTAAAATGAAACATATCACATGAAATAGAACGTAAGTCTCCGTTAATAACCGATTCATAAAAAAAACTCGTCCACAATTAAACAAGTTAGGTATATCAAAAACCGAAATACTTAAAAAAAAATTGTCACCACACAATATGAAGTGATAAACTTACGTATTTAGCTTCGTAATATTTTTCATCGATAATGTGACTATCTTAGATTTCAATAAAAGGGTCATATAATCTTAATACTTTTCTATTTCCTTAAAAAAAGTTTGGGGAACAGCTCACTACGATGCTAAATGCACCCGTTTTAAAAAAAAAAACACGGGCATATTTGACCAATTAGCACCCCCGTTATCAGGCATGTTATTCCAAATGTATGCACTCATGGGACATTCACCCTTTTAAGTGTAACTATATCTATTAAATATATCGTCGTATACTACCCATAACACAAGCCTTGTAGATAATGTTGACGTAAGATTTTTTTTATACCTAGACTGGTCCTTAATTGAATAAAAACGACAGTATTTATTTGCAATAAGCGGCATAATCGCATTAGTGCAATCGGCGTAACATAAACGAAATGAACTAGACCACTCGTTCTTTATTCATTTATACTTTAAAGAGGAAAAGTCTGTGAGGTTGTTAGTTTAGTTCGTAGGCACCTAGGGGGTAATCTCTAAAACTACTCATCCGATTTCTATAATTCATCAGAACATAAGTATAGTATGAGTTTACTATGGGACTGGACGTTTTTATTCAATTAAGGACCATCCCAGGTCTGTATTAAAAATCTTACGTCTTCATTACCTTCAGTCGACCGCAAAGATGTTTACACTTTTGCACTTTATTCCATTGTAATAAGGCGAAAAATTTAAACATCTTTTTGACGTTGACTGTACGTCAGTCGTGAAAATTAACAGCTTTGCTTGAAATTATTTTCTTCGCGGCGGGGTTAATAGCAACAAACTCTTATATTCCTCGACTGTTGTATTTCATTCATTAAAAACAGAACGATTATTTTGTAATAGATAACTTACCGGTAGAAACTAATAAACCCTTGTCGTTTATTCGTAATATTTCGGTTCTCGTCTTCTGTGTATCTTTCAAACAGATTTTCCGAGTTTTTCAAATTGTACAAATTTTGATTATTAATTTCGATTCCATGGTCGCTTCTTAGCAGGTCTTGATGATCGCCATTTTCAACCAAATTGACTGAAATGTACATGTTACGTGTGCCTCTGTTTAATTTATCGACCTTTATATATGCCGAGTTGTATTAGTTCTAAAATAATTAATAAGTTGTCTCCACAAATACTCTGTACAACGTCATCCATATTCG
Source organism: Epinotia demarniana (assembly GCA_945867215.1). Taxonomy (NCBI): domain Eukaryota; kingdom Metazoa; phylum Arthropoda; class Insecta; order Lepidoptera; family Tortricidae; genus Epinotia; species Epinotia demarniana. The sequence goes on along the minus strand of OX244268.1, from coordinate 10,795,611 downwards.
TATTTGATAGATGAATTCCTACGTACTGTAGGATCCATAAACAAACAACACACGATTAAAGGTCAGAAATGTCGACAGCAGTGTTTAGGGTAGTATTCCAACAGTCCGTGAGTGAGTGAGATGTAATGCACATTGGACAATGATCTTGGACTAGTGGAATACTACCCTTAGGTAGTAGTTAAATTTCTACAGGGCGTGCATAGTTAGAAGTCCTTTTTTCCGAGGCCTTAAAGTATATATCTATACTCGATTTGCAAAATGTTGGCTTATGAAACGCTAAGCCTCTTAACTGAGTGCGTAAGTTGTAAGGGTTACTGAGGGGCTACCGCGAAGTGAAAAAACACTTCGTTAGAGTATCTCCCTCTCTGTCGCTCGAACTAACAAGTGCGACAGAGATGGAGATACACGAAGTTCGTTTGCGTTTCGCGGTAGGCCCTCTGAGCTCAGCCGAAGACGGACTGACGGACAGGGTCCTTGTTCTTGTCCCTACGGAACGCTAAAAAGGTAAAGTACACATTTTAAACAACAATTACATAATAACTAGGTACAATTTAATAAAATTTTAAAAGTCTAAAATTATCCATGTTTAAAAGAATTTACGCTTATAAAAAAATCATTATCAAATGTTTCAAGAAATACATTACTTGCAATAACGTAGGTATATCAAAAGTTTCCAGGCTTTATCAGCCTATGTATATTAGTTAGAATAGCAAATCTATTCCACCACATAAGGAATACCATCGACCTAAGTTAATACGCCCTTATATATCTGTACTTACAAGTCTTTAAGTTGATAGCGTAAAGTTCCTCAACTTCCGCCGGGTCCAAATCTGCATATTTATTCATCACATAGATGTTGCCATCTCTCAATGAATCATTGAGCGCCGCAGCAGCGTTCAAGTTATTAATAAATGACAAATAACGTGTTTTCTCTTCATCTGAATTATTGTACACTTTGTTGTACTTAGCTTTGTATTCGGCATATGTATCGGTCGCATTGAGAACTGTAAAAAGTGTACCAAAAGCATCCGGGATATTAAATAGCGCAATGCTAATTAAAATCGCTTGAGACAACATTTCTGCGCGACTAGAAAGACAAATGGGAATACAATTTTACGGAAAATTGATTTTACTAGCACAACGAATCGATTAAACGCGAGGGTATCTTAGATATCAGTATCCGTTTGACATGCAATCATAAATCTCCATATCTTTTTAGACTTAGGTACCCACACAAAAGAGTGAACCTAAATAAAAAGAGGATTCATCGTGTAATCAGCTAATCTCGCGTGAAATACCGAATTCGAGTTCGACACGGTATAAGTGGCACGGTATTTACAGGCGTCTATATTAAATCTCCAGTTATCCGACATTGGATCGGGACAAAGGGAGAGATTTCGGCAAAGTTCTTGGCCGAACGAGGGAAATTTACATTACAAACAAAAAGAGAAAGCGAACATCCCAGACGTGAAATTACAACCGTAAGGACCAGGACAGCATTCAGCCTGTCGCGAAATATTGCCGAGGAGGGCACTATCACATGTCTAAAAGGACTTTTATTTATCACTCGCTTTTAGTCCCACTTCCTGGAATGCCCAAATAAAAGCATAGTCAATGAAATATTGACCGTGAAATCAATAAGAGCCTTCACGCTTCCTTTGATGTTTATGATGCCCTATGGGAAACTTATGTTTTTATCGGTATTGCGAACAAAGACTTAGAAGATATATCTAACTACTTATCAGTTGTAAATATTATTCATTGTTTTTAGGATTACGAAGACCTATGTTAACGCGTATAATTAAATTTAATATGCATGGGTAAACTAGATCCCCGCTATCGCCACCGAGGGTACGAATTAAATTTTGGGCCTTTGATCTAATATAATATTCCGGGCTAAACTCTGAATGCGTTAGGCCGGTAATCTCTCCATGCTCCATCTAGAGCCCTGTGATTAAAATTTCCCCTCATTACGAATACTATTAGCTGAGATTGCACGAGATTAATTGCGTTCGATTCGTTGACTGCCGGCGAAGCGAAGGTTATTCCATCAGCTCTCTCGTTTCTCGTTTAACCTTATATCGGACCGCTCTTTTTAACCCTCGTGACTGTGCTCGATTGACCACAGTCGTGCATGAATAATTTCCAATAATTCTCCTCCCCTTTCAAACGCCATCAAATCTCTGTGATTTATTGCTGAAATATCGGTAAGTAATCGAGATACCCGGAAAATCGTTACACGGGCATAAATCGGCACGCATATTTTTAGGTATATTTATATTTCGCACTTAGGCAAATGTCGACTGATTTAGAAATACTTCGCGAGAAGGATGATTATGTAATGAGTCAACCGCGCATTTTATATTCGTGCAGAGATTGTTCCGCGTTGCTCTCGACTGGAAATTTATTCAAAGCCCGTTATCCCAGAATAGGTTACGAGAATACATAGGAGTTTATGTGCTTTATTCTAAAATACGTTGCTATAACCCTAATCACCTACCTTATAGGGCTATTATACGCATAGAAAACCGTTCAGCCTTCATAATACGTGACTTTTTTCACAGATGAGAAGACACGAGCTGCCGACTAACACTCTATCGAGCAAATTGATTTTCAAACAGGAAATATTGAAAATTTTCTAGTATCTGCCGAGCGAGCGCTGCATCAGCAAAGTTTGTGCAACACCTACGAAATAAACGCTTGCTGTGAGACTTATTTATAGGTAATGGATATTATCTGACGATATGACAGTGGATAAGCTCCAACAATATAAGGGCTAAGACGGGTCACGTTTTCATACGGAGATATAGTTGTTGCTGACATGAGTTGGGTATCATATCATACGTGGGCTAATAAAGCTCTGACACTATGTCACTCTTAAAAGTAATGTTTGCTAAACCCTCGCTGGTGTGAATGCCCAGGACTGAATCCCAAACAAAGTTGCCCGTATCAAATTAAGCGTTGATATATAGGTTACGTGATTAACCCTCGAATTTCGGCGCGGAATTACAGCAGTTTCAGACGTCGCCAGAACTTTTCTTTAGGTGATAAACGCTCTCGCAAATTGCCCACATTTATTCGACTCAGCAGGAAACCGCTGCTAATGTGGACCGCGAGGAATCCCTCTTTGTGAACCCCGAGCCTCTTTATACGCTCGTATAAACGCGCAGTGCACTTATACAACATTGCACTTCCAATAAGTCGTAATGAATGGCACCGAAATTAAAACGTTTTATTGCCTGATGCCTATCGGGAATTTCCGGGAAAATTTAAATTAATTCGGTCCAATAAAGATGACCACGTAAGCGATACGATACATTTGATTTAAATGCCTCCATGAAATACGAGTAAGAAAAGAGCATTTCATTTGTTTGTATATTAGGCTCCAGTTATTCACAATAAACTGGCCGTTTTATTTTCCGATTAGGTACGTTTGGTAACAGAGTCCTTAGACAAAAGCTTCAGTATTTTCTTTCAGTAATTATATCAAATAATCAATCATAAGGAAACAATCTTACACAAATCGAACTAGCCTTAGAATAAACTAAATAATCCATAAACTAGAAGACGATATATTTAACAAAATTAAATAAGTGAAAGTCGCTCACTGCCCTGCGTGTCCAATACAACAACGGCTTCAGAGGGTAGACGGTAGACGAGACTGAGACGCCACTTAAGAGCTGTTATTCGGAACGCGCTAACTCGCCTCACCTCACCCGTCACGCATAACGAAACTAGACCTCTACCTAGGCTTAATTACTACGAATTGCAGCGTCAAGATATATTTGTTGGTGAGGTCAAAACAAGTTGCATAATAGCGGGGCAGCGCGTTTAGGATAGTCGCGGCATAAGGTGACGGTTAGAATGCCATAATTAGGAACAGAATCACTTCCCTTGTGCGGTTTCTTTAGGACTTTTATTATTTTAGTAGCAAACGTATTATAAAATAATTTCATGTGAATCTAGCTACGCGCGGTGCGCCGACCGAACGACGCTAGCTAAGTCGCAGATTAAAAAATAGCCTTTTCACCTCGCCAGCCTTGAAAGGCTTACTTTATAGCTCAAAATCTGCGCCCAAGTCCATTTTAGGATTTTAACGGCTAGCGTGGAGAACGATTTTGAAATTCGAACGTAGGGTTTTATCGTGGGATTCAATTTTTTTTACATAAATTAAATGAGAGGTCATATCATACGTTCAGAAAACTATAGTGTCAAGTATGCATTCGTTTTTAACTTATATATATTTTTAGGGGATTAGGTGTCAAAGCGGACCCCAGGCTCCTTTAGGGCACAACCGGGAATGACGCTAGGATCAGGATGAGATACTTATCTATAGATTATACTTTCATGAAGTAAACATTATATTATGGACCATATTTTCAGGCAAATAGGTACATAACAAAATTCAGTCACCATACAGTTCATAGGTGTCTAATACTGAAAATCGGAGAAGCATTTTTATGGATTTGAAGTCCACTGAGAAATCACGATTTATCCGTACAATCGCAATGGGTGGGCAAGTGGGTCAGCTTTCCCTCCTTGTAGGGAAAGATTATTCACGATAGTTTCATCACTTGCTAATTCAAAAGCAATGCACTTAGCTGGTAAACTGTGTATTACACGAGTAAAAAACTTCAGCGTTTTCGCATATTTTGCTGGATTGTTTTACTTTCGATGTGCTATGTATTTGCAATTTGTTTGCTATTATACAGACTAAATGACACTTGTAGTCATCTTGTAACTTACATTTTCAAGTGACGTTATCTTAGGTCTTGCTTTTAACAAAGTTACAAACGCTAAGTTTTGTAAAAAAATTGCTTTTACTGTATTTTTCGAAACTATGCCGGATGTCACACTGCGCCGCATCTCCGGACGGAGGTGCGGAGCTGCATACAAATTTCGCCGGACGGAGGTCCGGTGCAGTGGGTCGTATCATACGGAATTTATATACAAACTGAGGTATTTGCATACAACGAGCTCCGCACCTCCGTCCGGAGATGCAGTGCATGTAGTGTGACATCCGCCTATATGCATTGCATGGCTTCCTTCGGTATCCACCTGCTCAATGACAATAAACGTAGGTAAAATGTAAGCACTTGCTACGGATGGAGGTAAAAATTGGGACTAATTTTGCATTATACTCGTGTCAAAGTCGGAGTCAAAATTCGATCGTCGCTGAACATGTTACTCGTGGTTAGATTACTCGTCATTTCTACAATATCTTCCAGAAACCTGCGAAATCTGTTCAAGTCCATTAAGTGCAGTGTAACATGAAGAATCGTGTAGGTAGCTATCGGCTGCCCGGGTCGCGACAGCAGCGATGGTCGTTGCAGAAATTTGCAATTTTTCTCCGAGCAAAATCTATTCCCGTGAAAAATGCGCCCGACGACGGCTAGTGTCTTTGGAAAGGCACGTACTTTGAAGGCTATCGAACGGTTATTGAGCACTGCAAGCGGATATCGCGGGCGGTTTTAATAATCTATATTAATATCTTGGATCATTGCAAGCTTGGAGCCTGTTACACACAACAATACAATGCGTTACATGATCGTGACGTGTGACTGTAAGTTTGTATGTAGGGGGTAATCTCCTGAGTTGCTTATACATTTTTTTAAATTATTGATTGAGAAACGAATTCTCTAGCATATAGAATGGACCTTCGTCGTGGACATTGGTTAAGCATATTTATAGACACATATAAATGTAGGCCAACTTTATCACTATATTATACCACGGCTTCGCTTGTGTTATTAGTAATGCATGCGGGCAGCTAGTTGAATTTAACACAGTCAAAGTTTGACTGGTATTCAAATAAATTGAGTCAATTGAATGCAGCTAATTATATTATACAACTTATACCTAGTTGTAAAATATAATTAGCTGCATTCAATTGATTGAAGCATTTCATTGAAGCTCTTGATGATCGAAATACGTAGAACTAGTACAATATTTGCCTTGTACATTCGAGGTAAACGTAGAAAAGTAGGCGATGTTGTCCGTTAAAATTGTAATGTTACTGGAATGAAGTATAAAGGTAGTGCAAGATAATACAAAAAGACTAGACATCTCACAACAATCGTCCCGTACAGAACACTCAAACGTAGCAACAAGATTCGACTTACTTTCCCGAAACACAAGTATCAATCTGCGCATCCTTTCCCGACTGGAGGGTTATATGGGTTAGAAGAAAGTTTTAGTGTAGTGATTATCTTTATAGGTATCCAGTGACACGTAGGCAGAACTCAAAAGGAGGCATTTTACTTCGGATCAGTTCAAGAATCGACAACACTGGAAGCTGAGTCAGCCTTTCGATGAACATTCTCTTACGTACAGCGAGCCTAGATATTGATCTACCATTTTCTCTAGTTAACATTATAAGGTTCTAAAGTAGTAGACTGCTTCCTTGGCAATAATTGATATCGCTACGCTCGTAGCGCTATGCCGTAGCGCTACGCGCTAGATCCCGTACCTACTTGTCCCCGTATATGTAGCGAAAACCGTCTGTTTCTTGTTCTTGCTGCCCGTCTTATAGTGAATCTACGCGAAGATATAAATTATATATATATACCGTGTGTTTTTGTCAATTTCCGTTAATTGCAAGGGGGCATAACAAATAAATTATATCTAATAAAGTTAATTTCTCCCAGACAGCAGTATCTTAACTCTTATTTTAATCAAGTTTTTTTTTCAAGAAATAATTATGCTAATTTGTTTCTGTGAATGTACTCTGCAATATGTCGATGTTAACGGAAATTCCCGGGAACACGGTGTATATAAAAATTAAGAATAAGAATTTTATATAAGAATGAACAGCAGAATAGACCTATTCAATATTTTCCTACAAATCTTCTGCGCAGGATATAATTCCATACGTCATAAAGATGTGCAGTTAAAATATAGCTCTGCACATCAATTTAATCCCATTACGAATACAGTAGGATGCAATAAATCATGTAGAACTAAATCTTTAGTGGAATATTCGCGGCGAGTTCAGGCAACCGATCTGTGCGCGGATTAGGTTTCTCCATTTCCAATAGAACAAAAGAATGTCTTAAAGCGTTGTTAGTCCTCTAGCTTTTTGAAAGATTTCTCCTTTTGCTGCAACTCGAGCATAGGTATTTCATACGAGGGCGTTTTCCTCTAGTGTCTTTCATTTTCACTAGTCATTTCGCTTTATTGAATGATACGTATATACGGGTGTAGTATTCAAATGGGGCAGTGAGGGAAAATCTGGAACTACAAAAGATAAGGAAATTATTCTTAGAAGTCGCGAGGCCTATTTTAGAAAAAAATAAAAACTGCTTTCTAAGATTTCAAAAAACTTTCATACACGGCCGGGAATCGAATACGGTCTAATCGTAATTAGGTTTTTTGCGTTATTTATACTTATTATTACTGGAACTAAAGATCGCTATTAGACCCTGTATACTCCTGTCATGTTCTTTATTTAATTTTACATCTAAACTGGAAAAATAATATTAAAAACCCTGAAAAAAATAACGTTAAGATATCGCAAAAGTCATTATCCTCGTATATTGATATTTTTATGATAGGATCCCGGAAATTGGTAATATTGTTGGTATATAAAAAAAAGTATTTTATTCAAATAAAAGTAATGTCAATAATTAAAATAAACCAATTGCATTTATTTAATTTAGGTTGACCTGAAATTTTTGACCGCGAGTGTATTAATCGTGCTCGGCATCAACTACTGAATTACAAAAAAAAAATACGTATCATTTCAAAAGTTCGCTAGGAGTACAACATACAAAAGGTGACATTTAGATCTTCCCGACGTTCGTACTGTGTGTGTAGTTGTATGTTACCTACAATGCGTTACGTAATCACACACACACACACGCGCGCTCGCGCGCGCGCACACACACACACACACACACACACACACACACACACACACACACACACACACACACACACACACACACACACACACACACACACACACACACACACACACACACACACACACACACACACACACACACACACACACACACACACACACACACACACACACACACACACACACACACACACACACACACACACACACACACACACACACACACACACACACACACACACACACACACACACACACACACACACACACACACACACACACACACACACACACACACACACACACACACACACACACACACACACACACACACACACACACACACACACACACACACACACACACACACACACACACACACACACACACACACACACACACACACACACACACACACACACACACACACACACACACACACACACACACACACACACACACACACACACACACACACACACACACACACACACACACACACACACACACACACACACACACACACACACACACACACACACACACACACACACACACACACACACACACACACACACACACACACACACACACACACACACACACACACACACACACACACACACACACACACACACACACACACACACACACACACACACACACACACACACACACACACACACACACACACACACACACACACACACACACACACACACACACACACACACACACACACACACACACACACACACACACACACACACACACACACACACACACACACACACACACACACACACACACACACACACACACACACACACACACACACACACACACACACACACACACACACACACACACACACACACACACACACACACACACACACACACACACACACACACACACACACACACACACACACACACACACACACACACACACACACACACACACACACACACACACACACACACACACACACACACACACACACACACACACACACACACACACACACACACACACACACACACACACACACACACACACACACACACACACACACACACACACACACACACACACACACACACACACACACACACACACACACACACACACACACACACACACACACACACACACACACACACACACACACACACACACACACACACACACACACACACACACACACACACACACACACACACACACACACACACACACACACACACACACACACACACACACACACACACACACACACACACACACACACACACACACACACACACACACACACACACACACACACACACACTGTAACGTATAACGTTAACTTTCATTACATACTAAAACATCTTACCAGAATTTTAGAACCTTACTAAACAAGCCTGGGCTCATTCCTTAGTTACCTCGTTGCGTACCTAATCTAACAAACCTATATAAAATCTCCAACAGACAAACAAACTGTCCTCGTATACAGAATCAGTAGATGTTCGTTATCTCGAAGCGGCCCCCTTGCCCCCGCGAGCCGGCGCGGCTCCGGTGTCGCGAGCGCAGCCCTCGTTCATTTCGCATCTCGACTCGCCACGAGTAACGCGCGCCGCTTTGGCCGACCTTATCACCGCTACTGTGCGGACGTGTCGAATTTTATTAAATTATATTTCTAATGTAACACGGTGAAAGTGTAGTTCCCAGAATTGGGTAAGTGTTGCACAATTACTATTTAGGTGGCTGTAGCAATATAGATCGTAGTTCTAGCTTACAACGGGATTAATACCGTTATCTCGGACTCTGAACCGCCGCGCCCGCGTGGAACGTTCCAGAGTCATTAGAAGTCTTAGAATAGGAATGTAATCTTTTTAATAATTAATTTAATCTGTGAACTATAGGAGTATAGTGTCAATTTGATCCCGTGATGATTTTCTGCACTTTAATTTAGTACTCACTCGTTAATCTTAGGCTAGTTAGGTGCATGTAATCGTCACGTGTTACCTAACTAACTAATTGTATAGGTAACACTATAGCGATATAGCTTGCTTATGATTTTAATAATGTTGTTATTGCTCCTCATTTACAATGTGGAATTTAATTATTTTTGTTCCTAATGTGTAGGCACGTGTTAATTCTAGGCACATGCCACTGCCACGTGTAACCTAATGCCTAATTCGCATCAGTAGTGCTATAGTGATATAGTGTGCTGCTAATTGTAAATAATTTTAATGTTAATGCTTTAATTTCCGATGCGGAAATTGAGAATTTCCGCTACTTTTGGTTCGCCGCCACGTGTTACTGCCTGCTTCGCTTTGTACTAAGCCTGGGCTACTATTTTTAACAAGTTATGTTTAAATAAACCTTGTAATTATATACAAATTTGTAATTAACTTTAATTAACTTAGAAAAGGCTTTCCACCATGTCAATCTTCCACGATAAATCATTTCCCAAACGGAAATTCATGTGAATCAGTTGAGAAACTTCTGCTAACGCGCCACGCTATACAATTGCACTCCGCCGGCTTTGCTATTGCATTTTCCTTGTCGCATAACAATTTAAAGAAATTAATTACGTTGTAATACAACCCCTAAATACATAGAAATAGACTATAAATTATATCCGAACACTTTAGAATGGATTTAATTCAATTTATTAACAATTAATTAAATAATTAATTGGTAACAAATTTAATTAACTTTTCGGAAATTGCTGAATCACGCTTGGCAAATGATTCTCGCCCGCCCTGCTTGCTCGCTCTGTACCTGGACTGCACCACCATCATACTAGACTGCTCCTTGCCCCACCCCTTGCGTTAGCGCACACTAACTTGTGTGGTCCAGGGCGAGGATGTGGACCCTTTTTAATCATAAACGTGGACGCGTTCCAGGAGCTACCTTTACCCTTGAAGACCGAGGCAGATGCTCCCCCAGGGAGTAAACAAGATGGAGACCCCTGGCGCGTGAAGCTCTCCCGGCACCTGGCTGCGACTTAGGGGAGCTCCCGTCGCACCACCGCTTCCAGCGCGCCCACCTACCACATCGGGCCACCCGCCGTCTCCCGCCGTCCAGCTGCGCACTGCGAGGGGAGTGAGGGTAACCAGAAGGACCGACCACCCCTCAAACAGACCTGGCGCCTAGTCACAGCCCAGCCTAGGCAAACGAACCACCTCTATACGTTATTTAATATATTTTGTGAAATCTTATAATTTTTTTATTTGCTCCGTGGTAGGTACCATCTTGGAATACCCATTCACGTGACAAATTGGCGCCCATACGTGTAATTTTTTAGGTCTTTCGGGTTTTGGTCTGTTTGAGGTTGGTATATTCTTCTAAGCATTCTGGTGTTGGTGTGTGTGTGCACGTCGCAGCTCTTTACTGTTTCTTGACGGGCTGTTATATTTTCTAAGCCTTTCATTATATGTGTAATTGTTTTTTTTCTTCTTCTTAGGTTTTAATTTGTAAAGCTGATTGTTAAACTTGTGCAACATTTATCAACATTCCTCGGTGTAGCTACATCTTTATAGGCATTTTTTTCTTGTAGTAAATATTACTGCAGACATCCCCGTGTGGTGTCGGGTTAGAATAGCACCACCCCATTTCTTCCTGTGGGTGTCGTAGAAGTCGACTAAGGGATAGGGTTTTAGTGTGTTGTGGAGGACAGGCTAGCAACCTGCCACAGTTCTGTCTTGTACCCTAATATTGCTGCACGTAGGACTGTAAACTAATAGTTAGCGTGATTGTCTTAGACTAGGTAACTTATAATTATACTTTATTACTAAAACTTAAAATTATACTTACAGTCCTGCCTAAAGCTTAGTATACTCAGTGATTTCGTTAACTTTCAATTATTATACTCGAAAAAGCTTAAACCTTGATTTCACATAACATTAAATTGGTTAAATTTAATTTTGATAACATGGCACGGCCTATCAAATACTTGCAACTAACTAAATCAGAGCTACTATACGAGGTAAGAATTCGTGCGGAGGAGCCTAAGGACAGAGTTGAGGATTTAAGGCAACAAATTTCCAAGCTTTCAGTCATGTACCCTGCTGAAGAGGTTCTTGACTCTTGTTGTGAGTTTGGTGAGGATATAGCTGGCATTAGGGTCACATTAGCTAAAACGGCGATAAATCTCGCTTCACTTCAGTCGGACCCTCACCAGAGGAGCCTCTTCGAGCGTACACATACCTATCTGAACCACATTTATCATAGGCTGAATAGGATTTCATCACCTGAACTCGCAGAAGATCAGACCTTGTGGCGCGAAACCAAGGAATTTTATTCCGAGCAATGGTCGAGGTTTCAACAAATTCTTAAGATTGTCGGTCCACTCTCTCTACCTGAAACTCAGGAACCTCGGGCTGCTGACCCTCAAGTTGAGTCTGCCCCAAACCCTACCGCACCTGCAGGTGAGGATATAGCGGCAACGCTCGCGGATTTGAGATCTCAAAGCGCTGCTCTTAAGACTATAAAGGTAACTTGTGACAGAGGTCTCAGCTCTGAGATCTCAAAACTTAAGTATGATGGTAAATCTTGCGTCCGGTCTTTTGTCGCCCGCGTGGAGGAGTTCCGCGAAGCTAGGTCTGTAGCAGACTCAACCATGCTCTCTCATGCTACTGAGATACTGACAGGAGATGCGCTCCACTGGTACCGAAGTATGAAGGAGAGCATTACTTCTTGGCAGGACCTCCTTGAACTTCTAAAAGATGACTTCGACATTGTAGATTATGATTACCGCATGTTAAGTGAAATCAGAAACCGTAGCCAGGGTCAAACAGAGAACATAACGATTTATTTAGCTATCATGCACGGTATGTTTTCTAGGCTCTCTAGGAAGTTGAGTGAAAGGGAACAACTCGAAATAGTATTGCATAACATCAGGCCATGTTATTCCAGCGTACTTGCCACTTGCCCAGATTTAGACAACCTTACGGATCTAAGGAAGATATGTAGGAACTACGAGCAGATCAAGGCGCGCTCAGGAGATTTCGGAGAGCCACCTTCGGTCTCCAACAATACCTTAGCTCCGGAATACGCATACAGCCGCAAGGAAGTATATAGGATTAATTTCAGGCCTAACCATCATACACAACCACAGGCGGGACCCTCAAATCAACCACCGCACGCAAAGCTTAGCCCTAATCGACCTTCATACGTCTCAGCTATGAGAAAAGAACCATTTTGCTTCCGCTGCCGTGTCAATACTCATGCAATGCACCAGTGTCCAGCTGACCGCTCCGTCTTCTGCTTTAAGTGCGGCCTAAAGGACTATCGCTCGGTGGACTGTCCTAACTGTAATTCACAGTCGCAAATGCCTAACGGAGAGGCCCAGCCACGTAATGGACCGGCGCCAAAAAACTAATTAGCGAAAATTGTTGCGAGTCTAAGTTCGATGCAGCTGGCTGGTCCAGTTGGCTATCAACGATTAAACACTTTTTTAACACATATAAAGTCGCAACAATTTTCGATACTAAGCCTTCAAATGATCCTCGTCCTTATGTTAAAGTCTCTATAACTAATATACCTGATTTTATGCTTTATGGCCTACTAGACTCGGGCTCGGTTGTTACGATCCTTGGTAACAATTCTCACTTACACTTACTTGAATTCGAATATAAATTGATTACAACTGACCAACTCTCAGTTGTAACAGCCGGTGGTCAGAGAATAAAGTCACGCGGTTACATATTGTTACCAGTAACCTTCGAGAATGTATCGCACATCATAAAGGCTTATATTATACCGGAAATTGAATCTAACTTAATTTTGGGTGTCGATTTCTGGAAAGCGTTTCAGATTTGTCCGAAATTTTTAAATGCTGTTAATTATATGTCTTTGTCTGAACCTTCTTTAGCTCAAATAAAGTCGGACCCATCTGAAATGCATCTAAACTCATATAGTAACCTTGGTACATCTGAAAAACTTATAGCAGATAATATTATTGATCAATTTAATGATATCTCATTTGACAAGAAGGGTTTGGGTAGGACCTCGCTTATTACTCATTGTATAGACACAGGGCACGCGGAACCAATTAGACAAAGATATTATCGCCTGTCTCCAGAGAAAAAGCGCATTATTACAGAACAAGTAGACGAAATGTTATCATTAGGCGTAATATCTCCCTGCGAAAGCCCATGGTCTTCCCCTGTGTTAGTAGTTGGCAAAAAGGATGGTAAACCCCGTTTCTGCCTTGACAGTCGCAAACTTAACTCAATCACAAAGAAGGACGCGTATAGTCTTCCTTATGTAACCGAAATACTAGACAATCTGAAGAATGCTAAATACCTGACTAGTATCGATCTATCAAAGGCATTTTGGCAAATTCCAATTCACGAGGACGACCGGGAAAAGACTGCGTTTTACGCCCCAGGAAGAGGGACTTTTATGTTTAATGTCACTGCGTTTGGTTTAACCAACGCTCCAGCTACACAGCAACGCCTGGTAGATTCCCTGTTCATGTCCGATCTAGAACATGAAGCCTTTTGCTACCTTGACGATGTCATTATAGTTAGCGAGTCATTCGACGAACATGTTTCGGTTCTTTTACGAGTCCTAGATAAACTAAAGAGGGCAAACCTGACAATTAATTTTGAAAAGTGTCGTTTCTTTAGGGACTCATTAAAGTACTTAGGAAACGTCGTGGACCGTCACGGACTTAGAACGGATCCAGATAAAGTTGAAGCTATCTTAAATTATCCTGTCCCGACGAATAGGAAAGAGGTTAAGCGTTTTCTTGGCACGGCTTCCTGGTATAGACGTTTCATTCCAAACTTTAGTACTATAGCAGGACCACTTAATAGACTCACCTCAACCAAGAACAAGTCCGCTTCATTCGTTTGGACCCCAGAGGCTGATAAGGCTTTTGTGGCGCTGAAGTCCCGTCTCGTACAGGCACCAGTTTTGGCCTGCCCTAATTTTGATCTACCGTTTGAAGTCCATACAGACGCGAGTAACTATGGAGTAGGGGCAATGCTATCGCAGACCTTGGATGGAGTGGAACATCCAGTGGCTTTTATGAGCAAGTCCTTAACTGGTCCTCAGCGTAACTACAGCGTAACGGAAAGGGAGGCCCTAGCAGTTCTATCAGCCCTGGAACACTGGAGATGCTACCTGGAGAACGGACGTCCTTTTACTGTTTACACAGATCATTCTGCACTTAAATGGTTCCTATCATTAACTAATCCTACAGGTCGCTTAGCCAGATGGGGCGTAAGACTGTCGGCCTTTGACTTCTCAATCAAACACCGCAGAGGTAAGGACAACGTTATACCGGACAGCCTTTCCAGATGTGTCCCAGTGGCCGATTTGTCGTGTGATAGTCCACCGGTAACTTTAGACACTTGGTTCCTTAACATTTATAACGGCTGCCTCAATTCACCTACTAGTTTCCCCAACTACTTAGTCAAAAATAATAAGCTGTATAGGCATATGCGAAATAAAAACGAACTAACTACGGAGTTCAGTTGGAAGGAGGTTGTGTATGCTGAAAATCGATCGTCAATCCTCTCCAAGTGTCACAACGAGCCGACGTCGGCGCATTTTGGTATATTTAAAACTTATAAGCGTCTTGCTTTGACTTATTACTGGCCTAAAATGTACGCCGATGTGGTAAAGTACGTTACAACCTGTGAAGATTGCTTGGCTCATAAACCAGTCACACATTGCACTTTAGGTAAGATGGGAAGACCCAAAGATTGTTGTAGACCCTTTCAGGTAATTTCTATTGATCTAGTAGGGCCCCTGCCAACAACGAGGAAACAACATAGCTATATTTTTGTAGTGACGTGCTGTTTTTCTAAATACTGTCTTATATTTCCTTTGAGGCGCGCCACAGCCGTTGCTGTTTCTAAAATACTAGAGGAAAATGTATTCTTGGAGCATGGTGTACCACAAACCGTCATCTTGGACAACGGATGTCAGTTCAACAGTCGCGAAGTAATTAAGCTGTTTAAGACCTATAACGTCCCAAACGTCCACTTCACACCTAAGTACAGTCCGCAATATAACTCAGTTGAACGTTACAATAAGACCCTTGTTACCGCGATATCCACCTTCGTGCAAGAAGATCATAGGGCCTGGGACGTAAATCTGGCAAAAATCCGCTTTGCCATGAACAATTCTGTAAATGAGGTGACCGGCTATACACCTGCATTCTTAGTCCATGGTCGTGAACTAGTCACGGATGGGTCCCATTACACAGATAATGATACCCCAAACGAGCTAGTTTTCGCACCCAGGGATATCTACGCAGAAAACTTGGGATACTTGTCTGGCATCTTTGACAATGTTCAGGCTGCTCTCTGGCAGAGCCACAAGAAAAACTCTGAACGATATAACACCAGAAGGAGAGAGGCAGACTTTAATGTAGGAGACATAGTGTGGAAACCTGGAGCCTGGCACATCAAAGATTTTAAGCTGTGTAACACGACTAATTGATATAGCATTGGTATGTATAATTCTCTCTCTTTTCCCTTTATTTTTAGCGTGTGCTATCGTCACCGATTAGTCGGTCACGATACGTACCATTAAGAGTTGAACGACATTTTAGTAACGCAATTAAGAGTTTGTTGAGCCGTCACCAGAGTTGCCGTCTCTGAACGGCGAACTCAACTGGAAGCGGGTGGTGACTTCCTGTAGCCTTGAATCCTCGACTGTGTACCTGCAAAGCACGTATCTCTATTATGGTAATTCGTGTGAAATTTAGTCATAGTTCTCGCTATAACTATTTTTTTTACATTTTGTGAACCATACGTTACTCCAAGATCAACCATGTATTTGGTTACTAACATTTGCTACTAGAGCATCGCACAGAAGAGAATGTGCGATTCTCCCTCTAAAAGGAGTTTCTGCACTAATCTGAAAGTGTAGGAAACAGCTTGAAAGATTGCCAGTGTGATAGATGATGGACGAATGTCCCAGTAGTAATTAGGACCTTCAGTTCTTCTTGAAGGATTTTTCTTTTAGGAAAAATCCTTCTCCTAGGAGACGGTGTACTGTAACGTATAACGTTAACTTTCATTACATACTAAAACATCTTACCAGAATTTTAGAACCTTACTAAACAAGCCTGGGCTCATTCCTTAGTTACCTCGTTGCGTACCTAATCTAACAAACCTATATAAAATCTCCAACAGACAAACAAACTGTCCTCGTATACAGAATCAGTAGATGTTCGTTATCTCGAAGCGGCCCCCTTGCCCCCGCGAGCCGGCGCGGCTCCGGTGTCGCGAGCGCAGCCCTCGTTCATTTCGCATCTCGACTCGCCACGAGTAACGCGCGCCGCTTTGGCCGATATCACCGGTATATCACCTTATCACCGCTACTGTGCGGACGTGTCGAATTTTATTAAATTATATTTCTAATGTAACACGGTGAAAGTGTAGTTCCCAGAATTGGGTAAGTGTTGCACAATTACTTATTATTTAGGTGGCTGTAGCAATATAGATCGTAGTTCTAACTTGTAATTCCTTACAACGGGATTAATACCGTTATCTCGGACTCTGAACCGCCGCGCCCGCGTGGAACGTTCCAGAGTCATTAGAAGTCTTAGAATAGGAATGTAATCTTTTTAATAATTAATTTAATCTGTGAACTATAGGAGTATAGTGTCAATTTGATCCCGTGATGATTTTCTGCACTTTAATTTAGTACTCACTCGTTAATCTTAGGCTAGGTGCATGTAATCGTCACGTGTTACCTAATTAACTAATTGTATAGGTAACACTATAGCGATATAGCTTGCTTATGATTTTAATAATGTTGTTATTGCTCCTCATTTACAATGTGGAATTTAATTATTTTTGTTCCTAATGTGTAGGCACGTGTTAATTCTAGGCACATGCCACTGCCACGTGTAACCTAATGCCTAATTCTCATCAGTAGTGCTATAGTGATATAGTGTGCTGCTAATTGTAAATAATTTTAATGTTAATGCTTTAATTTCCGATGCGGAAATTGAGAATTTCCGCTACTTTTGGTTCGCCGCCACGTGTTACTGCCTGCTTCGCTTTGTACTAAGCCTGGGCTACTATTTTTAACAAGTTATGTTTAAATAAACCTTGTAATTATATACAAATTTGTAATTAACTTTAATTAACTTAGAAAAGGCTTTCCACCATGTCAATCTTCCACGATAAATCATTTCCCAAACGGAAATTCATGTGAATCAGTTGAGAAACTTCTGCTAACGCGCCACGCTATACAATTGCACTCCGCCGGCTTTGCTATTGCATTTTCCTTGTCGCATAACAATTTAAAGAAATTAATTACGTTTTAATACAACCCCTAAATACATAGAAATAGACTATAAATTATATCCGAACACTTTTGAATGGATTTAATTCAATTTATTAACAATTAATTAAATAATTAATTGGTAACAAATTTAATTAACTTTTCGGAAATTGCTGAATCACGCTTGGCAAATGATTCTCGCCTGCCCTGCTTGCTCGCTCTGTACCTGGACTGCACCACCATCATACTAGACTGCTCCTTGCCCCACCCCTTGCGTTAGCGCACACTAACTTGTGTGGTCCAGGGCGAGGATGTGGACCCTTTTTAATCATAAACGTGGACGCGTTCCAGGAGCTACCTTTACCCTTGAAGACCGAGGCAGATGCTCCCCCAGGGAGTAAACAAGATGGAGACCCCTGGCGCGTGAAGCTCTCCCGGCACCTGGCTGCGACTTAGGGGAGCTCCCGTCGCACCACCGCTTCCAGCGCGCCCACCTACCACCTCGGGCCACCCGCCGTCTCCCGCCGTCCAGCTGCGCACTGCGAGGGGAGTGAGGGTAACCAGAAGGACCGACCAACCCTCAAACAGACCTGGCGCCTAGTCACAGCCCAGCCTAGGCAAACGAACCACCTCTATACGTTATTTAATATATTTGGTGAAATCTTATAATTTTTTTATTTGCTCCGTGGTAGGTACCATCTTGGAATACCCATTCACGTGACAACACACACACACACACACACACACACACACACACACACACACACACACACACACACACACACACACACACACACACACACACACACACACACACACACACACACACACACACACACACACACAGACACACACACAGACACAGACACAGACACAGACACAGACACAGACACACACACACACACACACACACACACACACACACACACACACACACACACACACACACACACACACACACACACACACACACACACACACACACACACGCACACGCACGGACACGGACACGGACACGGGTCGGACACGGGCACACGCACACGCACACGCACACGCACACGCACAAGCACACGCACACGCACACGCACACGCACGCGCTCACGCTCGCGCTCACTCACACGCACACGCACACGCACACGCACACGCACACGGACACGCACACGCACACGCACACGCTCACGCTCACGCTCACGCTCACGCTCACGCTCACGCTCACGCACGCACGCACGCACGCACGCGATATGTACTATGACACCTTCAAGGTACTTTAAAAAAACCTACCTACCTTCAATCAAATTATTTTGGTATGTTTTCACCCAATTTAACATATTAATCTGTATTTTAGTTTAGTTTTGTACCTACAGCGTCAAATTACCACGCATAGCATACGCTGAGCTTACGAGCATACGCTGAGGTTGGTACCCATGGCCAACATGATAACACTAAATGTTCTCCTAACTTTACCTTAGATATTAATCATAAAACTTAAAATGCCTCTGCTAAATATAATGTGCTTTGTCCCTTTCTTACGAACACAAATGTCAAAGTGACAGATAAGGACAAACGAATACGTGCGTACGCGTTTATGAATACGGCCGTATGTGTCTCATGTAACTGTACTATCTTTAGATAGTAGTGAAATTAGTTTTTAATATCTACCTATCCTTGTTCTATATTGCTGTTTTGTATCGTGTTTGGACAATAAAGTTATTTGTATTTGTATTTTGTATTTGTAATCGACCAGCTATATAAGTATATACCCTATGTGTGTCTGACAATAGTTACGGAATGATTAGGTGGTGCCGGGAAATAGTTACAGCACAATATTAGATGGAAACTAAATGAAAATTAATCAACTGGATGCGGATTTCAAACTGCACAATTAGCTCATATTTCCAGCGTAATCGGATTCTTCTTGGTAAACAAATCCCATTGTATGTCTCCACCAACAATGTACGCGTAAACGCGGTACACACTTGACCGAAATTCCTCACCAACTTCCTCGCCCTTAGGAAATTTTTGACAGCAACCCTGTATAACAGGCAGTCATTATAGAACTCATAATATCTCATCACAAGAAGCGGGATATTGAGCTCTCTAACTTTTGCGTCAACAAAGCAGTTTGATGTAGTTCGCGCTAGTTAGACAAGCAGAGGCTCGCGATATTTATGACAACTTCCTCGGTTGAATACAAACAAAGTTCAAAACTAGCTTTACCCTTCGGGGGAACTCTCATTTGAGCGGAAATCCCAACAATTGGGTCTATGAAATTGAATGCTCCTGATTCAGTCTTCGAACTTTCAAGTGATATAACATTTGGGCGTGAAGTAACATAACTAAGTTATTATGCAGTAAAAGCTTTTTGTCAAATACCAGACTAATATGAAGTCAAACTTCCGTAGTTATTATTTTTATTACCTATCAAGCTTAGAACGTCTAACGTAGAATTATTACTTTTTACGTTGTCTTGAGCCGTAAAGCAACAAGATCCGATACAATTATGGACACGATACGAAAGGGGAAACTCGCCGGCTTTAAAGAAACCCCTGCTGGCAAAATAACTGCAACAAATATATGTAAAATTCTTTACTACACCGCCACCCATTTTTTGTAAACACTAGGTATACATGTATCTCAAAAATACAGTAACTTTATTTTACTCCATACGTAGGTAAGTAATGATACTCTAAAAAAGACAAATACAGCAATGTTTGACTGTTTTAATGTTGACGTGGTAATTTTTAAATCAACCAACCTTTCATGATAATCATTGTGTGTTAAACAAACTCATCACTTTGATTGATCGATGAGTATTCCTTTCTAGTTGCAGCAACTCCGGGTCAACTTGCCGCTGATTCTTAAAGGCAGCAGTCGCATTGTTCTTTTCCGCTATGGTATAATCAGCGTACCGGTTCAGCCCCACTTTCTGCGACCCCATTATTGCATTGTTGTTATTTATAGATTCAACTGTCTTCATAAACTCCCTGTATCTCATCTCTTTCTCGTCTTTACTCTGATTCTGTCTCCCATATTTTTTAACAAATTCTTCATAGAGCTTGCGACCATTTTCCATGTTGTAGAGGAATAAAGGATAACTGAGATCTAGAAGGCCGGCCGCTCCGAATACTATTAGAAATTGTCCAACGAGCAGACTGTAAAAAAAGTTTCCCATTAGTAGAGTTTATGCACGGGTTGACAAACAAGCAATATCCTTGCAATGAGTTCGTTAGAGGGTGTGTGTGTGGTTCATGCGAGTAATTTCCAATTAAAGATGTAATTTCATACGCTGCCGGTGTGATAGGACCTTAATCGATTGCGTTTGGGTTTTAATCAAGAGCGAGCGTTGTGGGTCTTGCTGTTATATATACCTAACGAAAATCCTATGCTATTAAGCGAGCAATTATTGAACCATGTACCTGCTTGTGTAGGTTGATATCGTGGACGTGACCAGAATTTATAACGACGTTCTAAGTCTCTATAGCTAGAATAAATGTAAATGAGACGTTCCAGTAGATACTATTTTATTGTTACAAGCTTGGGAGGTACAGGATAGAGATAATAACACCTTTAACAAGACATAGTAGATTTATTCTATGATTTACACCGGCAAAGTCCACCGAGTCAATGCCTACTAGTTCTGATGCAGCTGACACTTCACTGTCACTTTGCACTAGACCATTTCACTTTCACCACTTGTTTCCACTACTCACTTCTTCTTCCAGTTTTCACTTAGTATCTCACTCCGAGAACTTCACTCCGAAGACTCCACTTTCATGACTCCACTTCGATCACTAACTCAAGATCCTGACTGACTTGTAGCGTGAACGTGGTCCCTTTATATGCCCCTTTCCGAAATTATTTTAATATTAATTTCATTTTACAGTCATTTCGATCTTCATTTCATAACATTCGATTACCAATTATGTTACTACTTACTGCTGTATTTCTAGCCAACGCCATTGGTCCAACGGAGTACTATAGCACAATAGTATTTTATGCAATCGTTATATAGGTAATGTATGCTTTTTCAGCCGAGCACCACGTTTAGGCCACGAAGCTTGCTGAGTGGCCTAATTAAGGTACGAGACTTAAAAAGTTAATTACATTAACTATTGTATACAATACTTTTTCTACGAGTCAACTGAACTGATTAAACAAACTTGGTGTCTATTGAAAACGCAGTCCAACCAACGGCTTTTTCTTTTTTGTGCGTTGATGTCTATTTACCTTTTGACTTTCTCATGACGGCATCCTATTGGTCAAATACATTATAGTTCAGTAAAGGCGCCACGTGATTGGTCAATTTCATTACAGTTGTCTCAACAGTTATGAAATGTTGAATTGGGAGCTCCATAGTAAAAAGTATCTGATTTAAGTTTGGTGTACGAAGTCTTAATTCAAACATTAACGTCGACGAGCATAAAAAGTATTATTAGAGTACTAGCCTTCGAAATAACATGGTTATGTATATACAAAGCTGTGTTCAACAATATAAGTTCTTCTGAAGCGGACATAATAGCAGATGCATTTACCCGTAGTATTGCGTAAATAAAATTGCTATAGTCGAGGAGATATAAAATACAGTGACACAAACTCTTTCGTTATGAGAATGTACCCAGTACCTAGAGTTTCCCAGATAGGAATTTATTATCAATATTGTGTATGATACTATAGTTCCCCATTATTTAGATACACGGAGCGTGGTGTCGGTGCGATATCAGAATTAAGCCGTCAGCGGCCAATGTCAAACGTTAGTTAAATCAGTCCGGATTATTTACAGCGCATTAAAATATATTTAATGAGACCTAAAGCAGTAGGTACTTACTGCATGCGTGCCGCCGGCTTTCGCGCCATGCGTCATCTCATATCATAATGCAATCATAATGCACAAAAAAATGATTCTGACAGTACACCAACAAGTATGGAAATCGAAAATAGGCTTAACGGCAAATGAAGCATTCAAAAAAGGAGCGTTGCCCTATTAAGTAGCACTTGTCAAACAGAAAATAAATGCTTAGTCAGATTCGTAATATACAAATCCTTCGGTATCGGAAGCTAATCATATTGAAATATCATTACAGGTTCTCCTTTACCCTAATCATTTAAGCAAAGTTACCAGTTGGGATTTGAATTTACCTATAGATCTACAATTTAAAAGGGTGTGCCCGGGGAAAACAATCGAGTTAAATCAATCTATCTGTCATTGTCTTCCTTTCAGGGATGTAATTGGGTACCTGGCGCCGTGTACTGCGGGACTCGATCGACCTTTTCTATGTAACCGCCGCACTGCCCGTCATCAACTACTGGAAACTTCAGCTTTTTGCCGATGAGAAGGTTTGCCTGATGAGGAATACTGACCATTTATTAACGTCACAAAACGGTAGTTTTAAAGTAGAAAACATAGAGCCCCTATTTTTTGTTATCTGAGTAATCTTTTTCTTAGATCTTTTGAGAAATATTCGAAAACGCTATATTTCTAGGTATGGTAAAAATATATGTACGGCTTTTGTTACCTACGCGACTTTATAACTTGTGCCTGATTCTGTCTTTATGCAAGAAAACCCGTAGTACGCTTTTGGATCGCCGAATTGCTGAGATTAAGCTCAAAACTGCCCATATGTAATCCATACCAATATTATAAATGGCAAAGTGTATGTGTGTGTTTGTTTGTATGTTTGTCCGTCCGTCTTTCACGGCAAAACGGTGCGACGAATTGACGTGATTTTCTAAGTGGAGATAGTTGAAAGAATGGAGAGTGACATAAGATAGTTTTTATCCCCGAAATCATCCCCTACGGGGGTGAAATGGGGGGTAAAAGTTTGTATGGAGCTGCGATATAAACAAGTTCCACGCGGACGGAGTCGCGGGCAGAAGCTAGTCGGTATATAAACAAATTGTTAACAAATTAATGGAACGGATTCAACTAGATAACGTTAGCGCTCAGTAACTCTGTTTGAATAGGAAGCGTTGATTTTCGTCTCAGGATTGCCTCACAAATGAGGATTTCGGCAAATAAATGGATACAAATAGAACGCTGTAGACGCTGATGCGACCGTGTGACCGGAATACGGTTTCAGTGACACACGACTTGTGCACATGTAGCAGAATACTATAGTAAAATAAAAAAGACCGATGTCTAAGTTATACAATGTGCCGTTCCTTTTAAAAAAAATTAAGTTTCCGTAGTCAACAAAGAACCCTTATTATTTTTCCAAGTCTCAGTCCGTCTCTGTCCGTCTGCGGCTTAGCTCAGTGACTCTTACTACTAGAAAGCTTAGAATGAACAAAGACAGACAGGCAACTACCACGCACTTGGCTGCTTTCTTATATATATATATATTGCTAAGAAACGTACGGGCTGCCTGAGCCTGATGGTAAGCGGTTACGGTAACCTATGAACGCTTGCAACTCTTGCGAGTCTAATTTTTGCCGAACATTGACAGAGCCTACGGAAGGGATATGATTTTAGCTGTCTATGTTTGTATTTACGCCTGTTCCACAGCAGCGTTTAAGAGACTGAACCGATTTTGATGAATGAGGCATGAATCGATTCAAACATGCAACAAACAAAATTGTCCTGTCTGGACTGGCCTTTACATGTTGTTATGTTTAAAAATGTATAATACTAATTGCTAGTTCGGATTTCAAATATTATTTTCTCAAACATGCTCTGAAATGTATGCGTTAATATCACGAAATGAAGACAAGAAGTTTCTTGTTTATGGCTCCCTACATTACTTCTTGGCCTTAAGCCAAGAAGTAATGTATGAAAACCCTAACTAAAAACATTATTGTCCGCTACTCTAACTTTTTAAATTTGCTTACTAATATTAAACTGACAAAGGAAAAATTACATACTGCCAACCACTACTAGACTCTGTAAGCATACTTGCAACGTAAAAAAAAACTATACTTATGTGCGGTTAAACATGATGCTTGAACGGCTTGTTGAAATGGCATGTTTAAAAAATAAAAAAGGCGGCAAATTACACAATTGTTTTCTGAACTTTCGTTCCGATTGTAATTTCAACAAACTAGTATTTAATTGATTACCTTGTAGGTATTTATTTTAATATTTCCTCACATCGTTTGAGAAAAGCACTATACAATCCTCGGCCGGAACAGGGATTGCTGGACTCGTTGTATCCGGCCTCGTCTACGACTCGGCCGTCTACCCCAAACCTCGTCCAGCAATCCCTTACTTCACGGCCTCTGCAGTAATGTACTATTGCAGTCTTGTATATAAAATGCAGTTTCACTATCTCGACGGTCCCAATTAAAAGAGTCTGATCTGCAAAACAGCTACTTTACAGGAGAAGCCGTCAAAGTTTTTGAAAAAAGAATTGTATGGGAGAAATTGTTTATTAATGGAATATCGTTATCAAACTTCGAATGTTTGCTTATTAGTAGGTTGTTGATTATTAATCCTCCCATACTACTTTTTTTAACCGGAATAACTTACACATCTTTTGTCAGAAATGCCACATACGACATTTTTGTCTGGAAATTGTATACATTAATATGTCGGATGTACCACATCCGACAAAAAATGTACTCCAAAAAGGTAGTAACTGGTAGAACTGACATAGTTGCACGGAAACTCTTATGTATCAATTTAATACAGACAAAATTATCTTGATAACTTAACAGGCTGTAAATTACATAAAATACACAACAAAAAATACGCTATACTTTTTCCTGTAATATAGTGGGATGTGTCATATCCGACACTTTTACTCACTGTGTGTCCCGTAAAAATGTCGGAACTGTCACATCCGACGTTTTTAAATGTCATCTGTTCTTAGATCCGACCTTTTTATCTTGGTTTTTACGAAAAGTATTGAGAAAAACGAAAATATGTGAATGTGATTTTAAAGTTTTGGGTTTTTTAAGACCTAGGCCGCTGAAAAGCAAGAATCTCAATTTTGCAGATCCGAATTTTTTAATTGGGATTGTCGATCTGTTTTCAAAGAATAAAAAAGCGGCCAAGTGCGTGTCGGGCCACGCACAGGGTAGGTTAGTTAGTTAGTTAGTATACTGGGCTCTTTTCCGCAAATCGACATCCAGCGTGCCTATTTTGCGTGAAATGGGGTAGCGCTACTCTAACCACCCCAGCTCCTCCAGAAAGTTCGTGAGTGCCTTTATGTTTTTGACTGCGTCCCGGAGTGTTTCCGGGGACCCTAGGTGCTTTTCCCTGTATACTTCTACCTGCTTGCAGTCCAGTAGAATATGTTTGGTCGTTTCCTCCGCCTCCATGCACGCTCTGCACATGGGGCTGTCCGTGATACCTATGTTGTAGAGGTGTTTGTTCAGAGTGTTGTGTCCTGTTATAATTCCAACTATCTTGCGTAGTTGGTTTCTATGTGTCCTCAGTAGTGTGGTTGTGAGTTTGTTGTCGCGTTTTGCCAGAATCTCTTTGGTCTGTCTGCATGTGTCTATCTCCTCCCAGTGTCTTTGGTGTAGGTTTTTGGTGTATAGGTCAAGTTGGTTGTATATGTAGCTTTGTGGCAGGGGCAAGATTGGTTCGGGTCCGTATGCCATTGTTTCTGAGCCTTTCCTGGCCAGTTCATCCGCTGCATCGTTGCCTCTTGAGCCACTGTGCCCCTTGATCCATTGTACAGTGACGGTGTTTTTGTCTGCGCACACCTCCGTTAGATTTTGGTGGCATTCGTATATCAAGCTAGATGTGAAGTTGTCACTGCTCAGTGCTTGTAGTACCGATTTACTGTCTGAGAGTATTCGTATGTTTGTGTTCTCAACTTTTCGTCTCTTTATGGCATTGCAGGCTTCGATTATCCCTACGCATTCAGCCTGGAATACCGTGTTTTGTTCGCCCAATGGTTTGGATATGTGTATGTTTAAGTCCTCTGAGAACACTCCACATCCCGTTCCCGTGTTTGTTTTCGAACCATCTGTGAAGATCCTAAGGTCTGTTTGGTTTAGCCCCTCTCTCGAGTCTTCTGTTAGTGATATGCCGTAGTCTTTCTTGAAGACTGCAGTTCTTGGTATTTTGTCGATTGTAGCCTCCAGGATAGGGAGGCTGGTGATCGGTATGTTATGAATCTTAGTGTGTAGTGTGTTCAGTTTTGTCCATAGGTTGAGGCTTTTTAGGCGTATTGCCGTCGCAGCCGCTTCCTTTTGTATATGCATGTGTAAAGGTAGGAGTCCTAGCATTATTTCTAGTGCTGCCGTTGGGGTGGTTCTCATACATCCTGTGGCCGCTACACATGCTAGTCTTTGTGTTTTCTGGATTTTGGTAATTGCGCTCGTGGTTTGGGTGCGGGGCCACCATACTATGGCACCATAGCTTATCATATTATATAGCACAGGGTAGGGTTCCGTAGTTGCTCGTCTGTCACATAATGCGGACTTAAAAGGGGCTTTTAGGGTTTTAGTTATAGCTTACCCTCGTAAATCATAGTAAATATGATTATTTTTATAACACTCCAATGACAATATATATACCCCCGAATTTAAGTGCATTTCTTACCAGTTAACTAGTTATGTCTACTAGTCGTAGACTACTCGTACTCGTTCTACCTACCTTCCTCTCAATTGCTCAAAGGTTAGATGGAAGAGATCCCTTATAGGGATAAGTTCGCCTTTTTACTTTGATCTATTGTGTGACATGTATATTCCTTAACCTGTTATTGTGTACAATAAAGTGCTTACATACATACATACTAGTTATGTCTACTTAACTGTGATAGTTTTCCGTTTAAATTCATTATATGTACTACTGCCACGAATTTTTTCACGTCCCCAGTAGTAGCCATTTAGCCGGCAGGGGGGGACACGTGACTCGAACAAAAATTAAGGCTTTAAATCCCATTATCTCGCAAACGCATAACTGAGTTGAAAAATAGTTATAGAAAACTCATAATATTTTTGAACAAGCTATCCAACGACACCCCACAGTATAGGTTTAACGACAAAAAAAATACATCACCAATATACATCTAAGGGGCAGGTAACGAAAAAAATTTTTTTTTTATCAGGATTTATTGTACTGTTTTGTCGGCGTGATTGGTTTATATACCCACGCCGAATTGCAGTTTTCTAGTTGTAAGGGTTACTGAGCTAAGCCGAAGACGGACGGACAGACAGACGGACATAGCGAAACTATAAGGGTTCCTTGTTGACTACGGAACCCTAAATAGGGCTTTCCGAGCTAGTGAGGTGAAAACACATTTTCCCTTATTATAAAGGAAATATGGACTATTTATTCCTAAAATTAGATCATTTTCAGAATAAATAGCGTATTGTAACATTTTTATAGTGAGTAGGAATATGGGTACAGTGGGTGATAGTAGGTAGGTATCTGTATCTTTTTTTAAAAAGTGGATATCTAACATTCTTATATCTAATACCATCTGCTCGAAATCGTATTAGTGAATAATTTTACATTGCGACGAGTATATTTTGTGACGACGTGCATAGGTACTTAAATGTTATGCGCAATAAACGCGAAGAACGCCAAGCCACATTGTTACCGAAACCAGAACTTTCAAACTCGTACACTCTTCGCAAAATCATATTTAAGATATAGTTCAGTTTGCTAAACAGCGTAGTATCTACGCTGTTTATATACAAGTTCTGAACTATTTAACTTTGGCAACTCGCAAGTTGTTCCTACTGTTAATGCTGCCTACAAAGTTGATTTGCCCCACTACTGATGCTTTTTTTTTACTTCATTACATACGTGCCTAAAGTTACGCTATTTATCTGATGACGTAGTAGCATGACCACGTTTTACAAGCATCCCTTATGTGTAGTAAGTACGCGAAGACGGTCGGGTCAATACGTTATCGAATACCCTCTACTTGGCTTATCAATGACAAGTCGATTCTGGTCAATGACAAGCATTAAATTAAACATATTACCAAAGTAACAACTCAAAATGACATGCCAATACATGCACCTAGCAGCGGTGGAGAGCCCATATAAACCGATTCCCAGCGGCTTGCTTTAAATTTCACTACTTTTTTCTTTTTTGTATCGAAATTTTTCACGCCCCGCCACTGGTAGGTACCTAGTCTACCAGATTCCTTTTAGAACAGAGATTACAAAGTTAAAGCTATTTCAGCTTGTTTGACAACCCTTTCTCATAAACTTGAAGTTCCCAAACTGTGACCATATCTAAACCTTAATGTAAGTACATACTTTATTAGCTGTTGAAAGGCTGACTGTGTGGGTCATGCGGACTGTTCTAATGTCCGCTGGTCCGTCCCTTTCCCTGTACCTGCGGTCCTGTGGTTCCTAAGGGAACTGAATACTGCTGTCTAATGTCGACTTTAGTCGCGTAATGGACAGTCCTGAAGTCTCGTCCCGTCTCCTTCGTACCTATCACTAGAGATAGACAAGGTAGAAAGTAGGCGACATTTGCTAAATCGGCTTGATGTAGGTAGTTTTCTACACGCTGCCGCTGCCTGGTTTTGTCGCGTATTTTACTTGAATGCAATTCTACGAGATCCCAATAGGTTTGGTGCATATACTCGTATTCTATTAAGGGGCTCCCATAATTGGCGTATGGGACTTCGATCTGAATCTCTTAGTTTTCTTAGGTTTTTTGTAGCTTATTATGTTAACAACAACGGCTTTAAGCAATATAGTATCCCATATTTACTTCAAAGTTCATTGTGTTCGAGATCTTTGGCATCAAAGTTGAACAATTTTAGGCCAAAAAACCGGTTTCTGGCCATAACTTTTGTGTTAATTGGTTTAAAATGAAAACCTTAGACCAGTTTTTAGGGACGTCACAGACGAACCCAAATATGTAGATTTCGTATGTGTTAGATCTTTCACGTCAATAGAGATACAAAATAAGTGTTATTTTAGACAACGTTTAAAAAGATCATACCAAATTAAGTATTCATTTGTTTCAAAATCCGGTAGACCGAAATGGAGATAATAGATTGAAGAAGCGATAACCGTTGGATTTGTACTTCTATCTGTTGTGAAAAAGTAGGAGATACGATTCAAAACTTGTGAAAAATCTATGAAAACCTCGGGTAGCCCCTTAAGAACTCTTTGCTTTAGCTCACAGTTATGTTTGTTACTAGATAGTGTGAATTTCGTGTTTTCTATATTTCGTCTAATGTATACAGCTAGATCCAAAAGGGAAATTTAAAACTATTAGGTATCGCAATTGTACGAGTACTAAGGACGTCGATTTGCGATAAAGAAAATTTGTTGAAAAAGGCTTCACACAAAACCGAAAACAAAATTGGAAATGGGTATGGGAGCCGAGTATGAGGTGTTTTGTTAATAGACTTAAAATTAAACAAGCATCCGATGCATACTATTCCAAAAACGAATTTATGAATTAAATAGGCATGAACACTGACAGCCAAACTACTTTTTAACTGGCTCGCTACCCAACCAAAGGTAGTGTAAAATAGGCATGAACACTGACAGCCAAACTACTTTTTAACTGGCTCGCTACCCAACCAAAGGTAGTGTAAAATAGGCATGAACACTGACAGCCAAACTACTTTTTAACTGGCTCGCTACCCAACCAAAGGTAGTGTAAAATAGGCATGAACACTGACAGCCAAACTACTTTTTAACTGGCTCGCTACCCAACCAAAGGTAGTGTAAAATAGGCATGAACACTGACAGCCAAACTACTTTTTAACTGGCTCGCTACCCAACCAAAGGTAGTGTAAAATAGGGGTCTATATCGGGTGGCATAAAATTGTTGATCCTAATATTTTGTCGCATACCAACTTTGTGCCGAATATCGAATTGCATAAACATTGTTGTGCATATTTTTTATTTGCCGAAATTGTTGTTCCTAATATCGATTGTCCTAAATATTTATTTTCCGAATGTTTATTGTGTCGAAGGTTTTTTTTTAGAATGATTGATGTGCATAACTTTGATGTTACTAATATTTAATGTACTAAAAATGTTGTGCATACATTTTGTTACGCATACATATCTATTAGAATTGCCTATTACTTGAATAACATATGACCCGCCCTCATGTCGACGGAGCCCCGCTTTGCGGGGCCCCTATTTCTGCTCTGAGGGACAAAAGGCAACTAACGAACCTATCTAATTTATCTAAATGAAGGTTGGCTCTGCTGAGAATTGCCTAATACTTGAATTACTTATGACCAGCCCTCATGTCGACGGAGCCCCGCTTCGCCGGGCCCCTATTTCTGCTCTGAGGGGCAAAAGGCAACTAACGAACCTATTTTATTTATCTAGATGTAGGTCGGGTCTGCTCAGAGTTTACGAATAGTAAAAATAAATGTTTTATTTGTGGTTACTTAATCTTTCCTATTTAGGTACGTACCTTAAGGACTTATGACCCGCCCTCATGTCGACGGAGCCCCGCTTCGCGGGGCCCCTATTTCTGCTCTGAGGGACAAAAGGCAACTAACGAACCTATCTAAATGATCTAAATGAAGGTTGCCTCAGCTAAGAATTGCCTAATACTTGAATAACCTATGACCCGCCTTCGTGTCGACGGAGCCCCGCTTCGCGGGACCCCTATTTCTGCTCTGAGGGGCAAAAGGCAACTAACGAACCTATTTTATTTATCAAGATGTAGGTCGGGTCTGCTCAGAGTGTAGAAATAGTATAAAATTTAGGAAAAAAAATAGTATAGGTGGTTTAATTTTAGCACGTTTAACAATAGGCAAAATAATTACTATGACAATGAAAATTAGGACTATTACTTTTTAGGTAATTCGATGTTCGAGTAATCAATATTAGGATAAACATACTTTAGGACTTTTAAATGTGTATGCGCAAAAATGAATAGGCTAAATAAGTAGTATGCCACTCAACATTATGCCAAACATTCTCGGCCAAAAAAATTTAGGACGATCAACATTATGCGATACGACAGGCACCCGTAAAATAGGCATGAACACTGACAGCCAAACTACTTTTTAACTGGCTCGCTACCCAACCAAAGGTAGTGTAAAATAGGCATGAACACTGACAGCCAAACTACTTTTTAACTGGCTCGCTACCCAACCAAAGGTAGTGTAAAATAGGCATGAACACTGACAGCCAAACTACTTTTTAACTGGCTCGCTACCCAACCAAAGGTAGTGTAAAATAGGCATGAACACTGACAGCCAAACTACTTTTTAACTGGCTCGCTACCCAACCAAAGGTAGTGTAAAATATCTTTCTTTCTGAAACATTGACAAATAAACATATGTACTAACCATAATTATACCGTATTGTAAACTAAGACATACTTTACTTACCTAAATGTTGTAATATTATGTAATAAAATTCTTGCAGATTTTGACAAAAATTGACATGTAAAACTACGTTTTATCAATGAATAAATGAAATGAAATGAAATGGGTAAGTACTTGTTAACTTCGGTCCAGGGCATTTCAGATTCAGATTCAGATTCAGATCATTTATTCATAAATAGTATAAACATATTTATAGGTCACATTTTAAATAGGTACACACAGTTCATAAATATTAGGTAAGTAGTTACTTAGTCAGTTTACATTAACAGGTGTTTGATGTGTTAGGGTCAACGGGTTGGTCGTTTGCATAAACTCTAAGACCGTGCAACACGCTAGGTCAATTAACATTGTCTTCAGTTTTTTGGAGAATACTGCGTTGCTTTTAGCCTCTTTTATGTTTATTTAAGTAGATATTCGTTTAAAATAAAGTTTTTTTTTAATTCATTATTATAACAATAATAGTTTCCATACTAGGTGGTTTCAATAGCACTTCATCGTTTTAGGAATAATAATATTGTAATTAAGTAATCCGAAAGTAAGTAAAAAATAACCAGTTTGTCCAGGGCTCATAAATTCTCCTTTTAACAGGGAATCATAGCTAGCAGCTCGCGACTGACAATTGGTACTTTTTATATGAAATTTCCATTTCGGGAGAAAACGTTTTCCACTGACTAAATCTTAAGAAATCACTTTGATTTATATGTCGATCGCTTCAGCATAATATAATCTAGGTATAAAGGTATCGCTTTAAAAAAAATGTGAATATAAAGAGATAATTGCAAATTATGAAAAAAAGGTAAACCTTCTTTCATTGTGTCAATAACGTAGAAAAAGATTAGAAGTGGTGAAACGTTTTCTCTTTTTGTATGGACGAGTATGAGGTATCCCAAAGGTATATATACTTCCCTCTTAACTTGCTTCTGGACTTTTATCTCAGTGGACCAAGCTTTCCTATGGTAACCCTAGAGGCCGCAGTTGTTGACTCTTTAAATCTTAATGTAAATCTTTTATTGTTTAGGTAAGAGGTTGATTTTAAACTGAACTGGCGCGCAGAGAAAAGTAACCATCTACGGGGGTCAGGGATGCATGGTGTGACTCGTGCCCTGGAACGGAAAAAGGCCAGAATATGTGTTTCACATACAGGCTTCTGTGGCAAAAGCGTCGATGGGTTGGGTAGGCGTGGCCTCTCGTGTACAAAAAGCGCCGGCCGCTTATACCGCCATGGCACTATAAACGATTTGGTCCGTCGTTCGCTTGCCACCGCTTCTGTGCCTGCAATACTCGAACCTACGTCCTTGCCAAAGTGTTAAACTGGTTTACAGTCAATAACTTAGTACTCAACTTTACTAAAACTAAATTTTTAAGATTTACTTTACCTAATGTAAGAACTAAAAATATCAATATATATTTGAATGGAGATTGCTTGGAAATGGTAGACACTACAACTTTTTTAGGTCTAACTTTGGACAAAAACGTACAGTGGAGTCCTCACTTATCAAAGTTGTCCAGTAGATTGAGTTCAGCAGCTTACGCTGTCAGAAAAATAAGACATTTGACTGATATAGACACGGCGCGATTGGTTTATTTTAGCCACTTTCATAGTATAATGACATATGGAATTTTACTGTGGGGAAAGGCAGCAGATATACACTCAATATTTGTCTTACAAAAAAGGGCTATTCGTTGCAGATATAAGCATAAAATTGCAATTCCTAAATTTCGCGTGCGTAAAGTATATAAATCATTTATGGGTCAATGCATACTATTTTACAATAAACTACCCCCCCGAAGCATTTGAGTTACCATTACCTGCTTTGAAGAAATATCTAAAATCCTCCTTGTTAAAAAAGGGATACTATACTGTCTAAGACTACCTAAATGATAAATATGCTTGGCCTAGTTTATAATTTGACATTGTATAATTAAACATGGACATTACATTACATACTCTCTATAATTATGATTATTTGACGTATCTTGTGACATTTTGTAATAATTTAAGTTAGCATATTTTGTATAAGTATATTTTATAGAACAGGAATATTTCTATTGTTCTAGTAACTACATAGTTGATGACGATGCAAAAGTGATTCCAAAGAATCCTATTTGAATAAACGAATTCTTTCTTTCTTTCTTTCTTTCTTTCTTACGGGATTGGCAAGAGACGATGGCAAGCGACCTGACGGTGCCACATTAGTGCCGTGCAGGTTGGGTAGAGCCATGGTGTGGGACGCAACGTGCGTGGATACGTTTGGTCAGTCCCACATCCAGAGGACTCGCTCTCAAGCCGGCGCTGCAGCTGACCAGGTACCTACAGGTGTTGAAGCGCCGCAAATAGTCGTCTTTAATTAAAGACTACGAGTTTGCGGCGCTTGCGGTAGAGACATCATTTCATGTCAGCTGACATGAAATCATTTATGAGGGCGATGACTAAGCGACTCGTCGACGCTTCAGGGGACCATAGGGCTGGCGCTTACCTCTCGCAACGTATATCATTAGCAATACAGAGAGGTAACGCCGCCAGCGTTATGGGCTCCATGCCGCAGACGGAACTGCTGGACGGGGTCTTTTTGCTTTGACTGGATAAGGTTAGTTTTTAATTTATTTTGCAACTAATTTATTGTTTTTTCGTTTATTTTATTGATTATGTTGTTATGTTTGTATTCGTCCCTTTTTAATGTTAAGTTTTATTTTGTTTGTTTCATTTATAATTATGAGTAGTAGTTACATTTATTAATTAATACATTAAAAAACCATATATTTATATAAGTTAAGTACCAGTAAATTTCTATCACAACTTTTAGTGAACAGTCAGCAACTCACCCTCGCGATACTAATGAGCCCAATCGAACATAAAGCATTCATCACTCTGGTACTTATGTACATATAGTAGTACCACAAATATAATAAGTAACAACGATGTACCTGCGCAGTAATCATTTTTTGAAAACTTTTTAACCAATCATAAGGCAGCGCAAAAAGGCTGGCCAAAAGTTTGAGCGCGACCCCTTAGGCCCCGGCGCCCGCCATTTTGTCTGGCGCCATGAGCAGGAAAGCACGAGTTCATCTGTGATTGCATATTGTCATTACTATAGTGCAACAAGGTCTTTATTTAAATGGTCATACGTTCGATTTCATTTGGTACTTGTTAGCACTTGTTGGCGTGGACGAAGATTGCCGATGTAACTTATATTTGTGGTATAAGTACTACTGTAAGTACTTACTTGCTATTAGTGAGTGACAAATGTTCGAAGTCCGACAAACCTGTTCACTAGCTAGTCAGATCATATGGATGATGAGGGGGACATTCGCTCAAATGGAAAACCAATCTATGAAAGCTTGTTAGGTACATACGTTTCTTAACATATCCCGCCGTTAGCCTGCGAATGTAAAAAGACGTTTTGTATACCTAAATTACAGGTAGGAAGAGAATTAATTGAGCGCGGGAACTTAGTTCTCCGTTTCAGCTTGGGGCATAAATCATTCGTATGTTCGGCTGTCCGGCTGTTCTCTTCTACAGGTGGCATTTCTCAACCGATTCTCGTAAAGTGTTATGAGCTGGCTCAATAATTATATACCTAGGATAAATGAGATTCCGTGTTTCGAAAATAAAATGATAATCAATTAAAATTATACTTTGATAACGTCTAAACAGTATATCGTTGAAAGATAACAAATCGAGAACGTCGCTCGTTAGCTACAAAAACCGCTTCCGGCAAACTAAACTTCGGAACTAAGCAATAAAATCTGGTTTCGCATTTTCCTCGCGACAATTTCCCACTGAGATTCTGGTTCCAAGTATGCCTTGGAATTACATTGCTCTCCTAATCCGGGTTCCAAGGCTGTACATAGGACGTGACAGCGTACCCATAGCTTTTCTAGGATACAACAATAATCACCCTTATCTCGCTTGAAAGCGTTTGTCCTCTTCCAATAAACGGGCCCTAGAATCGTAACTGCGCATCGTGTCAGACTCTTCGTATTTTACAAGAGGTATCCGATATTTTAGAGGGCGCTTTGTGCTCGCTCACTATCCATTGAGGACACAGATTTGTAGTGACGAGGAATTGTATTGAATACTAGATAGGTAATTTATGGTTATCGATTACCGTAATTTTTAAATTAATTAAATAAAACAATACGAGTAGGTACCTAATGGCATTTATAAAACAGTTTGCTAGATGTTTTCAAATTATTTGTATGGAAAGTGACTACAAATGAACATGTGTATAGGTACAGTGTTCCATCATAATTTTCCAATCCATGATTTTAAGTAAAATATCATCCGGAGAAATAGCTCTAAATAATACCTTGAAAGGAACTCGTTTGGCACGGCTTTCACACCTGAAACTACCTCTGGTGCCAATTCCAAATAAGTCGTACACGTGTACACAGAAACACCAAGCAGATAGTGATTTCGGGTTGTCAGTCCCTTGGCGTCCAATACAAGTTGTACTGGCAGTAAACTTAAATCTAGGATAGCATTTATTTCTCTCGCTATGTCAAACAAGGTATCCCACGAGATTTTATTTGGCAACTTGAATAACATAAATGTTTTCAGTTTCGAGAGAAGTACATTTTCAAAGGCATTGATAAGATTTTAACACTTTCACTGACAGGAACTCGCGTAGCGGGCGCCTACGCCGTAGCGCTTTCCGGTGCACACGGGGAAAAACCACGAAATTGGCTACGAGCGTAGCGTGTGGCGATTTCTGGCAGTGAATGTGTTCAACGATACGTACGGATATCCCAAATTTTTTTAATCACCTGGATTCAAGGTAGGAATTATGAGTCATGGCAAATAACAAAAATGCTACAAATGTTGCAACGATAACATCGGGAAAACACCTTATAACAGTTAATCAAGTAGTCAGGTATGAAACGAGGGGAATTCCACGTGAAATCTATGTGATTACAACAATAGTGGGCATAAAGGTGATAAATGACGTGTACACGCGGTAAATAACCTTAATTCGGGTAAAATCGTAACAGATGCGAGCGGCCGCAGTAAAATCTATTATTGCCATTTACATGAATCAAATGCGAGCAGTATCTGCGAATACACCCATTATTGTTTGATTTGACATTCATTAGGGTATCTTGTATAATTTTGAACATCATTAATCAGTATCGTTATGTATACGACTTTTCATCCATTAAGATATGTTTTCCGCTGCCCCAGAGAAGTCTGGAAGAGTTCGCCTGCTGTTGCAGACCTATACCTACTGATGGTTTTTCTAATCTGTACTGTGTTCTCTTATTGAGGTAGAGCTAACAAAAACATAGTTGTATTGTTTTGTTTGATATCAGGAGAAAATTACTAAAACAAGCATTCGTAAATAAATTATGTTTTGTAACCTACCTACTAGGTATTTAAACACGAAATGGTTGGATAGTAGTCCAAAAAGCGTAGGAACAGTACAATCAAAACTACCTATAAATTATACAGAAAATCATAATCAAAATACATATAAAAAAGTAGGTACCTATATGAATTTTGAAATATAAGTTAGGTATACGTACTACTCTTAAATTACCTATCTAATACCTACCTGCACTGATAAAATACCTACCCTTCTATCTTTAGTCGATCGACGTTACCTTATTTGTAGGTATGTTTTAAAATAAGAGTCGCGTTGCATGGTACGACTTATCAAGTAAACGTGATTGCATCATATTTTATTCACCAAGCATGGTTTAAATCAACAAGATTCTGACGAACTTGTGCGATATCCAGACATCGCTTCGTTGTCATTGCATTGCATCAGGGGATGCCTTGATTTGAGTCGACGCCTGCTAAACAGAGACACGCTTATGCCTTCCGCGCACTCGTCGGGAAAGGCTTTTTTGGTCAAATTTCGATAAATACCTAACTTAGTGAAGTTTTATTTAAATTTCGTCAAGTGAGATTTTAGATGAGATGAAATAGTTTTAACTTGATTGTGTCGTAAATTTATGTATCGTTTGAGTAGGCTGAGTTTTTACCCAAGGAAGGAAATTTTAAGCAATCATGTATCGAACAAACCAGATAAACAATAATATAGTCAAGAATCTTATATCTGAAAATCAGACCTTATTGTTTCTTAATCTAGTCAGAACGGCGTTTCAAAGCACGCGATAATTTCCAATGCACCGCCTTAAGAAGTGTTCCGTACC
Organism: Epinotia demarniana; assembly: GCA_945867215.1. Taxonomy (NCBI): domain Eukaryota; kingdom Metazoa; phylum Arthropoda; class Insecta; order Lepidoptera; family Tortricidae; genus Epinotia; species Epinotia demarniana. The sequence goes on along the minus strand of OX244268.1, from coordinate 10,757,112 downwards.
GAAATTGGTCAAGCGCAACACTTATGAGATCACTGCGTCTGACCGGGCAGGTTTTATATTAATACCTAATACCGACACGGCTCAGGATGAATTCGTCCTCGTTCCTTTATTGTCACCTTCCTACTTTGTACACAATGTCAATGTTATCAACGTAACTGAGCTCAAGTTGTCGCGGGTGGAGTTGTCCAGTTGTTTTCATAATGTAAGTAATTCTACAACGGCTATATTTAAGGCCAATATACCTACCTAACTCTCAAAACTGTCTTGCAGAAACGCAGCTGTTCACAGAAACTTACGAAAATCGGTATATAGAAATAGTTTTTTTGTCAAAACGCATCATTTAGTATTTCAAAAAGTGAACAAAGATCATTTATTTTACCTTTTGGCGTCGAGACCCTCGGTCCATAGGGTCCCAGTGCGCAAAAGCTATTTGCGGAAATCGCGAAACGTTTGGTTGACGTAACTGGTGACCGAAGAGCTGGCGGCGATTCAGCGAGGAAATGCCGCCAGCATCCTCGGTACAATGCCTCGAGGGCCTTTTTTAGATTTAACTTAGCTTTAATTTAATTTAGTTAATGTTATAGTTATCATCTTGTATATACCTACTTTAGAAAATAAATACCCAATTTTAGGTATTATTATTTATCATGTTTTTTTTTGTTTTCCCGAAATAGCTCTCGAAATATCACTACTAGTTTAGAAACAGTATAGCGAATGTAAAGTAAAAAACAGCCTAATTTCCATATTTTCCACAACACTCGTTTATTAGTAGGTACATTAAAAAAAAACAATTAAATACGGATCCCAGCGTGAGATAATGATCTAAGCCGGAAAAAATCTTTAACACGTGGACTATTTATGATTAGATTAGATTAGATTTATTTATTACACGATAAAATTACAATATAAATTTGCATAAAATGTCAAGATGAAGAATGTCTACCATGTTCGTCAATTTTAATAATAAAAACTTAATGAGTCAACTGCTAATACAAATTATTATATTACTCTATCTCCCGAAAAGGATCGTCATTTATTACACACAATAACATAATAGAATACTAAAAATTGATCATAACATTGATCAAGATTAAGTTAACAATGATAAAATGTCAATTTTAACAATAATAAATGTCAATTTATGAACACAAAATAAACAATTAAAAAGTCATTTCCATGTACCTACTCGTTAACGAAGTACAGAGGGTTTTCCAACAAAAGATTTCTCAGTTTGCGTCGGAATGCCCGCAAATATAGCACATTATAAAGATGAAAAAACATGACTGTAGACGAGTACATCTGGATACACTCGCATCTCAAAGAAGCTAACGCCATCTCAAATCTCATTTAAATCCTCTGTGTTGAAAAATGTGAAAGTTTAATGTAAAACGTTAGTTCGACGACATTCTTTTGCACATAGAACGATCTCACGATCAAATTGAACACGTCCAAGTATCCAACAATTCTAAGTAGCTCACGAAACTGACTTCGCAAGTAACCGCGTCGATTGACACTCAATTTCCTTTTAGTTTTAGGTATTCCACTAGTGCTTGGAAACTTTCCTTTAGTGGGTCCTTAAAAACACCCTCGTTTATCCTCACTTAACTGAGCTGTGGAGCGTTTTCTGCTATTTACATTTACCTCATCTCGCGGCCAGGCAAGGGCCGAATGGAAGGGGCGCATTCCGCCCGGAATCCGCAATGAGGTGTACAATGGATCATCCGGATATTGCCTGTCAACCGAGCTACCCAGCACACGCGAACTCCGATACTAGGTCGCTCTGGTCAGAAACACTCGCATAAAGGATGAGCCAAGCACTTCATCGTGTTTCTACAGTTCTTATACGAAACACTATGTATGCACTGCGATATTGCAGCGAATCTTTGATTTATGTTCACACTAATGCCGTCGTGCGGCTATTTCGGAAACAATAACAATGGTGTTGCGGGTGGGATTACGTATCAACTTGTACAACATTTTACTCTAGTACTGTAATTTTATTTAGTAAGCTCCTATACAAACATTTGTCCCTCTCCAAAAACTGTTTCGAACGGCATCGTAAAAAAATATTAGGTCGCACTCCTATTATGTGTAGATCGGTGTATCAGTTTGGTCAAATCGAGCCTTAATCATAGCATTAAGGCTCGATTTAACCAAACTTTAAAATTAGGTAATCAATAAAATCTTAGATTTAACCATATTAATGTCGACGCCACACTTATTTTGCTATTGTTAACACTTTCACTGCCAGGAACCCGCATAGCGGGCGCCTACGCCGTAGCCGCTTCCAGCTACATACGAGGAAAACCACGGGATCGGCTACGAGCGCCGCGTAGCGATTCTTAGCTGTGAATGTGTTAGAAAAGATGATTGGGAACTACCTAGGTTTAGTTTTTAAAATATCTAACTCCTTCACAACTAAGAAAGAAAATGTATGTAACCACTTATAAATTCTACGTAGATTTCACGTAGGAACTAGATTACAGTTACAGTTATTTTTCTAGACAACGACTAACGGAACTCATAAACAATAACTTATCTTGGCATTGTTGCAGTGTGCACACTAGCATTATAGTCGAGAGAGCTGAGGTGCCACTCCTCGCAATATTAGACAGATTATCTTCCGCTTGCGCCGCAATAACCCGCGTGTAATTAACGAATAGGGAGCCTTAGCGACCCCCTCACTCTATCCATGCACGAGCACAAACGATGTTCATGTTTATCAGAAGTCAGATAGGGTGATTCCTGATTCCCATTCGGTATAATAGCTATACTTAGTATACATAATACTTATCTAACCAAGGACTGTAATCTCTGATAGACACAAGTTCATTGGCAGCGTATTTCTGTTGAATTTAAGGCGAGATATTCCCAGTCAATTTGTAGTATTTGCGATTATTTATTTTCTATCGCGAACCATGTAGGTAGTAAACACACTGAACTAGAAAAACCACTACTTACCTACTTACATGGTTGATTGCACGATATGTCACATCACGGCTACATTAATACCTACAATAAATTCGAAAGAAAGTGGTATCGCAATATAGCACAATCGGCCAGGGTATATTTGGCTTTAACGTCATTGAAGAAAGATGTTTGCACACTTTAATGACACGACGGATACTTTAAAACCCTTGTGATAGGAATGTAGAAGATATGGGATCATCATCCTCCTAGCGTTATTCCCGTTTGTGCCCCTAAAGGAGCCCGGAGTCCGCTTTGACACCTAATCCCAAGATTTGGCATAGGCACTTGTTTTACAAAGGCGACTGCCATCTGACCTGTAGAAAATATGGGATATGGATCAAATAAAGACAAACAATTTAATTAATTCTTTTAATTTTTGACGAAACCTTCGCTGTGGTTATATATGTTTACATTTTGGGTGGTTTTGCTTTGAATATTTTTATTACATAACATAAACATAAACGTCGTGCCGTGTCAGGCTGTCAAAGAAAAAGTTTTTAAAGAAAGAGATAAATTGCTCCAACCACAAGAACTAGTCTTAAGTGTATGTATGGCCAATTCGCATTAAACTAGTTATATCGTAAATGTTATTATAGTGAATGCTTATTTAGCCACAAAACAAGACAGTTTTGAATGTGTAATGTATCTTATTCTCGAGCGAGAAAATACTAAAGTAGGTAACAAACTTGAATTTTTATTTCGTCGCTACCCCTTTGAAAATATTTACTTTATTTATGAACTGGCATCATGATATTACCTAAAGTTCAAATAAGTGATCCGCAAAGCATCGTGGACAAACCTTGGGGAAGAGAAGAGGTCATCCCGAACGCCGGAAGAATCCGCAATGAGCGGCCCGGAATATATCATCCGTTCGCCTGATAGTGTGACATATAGGCTCAAATCATGTTGTATGTTAATGCCTTGCGGCTAAACGATTTCGCGATAAAAAACCGGGTCAGCAGATTTATTATGATTAACCCAAGAAAAACCTACACAGGATAAGCTTCACTCACATTGTATCTACCCACACTGTATCTACTTCTGAAGTTTAGAATTAAAATGAGATATTAGACAGTTATTTAGCAAATAGTTTACAATATTATAAGATCGGTAGTCCCTGCACCTAGGCTCTGCCTGTAGGCAGACTACTGGTATAGTACTGGTATCGTACTGGTACTGTATTAGGTACGCCACGACTCCTCTCCTGCTGCGATACATCGCAGGACACTAAATTGCACTCGCGACATTGTTTGGATTATAATTTTAAAAGCAACCTACCTAAGCGAGTAATCTGATCCATAATGAGAGGCCTTAAAATACGAGTGTCGTTTTATGAAACGAGCGTCAGCGAGTTTCATAATAGGATCACACGAGTGTTTTAAGGCCTAATTATGTACAGTTGCATACACTACTTTATCTACACACATATCATAAGTAGTAGTAAGTAACAGCAAAAAACCAACAATAAAATGACAACAGCAATGGTGGCAATTCGATCATCCGTCATGACGAATGGTTTTTTTTTAAATCATAGACAAACGAATGAAGTCCCTCATACTACTACTACTACTACTACTACTCATATCACTCGAGATCAAATGTCGTACGGTTTGTATTAAAAAACGTACTGAATTGACGTTTCGTATCGATAACTGTTTTAATATCTATGGATACTAGAATAGAGACCCAGTTGAGTTTTGACAGCTGTTCCAAATTTAAACTCATAACGATACAAATTTATCAAAAATCTGTACTGTAATGACATTACAGTACAGATTTTACCTACTACCACAGACAAGAAAGTTCTCATAGTAAAATCGGTTCTAGTAATGCTGGTAATTTCCTACAGTTTCTGAACGCATTTTAGAGCACTAATGATGTGTGTGTAGATAAAAGGTATTTAATTGTTTAAACACTATCCGACATCATTGCTCTGACACATGAAACGCGCTTCAGGTGAAGTATTCTATTTTGCATTATTTAAACTGAATCTCCAGGCATCGAAGCAATTTCATAGAGAATATAACTGGCTGACTGAATTCTTTGCGTGAGTTAAATGGATGACGATGACAGAGAACAGGTAACATACCAATTTCGAATTTCTATTTTCTTCGGCCAAACATACACAAAATCGATGGAGAACTGAGAACGTTCACAAACTATTTGAGATATTATGCGTGCTTTTTAATTAAAGCTTTTTATATTTAAATAAAATAAAATAAAAATAAATATAAGGGGACAATCTTACACAAATCGAGCTAGTCCCATAGTAAGCTCAATAAGGCTTGTGTTATGGGTACTAGACGACGATATATATAATAGATACAAATACTTAAATACGTAGAAAACATCCATGACTCCGAAACAAATATTCATGCTCATCACACAAACCCAGGGGATTCGAACCCAGGACCTTCAGCTTCGTTCAGCTTCACCTTCAGCTTCACTACCCACTACGCTAACCGGTCGTCAAACATTAACGGTATTTGTTGAACAAAATCTTTATCAACCGCGCGATACCCATAATTAATAATAATAATAATAAGGTCATTGCGAGTCACCGTCTGCCGGAGATAAAAAGTGAAACAGGGTAACCTATCGAAGTTTCGAAAAACACTTGCCCGATTTTCACTTGTCCAGAAACGGTAAACCGAATTCTCATAATCCATATACTTTGTTTACCATACTTTTGAAATGTCGCTAGTTTGTGTTCCCCCATTATCGTTTTCCCGAAATTCAATAACCAGAAGAACGATTGCCAACTTTATTATTTGACAACCGATTTGTTAACCACCTTTTCATAATTCCGATGCTACGTAAAATATAAATCTCATTTTCCTTAATATATCATTTTACCGCCACGATTAAAAAAACATTAGGTACGATACCTATGCAAAAAACCCTACAGAAGTGCACTTTCGCTATTCGCTAATAAGTGGGTAAGTTCAGATTTAAAACTGTGACCTTACAAAATTGACAATTGATAGAAAAGGGGATTAGATTAGGTCAAAACATTTAAGCAACTAGAGTGCTGCACGACTTCTTAAAAAGTCCAAAAAGGTGGGCTGGGGGGCCAAGCCCCCCGAACTGAAAAAACAACAAATCATCGTAACAATGGTATTATTTGTAGGTTAGGTTAGGGTTAGCTTGTGCCCCTTAGAACGGAAATAGGCACCCCGCAAAGCGGGGTGACGTCGACACGCTGGCGGTTAGGTTAGTAGCCCAAGCACTTTATTTTCATTAGTATGGAAAAAAAAATTGGTATAATTCATAACAGCAGCTTTTTTGTGTGTAACTGATATATTATCATTTTAGTAATTACGTAGACTCCACCCACACCCACTCCAACCACATCCAGTCCACACGGACACGCCCGAACCCGCCCGGTCCGCGGGCGGGTACCCGGGTACCCGTGTACCCGTACACACGTACCCGCGGGTTCTAATTACACGCGGGTTCGGACCGTCAGCGGCCGTTTGAGTTGAGGCAAATATAATTTATTTATTTCATTTTACTCTATTTGCATTGGCAACTCTATGGGTTTGGTGTGTATGATGTTGTTTTATATTAGGTATGTGGCAAAACGAAATATCGCAGAAAGCCTATGTTTGCTCTATTGCGTCATAATATTGTATAAACCCAGTATTTTATATAATGATTGACCGAGAAAGGGCACGCAAACTGTTTAACTTTTATTAATAGCCGCTTATAGATATGATAGCTAAACAAAAACAGTAGGTAAGTACAGTCAAGCACAAAAGTAGTCCACCACTTTTGTACTTTATTGCATGCAAAATAAGGTCCAAAAGTGGTAGCCCACTGTCATGGCTGACTGTACATGAGAACTTTTTAATATTAACCGAGCGCTTATTGTATTGTACAGTCGAGGAAATTTAATGTTTAGCACTTTTGATCCTTAACGTCATTCTAATAGAGTTGACATTTGCTAAGTCTTCAATTTCCTCCACCGTCAGTATGGTTCTAAATAAGGGACTGAATGTGGTATACCTTTTTAAACCGTACCTTTACTCACGAGGTTAAATATGAGTACCGAATAAAGGCACTGAATCAAAACCATACTTGCATCATTACTCTGCCTACCTATCTAAAGGATCATCATCATCATCATCATATCAGCCGATAGACGTCCACTGCTGGACATAGGCCTCCCCCAAAGAGTGCCAAAGTGACCGGTCCTGCGCCACCCGCATCCAGCGGACTCCCGCAACCTTTACCAGGTCCTCAGTACACCTTGTGGGGAGCTTTATTTACTTGCTAAATAAAATTTTACGTCACACCTGGCCATAATACGAGTTTTACTGCACGCTGCGCACAAACACCTGCGATCTGGGGCATTCACGAATTCACCGCCCTAGTTACGTAATGTACTATTGTGACTTGGTAATCGCACAATACTACATAGTTTTAGGTATGCAAAATTTCATAAATGCAGTAAAGTCTCATCATTATTTCTAAATTGGGACCGGCCAATTTTAGACCACCAGCTTCGTTACTATTATGGTTCAAAACCAAAACTAGATTAATGTTACTACATTATTTTTCACATTTTAAGCTCAAATAAAAATCTGGGGGCACGGCGGTGCCCCCGCCAAGTCGAGCAACAAAGCGGCACTGCCGTACCATCTTTTTTCGAAGCAGTTCAGGCCGTTTTTGACCCCCCAATAACTTCGTTGTGAATAAAACTGGAAGCCTGAATTTTCAGTAACCAAGCAGGCATTGTTTAAACATGGTATATTTCAAATTTCATTCAATTTGAAGCAGTAGTTTAAGAATTTTAACTAGTCAAAGTTTCTTAATTTTGTCACTCACATATTCACTGAACGATCAACAAAATCACTAATTTAGAACATAATTAGTGTTTAGTGTTAAAATCAAGATGAAAATAAAATATTTTGCAAATTTCGGTCCAGATGTCTAGATACGCATAAATAACTTTGTAATCCCATATAAATATATAGGATTACAAAGTTACATTTGCAGCGAATGGGAGAAAAATTTCAAAAGCAAGAATGAGACTGCATTCGTAATTTGTATGTATTGATGACACAATAACCTACAAAAAGAAGTAAGATCCCATAAAAAATAGCTAAATATAATTTTGCGACTTGGCAATTAGACAATACTTCATAGTTTAAGGTGTGCAAAAATCCATAAAAGCAGTAAAGTGGTGTGATTGCCAAGTGGCAGAATTCTATTTAGCTGGCAACTAAAGAATAATGAGAATGCCTGAGACTTGGTACTACGAAATATCTCACAGCTTTTTAAGGTGGAAGAGTTTCGAGCCTTGGCCTCTTTTTTACATGGAATGTCTTTTTATGGGATAAAACTTACTAGCTTCTGCCCGCGACTTCGTCCGCGTGGAACTCGTTTATATCCTATGTCCCTCCCCCAGACTCAAATCTCTATACCAAATTTTATCTAAATCAACTCAGCTGTTAAAGCGTGAAGGGGTAACAGAAAGACACAGGCAGACAGACCCACTTTCATATTTAACATTAGCATGGATTCGTACTTACTTTTTTAAAATATGAATTTGAGGAGGCGAACTTTACGTTCTTTGTTATAATTTGTTACATTTATTTCTATGCTATTTTTATTCACAAATAATATGTTATAATTGCAATGATACGAACACTCATTTAGTACTTGTATGTACATTCTTAGAACAACGGGATAGTTCCTAGCTTCACACCACAACTCAAGGACGGGAAGTACTACCCGCGTGTAAACAGGCGTGCGCTAATTACACGGATCCGTTCGGACCGGTCGCTTAGACCCGCGGGCGGGTTACACGAACACGGGTACCCGACACGTGTACACGAAACCCGGACACGACCGCGAGCCCTAATTCCTACGCACTAACCGTGCGAAGCCGCGGGCCAGGCAGCTAGTGTTGAATATTTTGATCATACCTCGAAACATTTTTCACCTAGGCACGAAAGAAAACACTGCGATCTAGACGCTCTGAAAATGATCCTTGCACAGATTGTATTTTCAGCAAGTGGCATAAGGTTTTTTTGCATATTTGTAGAATTATTATAATTATGACATATAGGTTCGTAATATATGTATGCCAGCGATTGCTTTTGAAGACTTTGAAATACTCAGAATTCATTTAAGCTGCCTTTTATTCCCGACCATGCTCAACTCGCAATTCGCAGTAATTGCTATACCTAATGACGCTCTTAAGATCTGGCAGATGATCACTCCCTTTGTCAGGGGAAATATCTAAACACCCACATGCCTACGTTATTCGGTACGATAACATTCTCTGAAAGCATTTTGCGATAATTGAAGGGAATACATACAAAATGTACGTTTTGAGGAAAAGGGCGATAACCAAGTTCAACCGGGGTAAAACGTATTTTGGTCGTGGATTTTATTTAAATACAAATTGTCTGTTCTCGTAGTATTAAAAAAAACCGGTCATGTGAAAGTCGGACTCGCGCACTGAGGGTTCCGTACCATTATCTACAAAACGGCAAAAAAAACAACACGTTTGGTGTATGGGAGCCCCCTTAAATATTTACCTTATTTTTCACCTCAGCAGCTCGAACAAGCATATTTTGCTGCGTGAAAACAGTGTGCAAAATACGATTTTGCTCACTCCGTGAGACAAAGTAACTTTTTAATTTTGGTGCGGAGCATTGACATTTCGTCGTATAGGGTCTATTACAAGTTCAGAATATTTGAACTTTATAAGCACTGTCCCTTTCATTCAATTACGAAAAATGAAAATGGCAGATATAGGTCGATCCACAGTTCGGCCGTCGAATTTCAAAGTAGACCCCCAAAAAAGCAGATAACAACTAAAACGTTCGAAAACTATCAAATTAACAAGTTTAAATTACCAAAATAATTATACAAAGGAATTTTAAATTGATGAATATTTAAATAAAAGATCTCATAATAAACTCAGTTTTTCATAACAAATAGGTAAACATGAATTTTATAATGCTAGCTTATAAAAATTTAAATTCTATGAACGTATAGGTACCACAGATGCAGTCTCCGAACGCAAGCGCGGGGCCCCGCCCCTTTTAAAAAGTTGCGCGCTGTTTGAGATTTTATTATTTATTTGTATTATTCGTCATTCATGCGTTAACCAATATCAATTGGTTTTAAAAATAAAAACTACTAGGATAAATCAATTCTCTATCTAACTAGGAAATGTAGTGAAGCCAGTGACGTGACTTAGGCAGTATTTTAACAACAGTACGGCTAGTTTTTGGTGTGCACGCGAGATACACGTAATATGCTAATGTTGTGCCCTTTGTGATAATGATAAATATTTCAAAAATATCTCGAAGATATTAGTAAAATCTAAAATCTGTGAATTTTAACAATAACACGGTTCGCTTTTTAGTGATGTGTTAGTGTCACACGACACTCGTATACTTAGATACTGAAATATCCTTTGGTTGTTCGCGCCTTTGTCTCGCCTTTCTAGTATTGCGCTGAGTTAAAACAAGCAGCCTAATTAAGTTTTCTTCCTGAATAATCTTGAGACGAATAGGTACGTGATACTATGATATATTTTTTGATGTGAATATGTTCTCACTGCTGAGGTGAAAAGTTGTATGTGTTACAGTATTTGCATCTCGTGCTTTTGAGTCCTTCGCTGCGCTCAAGATTCAAACTTTGAATCACTCGCTACGCTCGTGATTCAATTTTAGAATCTTTCGCTTCCTCAGGACTCAATATTAGCACTCGCAGCAAAAACAAACTGTGCTCTCTTGTTGCACAAATAACTATTGTTTTTAGTATTTGTTGTTATAGCGGCAACAGAAATACATCATCTGTAAAAATTTCAACTGTCTAGCTATCGCGGTTCTTGAGATACAGCCTGGTGACAGACAAAACGGCAAGAATAATCACGTTTGTTGTATGGGAGCCCCCCTTAAATATTTATTTTATTTTGTTTTTAGTATTTGTTGTTATAGCGGCAACAGAAATAGATCATTGTGAAATTTTCAACTGTCTAGCTGTCGCGGTTCTTGAGATACAGCCTGGTGACAGACAGACGGACAGCGAAGTCTTAGTAATAGGGTCCCGTTTTTACCCTTTGGATACGGAACCCTAAAAAACCGGACAAGTGCCAATTGGACTCGCCCACCGAGAGTTCCGTACAAAATTACAAATTTATTGTTATAAGACCATATTACTAGCCAAATTTTAAGGACTATAGACCTGAGTATATGGTTTTAATTCCATCTCGATACCTCCCTGCGTTCCCGAGATAAAGGGTCTTGACAGACAGAGAGGCGGCATAAACGACCATATCTTTTTTTAAGATAACTTTGTGGTTCGATATTTTCACAGCTCCGAGGGATCATAGACAGAAGTTTATGGTTTTAATTTCAACTCGATACCTCCAGGCGTTCCCGAGATAAAGGGTCTGACAGACAGACGGACAACACAGTGATCCAATAAGGGCCCGGTAAAAAACTTTTATACCTACTTGAGATTATCTGTGTTGACCAAATTGCATCAAAGTAGTCCAATCAATAAGCAACTTTACCGTACATGGTAAAAGATTCCAAATCCAATGTCACTTTTATAAGAAGTCGACCACATAAAATAATCTGAACGTATGGTGATGCGCCCGTATTATTCAAGCTTCACATCCCGCGGTACACATCGCTTCATTATGTCACGCATTCATAATTTTGGCCATAATAAATAATAATAAATAATAATAAATATTAGGGGACAATCTTACACAAATCGACCTAGTCCCAAACTAAGCAAAGCTTGTACTATGGGTACTAGACGACGATAAACATACTTATTATTATATAGATAAATAAATACTTAAATACGTAGAAAACATCCATGACTCAGGAACAAATTTTCGTGCTCATCACACAATTAAATGCCCTTACCGGGATTCGAACCCAGGACCTCTTGCTTTGTAGGCAGGGTCACTACCAACTAGGCTAAAGCGGTCGTCATAATATACTAGTAGATACTCAAATAAAACCCAGGTCATAATCGTAGGCAGTCCGAAGCTCATTCCGAGACTTGATTTTATTAGCTTACCAGCTGTAATGTTCAATGGCGTTCAAATTCCATATTCGCACCAGGTAAGGAACCTTGGTATCATAATGGATCGCACATTATCTTGGATACCTCAGGTGAGCGAGGTCAGCAGGAGGATGTTTGCTTCGATCGGTTCTCTTCGTCGACTTCGTAACTTTTTGCCACTCGCCACTAAAATTGCGCTAGCTCAATCTCTTCTTCTTCCCATTCTAGACTATGCTGATGTGTGCTATCTGGACCTTACTGAGGACCAGCTTAACAAACTTGAGCGCCTTCAAAATGTGTCTCTTAGGTTCATATATGGTTTGCGCAAGTATGACCACGTTTCCTCCTTTCGTTCTCAGCTCAAGTGGCTTCCAATTCGTCTCCGTCGTGATTCTCACATTCTTGCGTTACTCTACAGTATACTTTTTATTCCCTCTACTCCTCCATATCTCAAAGAGCGATTTAATCGTCTCACTTCCATCAGATCTTCCCAAAACCATCTTCTCGCCCCACCACCTTCATCTACCAAATTTTATAATAGCTCATTTACCTTTCAGGCTGTTGCATATAAGGTGTGCAAAATCTCTTCCTATTTTCAAAAATCTGTTGAAACAATATTACCTGTCTCTCCCTTAAGTAGCCTTTTATGTATTGTATGAATGTATGTATGGTTGTATATATGTCTGTGTATTTATTAATTTATTAGGTATGTATTTTTTTTTAAGTATCCTGTTTAGAAGTATTTGAAAGATTGATGTGTTAGTTTACTCTTCATGATGAATTCCTGCACTACCTGTTAAAAATTCTAGTTTAAATTTTTCCTGCTGTAGAAAGGTTGTCTGGAAGAGATCGCTTTAAAGCGATAAGACCGCCTGTTGTTTCCATTATTTATTAAGCAAATTTTTTGTAACATGTTTGTCTCTTGTTGTGGTGCAATAAAGAGTATTTATTATTATTATTATTATTATTATATATTCTTTTTATCCTCGGTTTTCACCGGCGTACTGCTATGCACGGGCCTAAGCCAAGTGCATAACAGGGTTAGTATCTTATGCTATACTTTGTGCTGCTCAAGTGACTATAGCGCGCGTGTGGCTGGTTGCGTGGTTGGAATTGGGACCTGTAATTCTTGGTCAGTTTGCAAGAATTTTCTTACAATTCGACATGTGTTGAGAATGACGGCTTTCTGGAGTAGATGGTATGTTTTATTATTATTATTAAAACACAACTTACATATAAAACCATGTATTCAAATTAAACGACTAAATATCACATAATAAGGCACACTTGTAACTGTAGCTAGGTAACAAAAATCACAAGAACGGTCCCCACCCGATGTACATTTGGCAGAGATTCACTACACTGCTGGCTTCGACAATGAGGTGTTCCACTTGTCCCTCGGGAGACAGAGACAGCGACAGTTGCATATTCTTCGTTTTTACCTGAGAACAGATAATAATTTACGCTTTAATAGTGACAGTAGCGACCCGCCCCGTCTTCGCACGGGTACTATAGTAGGTATACATATAAACCTTCCTCTTGAATCACTATCTATCAAAAAAAACCGCATCAAAATCCGTTGCGTAGCTTTAAAGATCTAAGCATACATAGGGACAGACAGCGGGAAGCGACTTTGTTTTATACTATGTAGTGATAAATGAATCCGTAAATAATGATTCCCTTTAGAACTGTACTGAATATAATCCGGTATTTATTTTTGCGACCACGTACCAGAAGACGCAGCGGGGGTGGACTGATGACCTGGTCAAACGCGAGTCCGTTAGATGCGGGTGGCGCAGGACCGGTCACTTTGGCACTCTTTGGGGGAGGCCTATGTCGATCAGTGGACGACTTTCGGCTGATATGATGATAATCATGATTTTATTATGACATGCAAGTTTCGCTAAAGTAAGTGACGGTCGCTCCATAGCGAGCTACGTTTTGCGGAGGCAGAAATTTTAAATATATCTACAAACCGCGAGAGTTTAAAGAACTCTCGAAGATTTCCATGTAAATAATGTTTTTGGATTTCGTGACCTTACAGATTAAGAATAAAAATATATCCAGTGATAAAAATCAGGGATTCAAACTGAAGTAAATTTTGCTGTCACTAGAAATAAGAGAATAATTATCTGTCGTGTGCTTATTCTCAAAGGAATTCTTTCCGTTCACTCGCATACAATATTTTTAACAAAGTATGTGAATTGTGTACTTCTTTTGCTTAGGCTAGGATGTGTCGCTATTGATACAAGGAACAAACAAAGAAAAACAACATGATGTGCCGACAGAATCTAATGAACTATACTTCCGTTTAGTTGGGAGTTCGAATTATGAGGCGCGTCATATATTCGTTTCATTTACGCAGTTCAACATGCTCACAAAAATTCACGATAAATGCGATCTGTAGAGGAAAACAGCCGGACATACGAATAATTTTTTGCGTAAGTTGAAACGGTGAACTTCGTTCGATTCGCTTGTTCGTTCAATAAGTTTCTGTCAAAAAAACATTTTTGGTACAAGCCTTTATTCAACTAATCCAATGAGCCCAGCGAACGAAAAAACCAAAGAAGTCTAAGTAGCGCCGCAAAATGGCCCCACGGAATGGGTGCCATTGCCATTATGCGGGGTTGGGGGCGGGGTGTCAAAACGATACCAGGCAGCCGTTTAGTTCCAACATGCGCATACCGGGTTTTAGGCACGTGTTTGGGTAGAAATTTGTAAGGATTATTTGGGGTTTACTACTGACAGATAGTTTCCCTTCATTTAATTTTCAACTTTAACCTCAAACAAATAAAGTAGTTATTTCTAAATCGGTAGACGTGGGTAACAGTATTCTGGAAATTGCTTTATTTGTATGATATTAAAGTTGAAAATTAAGTGAAGGTAAACTATCTGTCAGTGGTTGACTAACAGTAATCGTACTGTAAGCGGTGTTCGTTAAAATCTGAATGTATGGAAAGTTTGACAAGTCTCTATAGAATGACAGCGGCGGGCGCCATATTTAATGTTGATCTGTCTGTAACGGCAAGTTGGTGCAACCCGCCCTTAATCATCAGATCAGCTCGGTGATGTCACCATATTGCATTATCATCGAAATTACTTAATTATATAATATTTCAGCTCAATACGATAGGTCAGCCACTTCTGAGGAATGGTCTGCAATTATTGAAAGACAACTATACTCACATACCTACACACTGTAATATAAAATAAAATCTTTTAAAAAGCATAGTGAGGTAAACTGGGGCGACTGCATTTGTTAGTTATTTTAAAACTACAAGCGCTGCAGTGTGCCTCGCGAGACCCGTTTCGGGACGAAGTCTTGTCGCTATTTCTTAAGGCTAGCCACGACTGGTGTCTAACGGAAGGAAATATATGACCTAACACCAATTTAATGTACATGTTTTTTCCAAAAGAAGTACATAGCATTATAACTTTATAACTGTGAGTTTGATACACTTTATAACAAGTGTTACTAATTGCTAATAGATAGCTACTACTGATATGCTATCTAAACTATATTCTAATGCAGGCTGTGAGGAGTATGCAAATACGAGAATTACGAATGTATATTACTACATTTTTTTTTTGTCCACGATTTCCTGGAATACGCTTTTTTATTGGTCCGCCAATCGATTTGAGTCGCGTTTGCTCGGTCCCTTCATAATCTCCGTTAAGTGGCTTTTACCTTACATATGTAGCACATGCAGTAAACGACCAATAAGCATCAGGTTTGTAGGTGTATCCTATGCAAACTCAAAATAGTCATTCTAAAACTCTACTTACCAAGGTGAGTACTACTGTGACATTTCAAACTACTTACAAGTCCGTTAAGCCGCTGTGTAAAATGGATGAGGTACTGCAACGCCTGTTCGTTGGTGCGCTCGCCACAGTCCATGGGCCTGGCTCGACCCCACGACACCAAGGGGTCGTACACGAACGGGCCGATCACGAACATTAACGCAAGCACTCAGCACTGTAACACTTCAAAGTACTTACAAGTCCGTTGAGCCGCTGTCTAAAATGGATGAGGTACTGCAACGCCTGTTAGTTAGTGCGCTCGCCACAGTCCATGGGGCGTGCGCGACCCCACTACACCAAGGGGTCGTACATGAACGGCCGATCACGAACATTAACGCGAGCACTCAGCACTGTGACACTTCAAACTACTTACAAGTCCGCTGAGCCGCTGACTAAAATGGATGAGGTACTGCAACGCCTGTTCGTTGGTGCGCTCGCCACAGTCCATGGGCCTGGCTCGACCCCACGACACCAAGGGGTCGTACACGAACGGGCCGATCACGAACATTAACGCGAGCACTCAGCACTGTAACACTTCAAAGTACTTACAAGTCCGTTGAGCCGCTGTCTAAAATGGATGAGGTACTGCAACGCCTGTTAGTTGGTGAGCTCGCCACAGTCCATGGGGCGGGCGCGACCCCACTACACCAAGGGGTCGTACACGAACGGGCCGATCACGAACATTAACGCGAGCACTAAGCACTGTAACACTTCAAAGTACTTACAAGTCCGCTGAGCCGCTGTCTAAAATGGATGAGGTACTGCAACGCCTGTTAGTTAGTGCGCTCGCCACAGTCCATGGGGCGTGCGCGACCCCACTACACCAAGGGGTCGTACACGAACGGGCCGATCACGAACATTAACGCGAGCACTCAGCACTGTGACACTTCAAACTACCTACAAGTCCGTTGAGCCGCTGTCTCAAATGGATGAGGTACTGCAACGCCTGTTCGTTGGTGCGCTCGCCACAGTCCATGGGCCTGGCTCGACCCCACGACACCAAGGGGTCGTACACGAACGGGCCGATCACGAACATTAACGCGAGCACTCAGCACTGTAACACTTCAAAGTACTTACAAGTCCGTTGAGCCGCTGTCTAAAATGGATGAGGTACTGCAACGCCTGTTCGTTGGTGCGCTCGCCACAGTCCATGGGCCTGGCGCGACCCCACGACACGAACGGGCCAGTCACGAACATTAGCGCGAGCACGAAGCACTATAGTAATATTTCAAACTACTTACAAGTCCGTTGAGCCGCTGTCTCAAATGGATGAGGTACTGCAACGCCTGTTCGTTGGTGCGCTCGCCACAGTCCATGGGCCTGGCTCGACCCCACGACACCAAGGGGTCGTACACGAACGGGCCGATCACGAACATTAACGCGAGCACTCAGCACTGTAACACTTCAAAGTACTTACAAGTCCGTTGAGCCGCTGTCTAATATGGATGAGGTGCTGCAACGCCTGCTCGTTGGTGCGCTCGCCACAGTCCATGGGCCTGGCGCGACCCCACGACACCAAGGGGTCGTACACGAACGGGCCGATCACGGACATCAGCGCGGCGGTTTGAGCCTGAAGCGCTCGCATCACGGCTTCGCAACTTTTTCTGTGTAAAATAAATAAATATTAAAATAATAATATTAATATTATAAATATTATTATCTTATCCGAATCGAACTAGGCATACTAAGGTCTATCTATAAGGATAGTGTTACTGGTACTACTAGTACTAGTGGTACTGGTACATCAAAGTTATAGTATAATAATAAAAAGGTTATTTTTAGTACCAGCGGTGAAACGTCAAGACGCTGACGATGATATAGAATGTTTATACTATAACCCTAATATAAGACTTTCAAAGTAAGTTTTGTAATAGAATCTGAGTGTTTCAACCCGCTTTCTGGACTGAATAGCTTAGTTGGTAGTGAGCCCACGACCGTAGCAATCTCGGATTGCAATCACTTAAGGGCAAATGTATTTGTGATGAGCACGAAAATTCATTGCGAAACCTTGGGATGATTTATACAGTGTGTGGCCTGTAACAGGAGCAAATAGTTAAAAGGACGCTTCGTTCGAGCATCTGCAGTAACCCCTTGTCCAATTTTTAATTTTTTTTAATTCGGATAAATGTTTATCTTAAGTTATGACCTCCAAATAATGTACTCGTATCTTGGCACCACGAGATCATAGCACAGCAGTCAATGCAGATTTTGAGGTAACATCATGTGAGTCATAATAGTTTTTGCATTTTGTATTTAATAGTTATCTGCGTGTTTTTTTTGTGTTTTTAAAATGAAAACACTACTTGTGTCACCCTAAAAGAATAAACAGATACGTAGTTTATAAAAAAAAAACTTATTTTTCTATTAAAACCACCCGAAAATAATTGCTCACGAGCAACCATTATATTTTTTGCTCCAGGCCACACCCTGAATATTGACATTTTAGGATAAATTCGTAAAGTAAATTAAATACGTATGAGTAGGTATACTTAAGTAAAGTACAGTCCGCGGCAGATATTATTAATGGTGTCTGTACATGCCCTTACTAGGCAACATAAGTAGTCGATCTATTTATGTAAGGTAGTTTCCTGACATTTATTGTTATATAAGCCCACACTTATTGCGCAATAAGCCACTCAGCCGATATCGCTCATAATTGACGTGTTAGGGGGCACATGAAAGGGTAAAACACGATCGCGGAATGGCCCTATAGCTTGCGCATCGCCGCCTCGCAACTTTTTCTCCGAAAATAGCTCGGTGATTGATGAATTACTAAACAAATGCGTGTTCGAAACTTGTGTATATTGAATCGGATATGGGGCGCCAAGTTTTTGAATATATGGGGAATAAATCGCCAATCCGTTCGTGCCCTTTGAGAGGTTTATGTTGTTTGTAAAGTAGTATGGGATATTTCTTTAAACGCTGTGTCTACGCACAACTATCTAACGTTTTAATTTGAATATTAAACGTATCGTGAGTGATTTACATTGTAACGCTTTTTTGATTATGTATATCACAATCAGCTACACATTTTATGATGCTCTTTTTGGTCTTTATTGCAGATTTTTTTGACACATATATAAACCATGCCTTTAAACGCTTATATAAAGAATAAGAATAAGTTTGAACTTTGTGCAATGACATTTGTAATATTATATTTCCTGCCCAGCACGTCCAGCCCTTAGATATTAATTTATATTACTATTAATGGATTATTATTACTTCAAAAGAAAGAAGGCAACTAAATATGCCTAGTGACGAAGAAAGATATCTCAAAAAATTAAGAAGTTACAACCGTTTTAATATTGCTTGTTAGAGAGACATACATTTACTTTAACGCTCGCAATACCTAATTTGAATCGTTTCATATGAAGTTGCGTTTTGCGCACAGAACCCCATCTTAAAACTTTTAACACGTATAACTTTGTGATTAGTTAATTTAATTATTTCTCCATCTCACCATAATTTTAATACTATTTCGATAAATTTCATCATTAATGTTTATTTTATTTGGTGACGACATGATAAATTATAAATTAGAAACCCACACAACATACCTTGGATCACGACAGAAGGTATTCAATAAAGAAAATCCGCATTTAAATCGGTTCACCCGCTTGGGAGCTACGATGCCACAAACAGACACACAAATACAGACACATATACGTATAACCCCTCGTTTGCCTTGAGGGTTAAAACCCACTTCAACGACGTCAACGGTCTCGTAAATGTCTTACCTAAACATCCCTTCATGTTTCAACGGGCCCATCGCTGCCTCCATATTATGCGTGAGCCTGAAGGGAACGCGTTCAGGCCACTCGAAGGACTCGCCCTTGTTGAACAGGCAGTTGAAGTCCACGTGGACTGAGTCGCCGTTCGTAGAGTCAAAGGATATGTTCTCTCCGTGCCTGTCGCCGAGACCTGGTAAAATTTTATTAACATGCATTTATGAATGTCGATAAACTACCTCCGGTATGGAAATACCACCTCTGTTACAAGAAAAAGCCGCATAAAAATATCGGCGAGATTTTTTTCATATGAATATATATATAATTTCAATATTTCAATTCATATTCAGTGAATTACATTGCTACAGTAGAAAACTCATTTATTTTATACATGTCAAATGAAAACAGGCGCGGAAATATCTTTTTCACATTACAATAGTCGATAGATGATGGGCCATTCAAAAATGAAATTACAATTACTTTTTCATTCACAATTTTGAGCTTTTAGTTTATCCCTGAGCAGAATCAAAATCAATTATTTATCCTGCAAATAGGCCACAAGGGCACTTTTACAACCCTATAGATTCAGCCCAATAGAAGAAACACAATCCTTGTATATTTCCAGTCCGTAACTTCTCCACACAGCTTGTAACAGAATGGGAAATAATAAATTGTATGAAAAATAGGGATGAACTAACAAAATTGTGATAAGAACAGTCCGTATTACTTTTTATAAAATGGTCCGATTACGCCATTACAAATCCTGCCATTTGGATATCGACGCCACTACAATTAATCAGGTACTTTACAACATAAGTAAGTCCAATTTCACCCTAAGGGTCGAGCGTTTGGAGTCCCGCCACTAATAAGTGAATTTCAATTGATTTGCGGTGAGAGTGCCAACACTGCCTACTGACAAGCTATCGGCCTTTATGGAGTTCTGGCCGAAGGGTGTACTATTCCGACGGTTACGGGGCTGGTTATGTACCTCCCAGGAAATAATAAATGCGTCGCCGTCTTAACGTGTTGTCCCATTTAAGTTTTGTAAATATATTGATAACTAGTTATGTAGTATGTTAGTTTGCAAGGTATATTAGTAAATATGGGCATTATTGCTTAACCCAAACATATATAGATAGCCCAACTAATTTACGCGCTGGTAAAACTGCCGCTGTGAGGGTGCGTGCGAGATGAATTGATGTGGTTATTTTTCTGTGAGATGCGTACGTTCAAATGATCATAATAGTTACGAAGTCAAATTAACATTGGTATTTACCCAAAATATATCCAACCATTGACATAACAGCAGTCGTTCTTATGTACGCCGATCTCGCCTGATACCTAAAACATTTAAAATATTATACTAACTGTATTTATAGGTATGTATACATGTATATAAATGTGTATGTACAAAGAAAAAGTTACCCATATAAAATGTATGGGTAATTGTCGTTACACAATGGGAGAAAGATAAAGCGTAGATTAGATTACGGCTCTTAACTATGTTTTTTTTTGCAATCCACCCATAATACGTGTGTAGTCTCGAAAATCATTACTCGAAAAGTAAGAAGGCAAAAAAATATGCCTATGATATCTCAAACAATTACGAAGCTAGAAACGTTTTAATATTGCTTGTTAGAAAGAGATATCGCTCGCAGTTACTGACGTCACAATCTGCGAGCGTCATAGTCAATGACAATAGTTCATATGAAGTTGTGTTTTGCGGAACAACGGACCCTTCTTAAAATTTTGGACACTTATAACTATGTGATTATTTAAGCTGTTGCGTTGCTTTTTTTGTCCACTTGACTACATTTTTAATCCTATTTCGAGAAATGAAACATAAATAAATATTTTTTATAAATATATTTTAGTGTCTACACCCCAAATTCAGTTTACATGCAGTTCACAGATTCTAGAAAAGTGTGTACATGATTAGCACGTCAGATTAGTCAAAAAATTGATTTTCCTCTTCCGTTACCATTTTTAGAAGAGATAACGTATACACATTTTTTTTTTCTAGAATTGCTTTTGTATCAAAGGGGACTTACCATCCGTAAGGGTCTGAGAAAACTCTCCGGAACCATTCCTGGAAGACGGGCGGGTGGCGGGGAAGCAGCTTTTCCTCGTACATGCGTCTCTTTTTGTCAAACGGGTCGTTTTTCGCACACATCATTTCTTTCAGTTCGCGATTACTGGTATGAATTCCTTTAAAATACATGTGTAAGTAATCCATACTAATATTATAAATGCGAAAGTGTGTGTGTTTGTTTGTTTGTCCGTTTTTCGCGGCAACACGGAGCGACGGACTGACGTGATTTTTTAAGTGGAGATAGTTGAAGGGATGGAGAGTATATAGGATAGTTTTTATCCCCGAAATCATCCCCTAAGGGGGTGATATGGGGGGGGGTAAAAGTTTGTATGGAGCTGCGATATAAACGAGTTCCACGCGGACGGAGTCGCGGGCAGAAGCTAGTATTTTTTAAAGAAGCGATGGTGGGAGATTGTGAACTGGCAAAACTTAAACTGGGATAGAAATAGGCAGATGATTTCTTTATCATGTACGTAAACATTGTTCATAATTTCTGTCGGACTCGCAGAAGATTATATAAAATGTTATGGAATTTTCTGGTTTATCAAAGAAATGGCAAACCTTATGAACGTGCAATATTGATATAGATACGCATATAAACTTTCATATAGGTCAAATACCTTTTTGCTTGTAAATATGGAGCAAAATAGGCCTCAGTCCAACCAGATTAGGCACCCATTCTATGACGCCACACTCTTCATTTAGCGGAAGAACCGAGTACGTTCTAATGTAGAGTCTCCGACGCCGTGTCTCAGGCGCATCCTAAAAAAAAAACTTAACGGTTATTCAAAACTACATGTATATGATTTTTACGGTCATAAATGACATTCCGCTGGATGCGGGTGGCGCAGGACCGGTCACTTTGGCACTCTTTATGGGAGGTATATGTCCAGCAGTGGACGTCTTACGTTTAATGTGATGATGATGAAAAGAGATTGATGAACTATAAAAAGACATAAGCTGTAACGTACCTGCAGAAATCTATTGACTACCACATTGAATTCCATCAAACGATAGTCTTTCCTTAGATCATCTCGTGGCTTCAGCATTATAATGTAGGACTTTCCGTCTGAGCCTAAAAATACGAACGTAAAATAATACGATTCTAATGGTATATGATTATCAAACGCCAAGAATAGAGTACCTTTGAAAGCCGAGGTTTATTATCGACACCGACAAATTAAACACAAGTATTTCGTGTTTCGTGTATTATTTTAGGTGTTTGACGACCGCTTTAGCCTAGTTGGTGGTGACCCTGCCTGACAAGATGTCCTGGGTTCGAATCCCGGCAAGGGCATTTATTTTTGTGATGAACTCGAATATTTGTTCGCGAGTCACGTTTTCTATGTATTTACATATTTAAGTATGGTTATCGTCGTCTAGTACAAACTTTGCTTAGTTTGGGACTAGGGGAGCGCTCGACTCTTTCACTCGAAATCTGATAAAAATTATAAAATGCTATTTTGAAATAGCGATAGAAAATTCAAAAACGATTGGTATTGACCACTCGTATTCAATTATATTGGTAGAAAGTAAGTGGCGGCTATTTTGACACTACAAACGTATTTACTTTTATTCGATTTTCGAGCGCTCAAAAGTCAAAAATCGGTCCCTAGGTCGATTTGTGTATGTCCACTAATATTTATTATCTATGTATTATTATTATTTAGTCTTTGTTTAACAATAAAGTCAAGTTGATCACTGGGAATATTTGAAAATCGACTTGCACTTGGAAACAAATGGACAACTCCGGACGAGATGAAGTGAATAAAAGCACAGGTGGCTTTTTAGATATTAATGATACGAATACCTTTCAATGTGACTTTCCTTGGCTTCTGAAGCGAGGGTAAAATGGTTATATTCTCTTCGATTCCCGCTAGGTATACAGGTGGGGACGCCGGTATGTTGAAGTCGATCCTTTCCTGACGAGCCGCTTTAGAAGGCAACACGATCTTGCAGAACTCTTGGAAAGGCATCATTATGTGACTGAAGTTATCGCTAGCTAGCAGGCGCGGCAGTGTCCGGACTAGAGCCGACACTGTTGTTGTCTAAAAGGAAATAACGTGGATGTAACTGCATTGAAAATGGTACCAAAATAAACATAATTTGTCAAAGAACTATGAATCATATGAAAGTTAGCGAATATAACAAAAGATTTATTATAGATTTGTCGCACAGCTCAATCAAGTTGTCAGTTATTAAACCGTAGCCGCATTAGCCGCACTTAGGCGTATTTATATTAGTCAATAATTTAAGAGTGAATTGCAAAAAAAAATAACAAAGTTAAGAGCCTTCAATCTTATCTACGCTTTAACTTTTTTCCATTGTGTACCGACAATTACCCACACATTTTATATGGGTAACTTTCGTTAGACGATGGAGAATAGTTAAAGCATATATTAGATTAGGGCCTTTTACTATGTACATTTTTTTGCAATTCACCTTTTACTTTATTATCAAGACTCAAGTCATCCTCTACCAGTCAACCATAGGGCCAAACAGAGACTTTCAAAGGGTAATTGGCCTTGAATGAGTTAAATAAAGTTCTGGACCACTTGAACAATTTATGCGCTTCTTTGAGCCGCGGGACCGTTTGCTAAATTAGATGTTACCACTAAAGGCACTTTAGAAAGTAGTTAAACCTTCACTTTGGTAACAAATGGGGAAAAACTGCTTTTACTTGGTATCTAAAAAAAAGCTTTTACCAGTGATATCTAAAAGTTGGAAGCAAACATTGTACTTACCGATCCACTGCCCACAATAGGTTTGTTACACAGCTCAATCAACTTCTCAGCCAGCTGAGTAAAATCGTTGACCAGTTTGAGCATATGCGGTTCCTTCAATCTTGGATCCGCAAACACGTCCGTACACCGCTTGATACGCTGCGGATACGCAGATTTGATCACGCTCATCATCATCCAGAGGGTGTGTTGGGGGTACGCCATTATGAGTTTCACGATTATCGCTTTTAACTGGAGGTATACCTGAAAGTTATTTGAGTTAGCTGTATACACTACGTTACGAAGTAAATAGGAATGCATGTGACATAGCTAAGACCAGGCCCCTATTTCACCAACTTGACAAATGTCACTTGACAACGACAACTCTCTGCACATTGCTGGTTCCACAAGTAACCTAGCAACCACCTTAACTTCTAGAACAAGCAATGTATGGCCAATTGTAAGTGTCAGAGCATGTCAATTTTCAAGTTGGTGTAATAGTGGCTTGCACGGCTATCACGAGACGGCGCGCGACATATTCTCGATTTTTCTCGCACTATACCTCATGTTCTAAGCGTTCTAATAAGAGAGAGACGTATAGTTCGAGAAAAATCGAGATATCTCGCGCGCCGTCTAGTGATAGCCGTGCAGTGTCAAAAAAAAGCTAAAGTTAATACATTCTAAACGTAAAATCGTGTGTAAAAATAAATCGGGTCGGGGTCAGCGAACGAAAAAACCATAGAAGTCTGAGTAGCGCCGCAAAATGTTCCCACAGAATGGGTGCCATTGCCATCATGCGGGGCGGGATTTCAAAACGATGCCAGACAGCCGTTTAGTTCAAACATGCGCATACCGGGTTTTAGGCACGTGTTTGGGTAGTTTGTAAAGAGGTCTCATTCTATGGTTTCGTTCGTTCATCGCTGGCCGGGGTTCCATTTAGCAATTTGGAAAGCTAACGTTAGTAAATTTTAAAAGTAAAACGTGTGTACAAATAAGTCACGTCATTTTCACTTAGCAATGCGGAAAGTTGTAACGGATGAAGGATACTAGTGATGAAGGTTTCAGTTTTTGTGTTCCATTCACAATCCTCCATGGGAGGAGTCCTGTATCTAGAAGTGGGTCGTATGTATACTGATGCTAATGAATCATGAGTGTGCTAATTAATTAATTTCTTACTACACAGGACATTTGTATACTTACTTCTTTGACTGGATGGCAAATTCTGGACACAATTTGGGAGAAAGCAGTCAAATACAGGTAAAGAGGCAGTCTCTCCGAATACGTCTTTATGACCTCCGTCATTTGCGCCAGCACTGAGTGGATGCTCGTGTCCGAGGATGTCACTTCCACGTCCAACCTGGAAGGTAACAGTCTAAGCGGTGGTAGCCAAAAAACGTAACAGAAACGCGTGATAAAGTCCAGTTATTATCTGTTCAGCGTATAAAGTTATTATTAATAATAATTATTAAGAGTCTCAAGTGTCCCACTGCTGGGCAAAGGCCTCCCTCTTATTCTTCCACACATCCCTGTCCTGGGTAGACTCCCACCAGTCTTGGTCAAAGACGTCAAGCTCGTCTAGCCATCTCCTACGTGCTCTACCGAGACGCCGTATTCGGTGTGGGACCCACTTGGTGGTAATTCTAGCCCACAACGCTTCTGGCATGCGGCAGACGTATAAAGTATAGCTCAATAATCTGCGTCCACGTATCTTTCTCTCTTTTTATTCAGAGCTTAAAATGAGACAGAGATATATTGAAGGCGGATTATTTGACTGCACATTAACCAGATCTGATCAGGGACCGAAACTCTATTTGACATCATCTCTACACTTTTATTGTGCCAAAATCTACTGTTCTAAGAGCTCACTGTATGTACTTCTAAGTTTTATTAACATATGACGATTAAACTGCATTTGTTAAGAACATTATTACCTAACGATTTTCCATGATCATATTTACCATATAGACAGCATCCTAGGCATGCTCTGGTAGAGATACTTGTGTCCATACTGTAGCGCTTTGCCGTAGCTGTTCAAAGCGTACAATCTCCGTGACCAGTGCGGGCCGGTACTGCCAGTAGTCTCACCGCTGCTTACTTTCTCGTAGTACGCGCCTAAGCAAACCTTGAGGAAACAGGAGTAGAAAATGGAAACCAAAATAAATACCAAAATAATCTTCATCTAATCTGATAATCAGTGGGCAATTCCCACAGTTGGCTATACATGACGCGCATGACATAAGACAATTTTCATAAAATCTGACAGCGCATTACAGAATTAGCCCTTCCCATACAAACGGAGTTTCGTTCTCATTTGAAAACTACGTGTTGGATTGTGACGAAATTTTGCATATTACAATGACATGAAATATATCTACGTCTGTAATTAGTTTATATGGTTCCAGTTTATAAAAAAAACGAAAAACAGCAAAAACAAGTTTTGTATAAAAATGTTTTTTTTTTACTTTGGTATCTGAAGCTACATAAACTAATTACAGATCTGGATATACCTGATGTCATTGTACATGAAAAGTTTCGGTACAATCCAACACGTAGTTTTAAAATGACAGCGTAACTACATTTGTATGGAGAATCGAGCTTACTGCGGACTCTTGACGCTCAAGCTTAACGCTACAGCCAGCACCCAAATAGACACCGTTTAAAACTTAAATAGATGTTAGTAATTTAATCGGTAATCGATAAATTACTTGCGTAACAAAGTGGTAATTGAAGTTTCCTAGAGTACAAAAAAGTATATTTCTGTGCCCCTAGTGAAAAGGGGTATAAGTCTGTTTTTGGCCAAATTGAGCTATGTATACCAAAAAAATTAAAAAAAAATACCGCGTCGATTGGTGTAAACGAATCTAAGTTATCTTGTAAATTAACAAAGTTACGTCGTGTTAAAGGCTATAAGTGACTCAAATGACCATGACGCAGTAGGTACATATTGACATATATTCTTATTAACAATGAAAGCATGTTATTATTTCGTGACAAATGGTATGAGTAAAGTTACATCTTACGACTTCGTATGTTCTCTGTGTTTAACGATGTAACTACACTTAATCTGTTTTAGAAATGCTTAGCGCTTAAGGATCGATGTATATTTATATCGGTTTACACTAATAATATGTATGACATTACTAAGAGAACAAGTCAACTTAAATCCGTATTCACGCCTTAATTTTGATAGTTGCTAGCGCAAGTCGACTTATACCGCCATAGGTTACGAAAAATACGTGTAAAACTATACAAGTGTAAAGTCGATGCCCCGCCCGCACCCGCGGAGCGCTGAGTCGCATTTACGTAGTGGTGAGAGAAGGACGTGCTTACGTTGTTCGCGGACCGCATTTGGCGACGACGACGATGTGTGAGTTGTATCCTTTTTCACCTAGTTTTAAGATATTATCCGATAGGTTATGTCTACACAATTAAGAATTTATATTTACTTATACCCTTTTACACCAAGCAAGGTTTGACTTATATCGAGTAATGTGAAATATACGAAAATTTGATTAATTTCACTGAGTATGATTAAACAGTTATAGGTACGTATTAAAAAGAAAAATCCACTTTAGTCGATTGTCAATAATCTTAGTCGCCATAATGGTTTGTTTTAACAATAAAAACCTACCGTGACCGTGACTACTTATTATTTTTCGTTTATTAAGATTAAAAAGTAGGTGCAGTGCGATTACCCAAGGTTTGCGATTAGGCATTTCTCAATGATAGCATTACAAATCATAAAAAATACACACCTTACTCAAGTCAAAATTTGGTTCTTATAATATTTTAGTAAACTAATAGGTATTCCTTTTATTTGTTACATATTTTTTTACTGTCTGTGCATAAAATGAGTCTTGCGGACAAACCGACGGTCTTGTACCTGATTCACCCAGAGGAAGAAACAATATACACCTCGGTATTTAAAAGTGAACCCTTTCGTTTAAAAAACAGTATTTTATAAGCGCCAACCATGGACCTTTAACCTGACCATAAGGAATTGGATAACCAACAGGTTTTATTATTTTATGTGGCATGAGTCTATCGCTGGAAAGGGAAGTAATGAAATTTAATCCTGTGTGTATATTTAATTTCATTCTTCACCAATCACCATGTCCCCGACAGAATGAAACATTTATTTTTTTACATGGACTCGTGTTTGGGTCAAAACAATTGTTTTTATATGGTGGGCATGTATTTACTCGCGTTATTACGCAACCACCCTAGCTTGCAAACATTTACACATAACTTCTTTGTACCGGAACATATGGACAATCATTTGGAGTGTGATGTAGAGCATGCACTAATTGAAAAAGAAAAAAGAAAACCTACACCACCCAAGAGACTGGTATCAATTAGATCACACGGAAAATGGAAAACGGCATTATTTTACAGTGACTCTACTTAACTCTATCGCTGGTGCTGGTGCAAAGGAAAGTTGACGAAGACGGAAATAAATTTAATATTTTGGAAACTAATATATAAATACCTAATAAAAAATAATAATAATAATTTTGGAAACTGGCGATTTTAAATGGAAAATTTATTTAAAAAATAAACACAAAAAGAGTTATTTTAATAATATGGTAATTGATACCTTTTTTCACTTATGTAAAAAGTATGTGAAAAGAGGGACTATTTTCGTTATATCTCACTAAAGCTTAAATTTAAACTGGTACAAGTCAATTATTTTGTGAACCGTTAATCTTATACAAAATCCAAAAATAAAACATAAAAGAGAGTATTTGTTATACCTAAACTGCATCTAAAGTTATATTTCATTTTTAACCATTACGGCGTAAGACGCTGTAAATCATTCTCGTTTTGTTTTTTCGCTCTCCTGTAAAGTAGCAATTGTCGACTTGTATCGTTTTCCACTAGGGGCACAGATTTCGAGGTACTTGAGTAATCTGCATAATGCGAAAGGGCATACTCAAGATCAAATAGCTGTACTTTATTTATTAGAACATATGATATAAATATTTACCAAGCTCTTTTCCCACTGCTTGAAGACATCAACCGCTTCCTTGTAGTACCCTATATTCACGTCGACATCCACGTTCGTAGTTTCGTCATTGTACTTGGCTATAAGCAGCTTGGCTTTGGCACACGTTTTCCTGAAAAAAAAGGATCGTTTGACGACGGAAATTGTCCTTGAAATATCCTGATCAATATGTTCATGGGTGTACAGACACAAGGTAAACAGCCATACATACTATTACATACACATACATACATTTACATACGTACATTTGGGATAAACGGTGTTACGAGTATGTTAAGTATGATACAAATTGCATTGTTACAAGCACGGGGTAAATACCGAACGAAAGTCTACCCTTGACTTTCGTCTTCGAGTAGTGTTCGACGCGCCAATTAAGAACCGCAAAATTCGAAATACGTCAATCAATATTCGACCCTAAACATTCACTATAATCTATCTGAAACTCACGGGAATTTCCTATTTAAAACCGAGTAAATAACTGTAGTTTTCTACCAATGAATTAACTCGCTTGAGAAAATGCAAAGTCCAAGTCTAGTAGCCAGTGCTAACATCATTGTGTGATCCTAATTTGACACATAAACAATAAAATGTCACCTTTGTTCATTCGTAAGTTTGTCCAGCTGTGGGTACGCATCTTCCAAACCTCTCCTGAGCGTGGTGAAGGCGTGCTCGTGCTGTCCGCGAGCCCAGTACATCTTCGACTTCTCTATGAACAGTTCTTCGGGACGGTACTCTTCGGCGTTCAATATGTACATGTATGACTGAAAATAAAAATGTCAATGTAGGAGGGATATATGAAAACTTGTACACCGACCTTTCTTAGACTTTTGAAAGTTTAGGTTATCCATACGCAGAATCGGAAACCCTATTCATCCTAACAAGAGAAAAAAGTGTCCCATAATTTTCATACAACTTCTATGTTCCATTTCGATATTTTTATACAGTTATGTGTCGAAAAGTGACGGAATGCAAATGCACTTGTGAACGAAAAAGCCAGTCTGCAAGTTTTTATAAAAATGGCCTTGGAAGTCAAATCCATTAAAACCAGTCAAGCCACAGCTCGACATAACCTGACTTATACAATGAAATGAAAACCTGTACGGAATATGGGCAGAAACCTTTAAAGTGTTTTTACCTGTTGAAATATTCCAGCTTTTCTAGCATGTTTCGCACTCTGAAGCCAAAGGTCACCTATGCAAGCTTTGAATATGCCCGCAGTGGTTGGGTGTGTTGGCTCCAGTAATTCCTATAAAATAAATGACAATTCGAAGGAATTAGGCAACCGTAATATTACGCCCGGTTAGTGCAAAAAATTAAAGAGCTACTTCTTCTTCCTTCCGTACCAGAAACCCTCTACGAACGTGCTCTGCAACGTAGCGGAAAAACCACGGAACCGGCTACGAGCGCTACGAATCTATTTGCACTATATATATATGCTATATGTGCTGCGTCGTAGCGTGTAGCAGCATTCTTCCGCTACAAGCAAAAACCACTCGTAGAGGCATTACTAATGTGTGATTCATTGGCCTTGAATGTGTTAAGAGTAGCTTAGGGAAAAACGGTTAAGGTTTATGTAATTATTGTTCATGAAAACCAGACGTCGTACCTGCGTTTGTTGCAATAATATTCGTCGAAGCCTCAGCAAAGGCTCTACAGTGCGCACGTCCGATTGAACTACAGAGAGCCGCCGTCGCCATTCGTCTAGCAACTTGTTCAATAAATCAGTAGCTTGCCGGTCTCCATCGTTTAAGGTTTTTAGTCTGCAATAAACAATCTTGGTTACTGAACGAAAGAAATCGTTATCCGCAACATATATGGCTGCCGATCAACATATATGAACGACATATATGATCGGAGCGGCAATAAGTGGAACTGTCATATCGCGATGAGGAGCGCTTTGCGTGAAGTTGCTAAAACGTAAAATGTAGATTCATTGACTATTTGTAGAAGTAGTGATTACATTTTGTAATACAGTAAATATAAACAAATAATTTCTAAAATTGTTTTTCTTTTTCAAACAAGACTACATCAATAATGCAGAATGTGGTTCGAAAGTACGTACGTAAGTCCATACGTAACGGCTTGTACGAAACAAGCATATACATTTCATATGGGCGAACAATTTTTCGCATATTTTACACGTCACACAAGTTATATAATTTATATATATTAAGCTCCCCGCAAAGCTTATCATTTCGGAAAATATGTAACGCAAAACATTAGTTAACCATAAAGCCGGAATTACATTACGAAATCAGTGTCGTGAAATTAAACGTGAGTCACTAGTTTTACCAACAGTTTCACGTGTAATTTAATAATTTCATAATGCATGCATTAATTTCTTGTTGCAAATCAATTTCGTGCTCTGCGCGATCTTTTGGTAAAATTTGTGTCGCTCCACTAATTTCGTAATGTAATTCCGGCTTAAGAATCCGCAGTAAGCTCGGCCGAATTTCACCTTCCCATACAAACGGAGTTTCGTTCTCATTTTAAAACTACCTGTTGGATTGGAACGAAACTTTGCATACCCAATGATATGAGGTAATATCTTGTCTATAACTAGTTTATATGGCTCCAGTTTATAAAACAAACGAAATACAGCAAAAACCAGTTTTGTATGAAACGTAAATTCTCTGTTTTTTTTTTATATTGTATCTGAAGCTACATAAACTAATTACAGACCTGGATACACCTTACCTTATTCAAAGCAAAAAGTTTCAGAGCAAACTAGGTAGTCGTTTTTAAATGAGAGCGTAACTACGTTTGTATGGAGAATCGAGCTTACTGCGGACTCTTAAGAAACACTTGAAGAACGGACGTACCTTTGCAAGACCTCCCCCACACGTCGCGACTCGGTAATCACATGCAACCCCAACACACTCTGATAGCCGCTCCGCAGCGCACTCTCGCCCTTCGTCTCCCCGTCCATCTGGGCCAGCAGTTTGGCTGTCGCACTCTTACAGGACAGCTGGAATGCATCGGCGTCTTGGCTGCGGTAGGATAGGAGTATGCGGCCCATTAAGATACCCCAGTTTTCTCGAGAACTTGGCTGTAACAACCAATTTACGTCATCAATGCCAGCCCACGTCTCCCTGCTTCTAATGAATGAGTGATTGGGCTGTATTCCCCAAGCTGACCCAGAGTTAGGGACTTCATAATTTTAATTGTTTCAGTCTTTTATCCATGTTTTTGATGCGATTTGAGACTAGAACTGCTTAAACAGTGCAGTAGTAGTTTTCACGTCGACTTCCGCCCCTAGGGCCCGGTTTAAGCAACTTGGAATAAAGACTTAATGTGAAATTAAAGGTGAGAATTATGTAGAGTAGAGTAATCTTAGAAAAAACGCACTCGTTTTCTCACATTTATACTAAGACCTAGGTTCTTAGCTAGAATAGTCCAAGAGCGCTTTTTTGGCCACGTGCTCGTTTACGAAGCTGGCTATAAAGTATATCGAATAATAGAGGTGTAGACTCGTAAATTATTATTATTCCAAAAGAAAGAACGCAAAAAAATATGCCTAGTGACGAAAATCCCATTCAGATACCTCAAAGAATTACGAAGCTACAACCGTTTTAATATTGCCTGTTAGAGATAGAAAAGGCACACAGTGTGTGACGTCACGTTACGGGATGCTGCGAGGGGCCGCGTCGACGCGACGGCGCCGAACACGATGGGCGCGGCACGTTGCCGTCTATTAGTGACGGCACAATCTTCAACTGTCATCGTTTCATATGACGTTGCGTTTTGCGAAAAAGGGACAGAGCATACCCCTTCTTAAAACTTTGGACACTTATAACTTCGTAACCTTTCGATTTTTTCTCCATTTGACTACATGTTTAATCCTTTTTCGAGAAAATATGACATTATTGATTATTTTATTTACTGCCTACACCCCTATTAAGAAATACGGAAGTCCCGGTAACAGACTAACCCTAACATTATCTTACCAGTGGCTTGTTGATGAGTTCGTCTAGTCGCTCGAACCGGCCGAGCCTCCACAGCGGCTCGGCCGCGAGCTCCGTGGCTGAAGACTCGGCCTCGTGCTCGCTAAGGAGGCGGTACGCTGTGAACGGCTGATCCATGCCTAGGTAACATTCTACCCTAATATTATCTTACCAGTGGCTTGTTGATGAGCTCGTCGAGCTGCTCGAACCGGCCGAGCCTCCACAGCGGCTCGGCCGCGAGCTCCGTGGCTGAAGACTCGGCCTCGTGCTCGCTAAGGAGGCGGTACGCTGTGAACGGCCGATCCATGCCTAGGTAACATTCTACCCTAATATTATCTTACCAGTGGCTTGTTGATGAGCTCGTCGAGCTGCGAACCGGCCGAGCCTCCACAGCGGCTCGGCCGCGAGCTCCGTGGCTAAAGACTCGGCCTCGTGCTCGCTAAGGAGGCGGTACGCTGTAAACGGCTGATCCAGGCCTGGGTAACAGTCTACCCTAATATTATCTTACCAGTGGCTTGTTGATGAGCTCGTCGAGCTGCTCGAACCGGCCGAGCCTCCACAGCGGCTCGTCCGCGAGCTCCGTGGCTGAAGACTCGGCCTCGTGCTCGCTAAGGAGGCGGTACGCTGTGAACGGCTGATCCATGCCTAGGTAACATTCTACCCTAATATTATCTTACCAGTGGCTTGTTGATGAGCTCGTCGAGCTGCGAACCGGCCGAGCCTCCACAGCGGCTCGGCCGCGAGCTCCGTGGCTAAAGACTCGGCCTCGTGCTCGCTAAGGAGGCGGTACGCTGTGAACGGCTGATCCATGCCTAGGTAACAGTCTACCCTAATATTATCTTACCAGTGGCTTGTTGATGAGCTCGTCGAGCTGCTCGAACCGGCCGAGCCTCCACAGCGGCTCGTCCGCGAGCTCCGTGGCTGAAGACTCGGCCTTGTGCTCGCTAAGGAGGCGGTACGCTGTGAACGGCTGATCCATGCCTAGGTAACATTCTACCCTAATATTATCTTACCAGTGGCTTGTTGATGAGCTCGTCGAGCTGCGAACCGGCCGAGCCTCCACAGCGGCTCGGCCGCGAGCTCCGTGGCTAAAGACTCGGCCTCGTGCTGGCTAAGGAGGCGGTACGCTGTAAACGGCTGATCCAGGCCTGGGTAACAGTCTACCCTAATATTACCTTACCAGTGGCTTGTTGATGAGCTCGTCGAGCTGCTCGAACCGGCCGAGCCTCCACAGCGGCTCGGCCGCGAGCTCCGTGGCTGAAGACTCGGCCTCGTGCTCACTAAGGAGGCGGTACGCTGTGAACGGCTGATCCATGCCTAGGTAACATTCTACCCTAATATTATCTTACCAGTGGCTTGTTGATGAGCTCGTCGAGCTGCTCGAACCGGCCGAGCCTCCACAGCGGCTCGTCCGCGAGCTCCGTGGCTGAAGACTCGGCCTCGTGCTCGCTAAGGAGGCGGTACGCTGTGAACGGCTGATCCATGCCTAGGTAACATTCTACCCTAATATTATCTTACCAGTGGCTTGTTGATGAGCTCGTCGAGCTGCGAACCGGCCGAGCCTCCACAGCGGCTCGGCCGCGAGCTCCGTGGCTAAAGACTCGGCCTCGTGCTCGCTAAGGAGGCGGTACGCTGTAAACGGCTGATCCAGGCCTGGGTAACAGTCTACCCTAATATTACCTTACCAGTGGCTTGTTGATGAGCTCGTCGAGCTGCTCGAACCGGCCGAGCCTCCACAGCGGCTCGGCCGCGAGCTCCGTGGCTGAAGACTCGGCCTCGTGCTCACTAAGGAGGCGGTACGCTGTGAACGGCTGATCCAGGCCTAGGTAACAGTCTACCATCCCCTGAAAGAACACACTCGTGTTATAAGAGTAACAGCTTGTGACTGCTCTGTCTGAGTACTTAAGTATCAGGATCGAGAAGGCATTAGACAAGCGACAAGCTCTTCTGTTTACATATGAATAGTGAAACTGAGAAATTGACTAAAATCAAAATCAAATCAAAACATTTATTCGTGACAAACACAACACAGATAATAAAATAAATAAAATAAAAAGCACATTTTCTTTGCTACGAGATGGACCCAGGTAAACATGTTGCTAGCTTTCCAGCCAGCGCTGGTCTTCCGCAGGGTTCATTCGGTTTTCATTCACAAACAAAGAATTAAAAAGAAATATATAACTAAAATACAAACATACAATACAATACGCAAAATAGGAATAAACAGTTTTTTTTTTATAATACTGAATAGAAATTGTTTGTTGGCCTGCAAAAAGTTGCATCCCAACAGTCTCAAAATCAAACTACGTGCGTATGGGCCTTAATGGTAAAAGTGAACGCAGCCCAATACCATACACGAACAGTCACTTAACGTCAAACAAAACACAGCATGAGATTGGGCTTACAAAAACAATACTTAATAGGCATGATGACAGTAATTGAAAATCACTAAAATATGGTATTTTCTTAGTGCATTTTTAATCATAGAATTCGAAAATTGCTCATATTTTTTTATTAAGTAAGGGATTATTATTTATTTTGATAAAATTAAACTGAAAAAAAAACGGACGCCCGCCATGATATGTTAAACACCAATCAGAGCGCATGACGTCACGTGTGTATAAACAAATACCCATTAGCGGCCATTACCACAGATTACAGAGAAAACTTACGTACTGAACGAATAGTAAGACATGGATAGAACCATGTTATCTGTCAGATCTTCATACGTCATTGTCCCGCTTTCTCACTCGCACGGCCGCGCAAGACTTGTAAACTTTTTAATTTATGTTCATTCAATGAGCAATTGAGCGATCTAGGTAGCAAACGTCAAAGGTCTGCGTTCTTTTTATACATACGTGACGTCACTCGGAACGCCATGACACTGACAAGCGTTTTAGCGCCAATTTGAAATTTAAAAACTAAAATGCATTTTTTTCCTACTTAACTGTTATATTCTCTTGAAAAATCTTATTCGTTGTACATAATTAATGTTTCTAAACATTATAGAACAGTTTTTCAAAATGTGTCATCATGCCTATTATAAATTAAATTACGTTGACATACAAACGTTGACTAGAAAATAATAAAGTAACGTTACCCGCAAACTGTGCCTATCCAGTTGTCCCTCTTGAGCCAGCCGTTCGTAGCACAAAGCGGCGTCTTGCAGGCGCCCGGTCACTACTTGCGTCAGTATCAGCTCGTTCAGAGACGGTTCTGACCTTTTGATTGATAATATACCTGAAAAATGTATATGTCCGTACCACCGGACATGAAATTATGTACTCATAACAAAGTTCTAATAAAATTATTTACAAGTAGAGACATTAGATCCACAGTTTTGTGTACGTATGGACTATTATTTCAATGTAAACGGACTATTATTTATTGAATTCACAAATGTTGGTAACCCAATTGAATGAGGAATCAAGAGCAGCAGGTCTATTAACATCACGTAAATAGAAGATGGGAAGTGGCAGTAGGCGGGGCACATAGCACGTAGAACCGATGGCCGTTGTGGCGGAAATGTTCTCGAGTGGCGACCATGTACCGGAAGGCGCGGCGTGGGTAGGTGGACTGATGACCAGGTAAAGGTTGTGGGAGTCCGCTCGATGCGGGTGGCGCAGGACCGGTTACTTTGGCACTCTTTGGGGGAGGCCTATGTCCAGCAGTGAGACGCCGATATAAGCGGGAATAAAAAAGTGTTTCACCTGCGACGGAGTCCGGCTCATCCAGCAACGCATATATTTCCGCCAACAACGGCAGTTGTTCCTGCAAGTTGTCTTTCTTCTCGACCATGTACAACTCCAGGTACTGTAGAGAGCGCTCGAGTTCGCCGCACGCGAAGTTACCGCGCGCTATTAGGAGCTTATCGAATTTCTCCATGAACACGGATATTGCCCTTCAATAAATATAATTATTAGACTACCGTCGATATAACATCGCAAATATCCATGCACGCCCACCAAACGGCACACTAGCACACAAGTATTTTCAGGTTACTCGTATCTGTTACCATCAATTTGTTACCACTTATCTGAAATTCTGATAGCCGTGGAAACAGCTGGGAATAAAAATTCCCATCCATTAGCGAATTAATTGGTGGTATCAACTGATTTTTTTTCCCAGTAATTACCACTGGCAACAGGAATTTAGTAATAATATAATCATCACCTAAATTATCTAGTCATAAATACTAACTTGTAATTTTCATTTTCCAGAGGCCTCTGTTTCGTATAACACCACTCCAAGAGCCACCTATTCAAGAAATCCAGCAGGGTATAAATAGTCTTACTGCATTTACTCTGAAAACAAAATAAATGTTATTAAAATACAAGTAGTTATTATTAGCTTCTGCCCGCGACTTCGCTCGCGTTAAAGTTCGAGATAATAGGTATTGTGTTATTTCTTCTTAATCCGTTCAGCTAAATTTGCGTGCTTGAGTAACAGACATCCAAATCTTCACATTTATAATATTAGTAGGATTATTTTATTATTTTTACCTGGTTACCTTCCTCGGATTGAACCGTATTGATGTTGGGCGTCAAACGTACATCTCGGAGAATTTTATATCGGTTTCTTTCGGAGATTCCGCTTTCGGTTCTAGAATTTTCAGACCCTGCAAAAACGCAAAAATCACTAATTTCACTTGACCACAAGACGCTTTCTAAGCGAAATCGCTTTATAGAAAAGCTCCTCAATTCCTTAAGGAGATGCCTTGATTTGAGTCGAACACGTCCTCTAGACAGAGACACGCTGATGCCTTCCGCGCACGAGAAAAAGAGATGTAACACTCTTCGGGAATGGCTTTTTTGTACCAATTTCGATAAAAACCTAACTCAGTGAAGTTTTATTTAAATTTCATAAAGTGAGATTTTATATGAGATAAATCCTATAGTATTAACTTGATTGTGTCATAAAATAATGTATCGTTTGAGCAGGCTGAGTAAAAAAAGGAAAATACAGACCCAACTTTGGAACTTTTTCTATCTAGGTTTTAAGCAATCATGTATCGATAAAATCAGATAAACAATCATATAGTCTTTAATCATATAT
Organism: Epinotia demarniana; assembly: GCA_945867215.1. Taxonomy (NCBI): domain Eukaryota; kingdom Metazoa; phylum Arthropoda; class Insecta; order Lepidoptera; family Tortricidae; genus Epinotia; species Epinotia demarniana. Next base: position 10,718,749 of record OX244268.1, on the reverse strand, counting down.
CTGAAAATCAGACCTTATTGTTTCTTAATCTAGTCAGAACGGCGTTTCAAAGCACTCGATAATTTCCAATGCGCCGCCTTAATTGTGCCGAGTAAATAAAGGAATTAGAGTTAAAAGTAAAAGTATACCTATAACAGCCAGTATCTCCTCTTGTATATACTGAGTATTGTTCCTGGACATTACAGCATGTAGCAGAACATACGGTAAGAATAGGAACAGAGTTCTGACGTCACGGCGCATGCTCGGGTGGACTGTGCGCAGGAGTTCGCGTACGTTCTCCGACTCTATTAGCGGGATTAACTGGCCGGCCCAGCTGGAAACAAAAATACACCTTATCACCATGGCAATGGATTCAAAATCGATAACGCCTGCCTTCGGAGTATGAAGGCGTCAATTATGTTTAGAAAAATTGTGGCTTAATGAGTTTGCTCTGAAACTTACGGTAAGCACATAAACGAAAGTACAGTCACGTCTATAAATATGTGTACGTTTCAAAACGTATGTTAATGGAATAAGGTTTCAGGTATACATATTTTTAGAGCTCACCTACATGTTTAGTGCTAGACGTATATTACGCAACGCTTACCTCAAAAGGGCGGTAGATACGCTTGTTTGCCGCCGACGGGGTATGGAGAGGCGTCTCTAGCCCTAGTAGCGCCCGTGTGCAAACATTACTCTAGCGCCCCCTAGTAAGCGCGCGGTCAAAATGGAATGGTAGTGGGCGGCGCTCGGCGCCCCCTAAGACCGCTGCGCCCGTGTGCAACGCACGCCTTGCACCATAGGTAAAAACGCCTCTGGGGGTATTAACAAAAGGTAGGTTGACTTACTTGTGAGCCCATTCCAGAAAAGTTGTGGCGAACGCAGTCCCAAAAAGTGGATGAGCTTTTTTCGGTTGAGATGGGTACGCCAAGGTATATCTGTCAAGTAAAATAAAATATTTCTCACAACAAATTAACAGTGCCAGTACGATGCCGGTTGCAATATGATTTCGTTCCAGCGAGGGAGACAAGCAGAGACAGGTCAATGTACAAATATTCAGATTTCTTTATCATATCGAAATAAGGTCTAATACGTCACCAAATTCACTGACAAACAGTACAAGTACAGTTGAGTTCTCTGATATCTAGACGTCATCATCATCATCATATCAGCCGAAAGACGTCTACAGCTGGAAATAGGCCTCCCCCAAAGAGTGCCAAAGTGACCGGTCCTGCGCCACCCATATCTAGACCTACACAGCCTTTATTGTTACCGACATAACACGCATGTGTAGATGTTTTTGAAAGATTCAACCATGCTTCAATCTTTCTAGTTTATTTTATAGACAAACCTTGAACTTAGTAGTGGGAACATTATCTGATGCATGTGCTCAGGGAAGCTGTCCCAAACGTCTTTCTTGCTTCCAGTCGGCGAGATGTCATATATCTTCAGAATCTCTTGAATCGTTAGAGCGTAGCTATCCATGTTCTGAAATAACGACAACACATTTAACGACATGTATATTCTTATACTTAACCTTGGCGCAAATCTAAAGTTATTTTTATTTGAACTAACAAAATAAACGCCAATTGAACATTCTAAGAAGCCTTAACACGTTCGCAACCAAGAACCCGCCTGGTAGCCTAGACACTCGTAATGTTTACTCAGATGCCGGCTCAGCGCGTTAGGCGGGCAGTAGTATAAACTTACACGTCTAGCGAGTTCTGTCGGTTTCTGGTGTATTGTTTCATTTTTAGTCCGGTTGCGAAAGTGTTAAATAACTGTCTGTAATAAACCCCCCCTGTGGTGTCGGGTAAGAATTTCACCACCCCATTTCTTCCCGTGGGTGTCGTAAAAGTCGACTAAGGGACCAGGGTTGAAGTGTGTTGTGGGCGATGGGCTAGCAACCTATCACTGCAATATCACATTTTGTCGATCTTTTATACCCTCATTTATGCTAAAAGTGGCGCTGGAACATACGTTTCATGTGCTCTGCCTACCCCTTTTGGGAATAAAGGAGTGAATGTATGTATGTATGTATGTATGTATGTTAGTCATTGACTTAGGGCCAGCCACGGCCAGCTCAGTACGTTTTTCGTCCGTTCTTCTGTGACGTCCGTAACTCGTCACATTTTTTTCACACCTGGCTTTACCACTGCAGGTGATTAACTCTCAGCTTTTCAACATCCTCAATTTGAACACACACGGTGAAAGAGCAGACAGACAGAGATGAGAAGAATTTTATAAGAGGTTATCATGGGCGAGATTTAGGAGCCCTATTAATAATATTAACATCTTCCCTTTTCCTAGAAAATCCCCATCTTACCATAGTATCCTTCTCATACTGAAAAGCCCTGGCCAGCTCCATCAAAGCGGTTGCGGCGAAACAATTGTCTCCTATGGAGAAAGCGAATGGCGACCTATCGGGCTGCACATATTGCCGTGGGAGATGACCTGCTTCTATAGCCCCGAGTTGGCCCAGGCAGGCCCCGCTAGCGGCGCTCACTTGAACATCTGGGTGCTTGCAACCTGAATAGGAATAACGACTTTATATTGATCATAATACAGGTCAATTAGTCTTGGCAATTACCTTCAGATCACGGATGTAAAAATTGTTGTTGGGGACAATAAGAGAGGCCATGGACGCCAAAGTAGGCTTTGGCATCTTTTTTTACCAGAAATGTCGTTAAAAACTATGTAATCAGCATTTGAAATCTTGCATGAAATGGAAAATCACTGAGCATACATATAATCACTACATTTTGCGAAAGAAGAAACCAAATATCTGATGATTAGAACATGTAGGTCTGTATGCTAGGACTGCACAAAATTCCTTGGAATACATAAACGAAATGAACAACTTTTGTATCATAAGCGCAAAAAAGATCGTTACGATGATTGCAAGGAAGTAAATGTATTTTAAGCGTTTTTTTATTATATTATAGTCATCTGCTATTATATCATAATTTTAAACACTCACCTTGAAGTAATGCATCAATAAGTTCAACAATAGCAGGGTCTATGTTCTTCCCGCCAAATATAGCCTTGTGGATCTCACTCCGATTCTTCTTCAACAATTTGTCTAACTGCGTGAAAGCGTATGCTTTTATCCGCGGAATGTCCTGATCCAAATGATGTAAGTACCACTTCACTATATCAAGAAACGCCTCAGGCTGTGTCCGTTTTACGTGTCTCTTTACCACCATCTTGATTTTTTCTGACAATTTGGTGTCCTCCAGAAAAAAGAGGTCAGAAATGTGAGAGCTGAGTAAGTTCTCGTTATTTATAACGAGATATTGGAAGATTTTATTGATTTCTTGAGACGCGTATTCCAACTGCTGTAATAGAGACACAGCCAGGTTCGTTAGTAGGGGCCCCAAAGACATACTTTCGATGTTATGTATGAAAGCGCCCCATGCGTCTGCCAAGATTTTTGGAAACTCTTTCGCTAACGGAAGAGCCGATCTCAATGTAGCTAAGACCTTAAACCTCAATGGCGTTAAATATTTCTCTCCCATGAGTTGCATTATGTCTGGAAAGCTTTTCAAGGCTTTCCGTTTCACTGATAATGCTACTTTAGCATTCACGAGTTTGTGGTCAAAGTATGCGAGGACTCCTAAGAATTTCGGATTCAGAAAGTCTGCTATCTGAATAGTGCTCATACTCATACTTCCATCCGGTGTGGACACGTCAGGGTCGTGACAGGCCAGATATCTACACGCATTTAGGACTTTCTCAGGATTGCAACAGTATTGCAATAGAAACTCTGTCAAAATGACCCTAAAGTGCTTCTTGATGAGGCTCAACGTTGACGTTTTTGTAAGCCTCTCTATGGTTGTGTTGCATTTCTGTGCAACTTCTTTTGTTTCATTCAAATACACATGCACATAGACGTGAGGGAATCTTTCAATCAGAAAATCGGAAACGGAGCATTGGACTAAAGATGCTATTTCCTCAATCATGGCTGGCACTTGATTCACTATAACTGAATATGGCATCAGGTAAGGCAGGAAGTGATGGACGTCTTTTGAAATGAAATCCCTATAGCCAACAAATCCAAAGGCCCTCACAACTTTTAAAAGCGATACGGCGAATTCCTTTCCGCTGTATAAAGTGCATTCTACAAAGAGTTTGCAATAGTCCTTCTTATATCTGTGGTATACTTGGTTCGGCGTATATCCATGGACTTCACATATTTCTCTGAGATAAAGAACCGCTTTAGGCCCAAGGGAACATTGTGGGTGCATTATGAAATACACTAGTAGCTTTGTTACGGGCAAAATCACTTTTTCATTGCCGTGAATGCCAAACTCTTTTATATTGTTTAAAGTTTGAGTCTGCCTGGTATAGGCATTGTCTTCTAGGCAAGATTGTGTTGATTTGACGAGCATATTCACGCACAAATTGAATGCGTCTTCTTTATCCGTATTGACCTCTGTATCATTCTGAAAGAAATGGTTGCAGTTAGTACGTACAGTATAACTTTTTTTATAGTTCTTTTCGGCTTGTTTTTCTGAAGTCGAGTAAGAATTATGAAATCTTTTGGCATATGTGTTTTTTTGTACTTGAAGGGATAAGATACTTACAACTTGATTTCCAGTTATGGGTTTCAGAGCTTTCAATATATGATGACAATTCTCTTCACAAACAAGTTCATTTGGCACTCCACAATTAAACACATAATAGTGGTTGCATATTCTTCCAATAAGATCCCAGTAGGATGTAATTTTCAGATCCGAATACTGTTTGGAATTCAAGAATTTGCCAAACAGGTTTCTCAAACCTAGTGTGGTCGATTGGTTTTCTAAGGCATTATTGGATTCTGAATGAAGAATCAAGTGTTGGTTTGGAGAGCCACTGGTCTTATGGCAGTTGGAACAATTGATGGACACGTTCATTGTACCATTGTTGAATATTGAATGACCTTCAGTCTCCTCTGCAGTATTTAGGATGACATGGTATGTCCCTAAAGCGATACAACAGATGGCCGGCAATTCTTTCGTCAGAAGAGTCTGTATGTCATGGTTTTTGGTCAGGAATGCCGGCATCAATATATCGCCTATGAGTTTACTGGGTGATAAGACTTTGTTAATAAGAAGCAGACTACTCATTGAAATCACCTGAAATCATAAAAAATATATACAGTGATCCTATTTTCCTAATGTTTATATTGTTCTTGTATTTAACAGAATACTTTTCTCCAAAAACGAAGTTTGGCAAATCAAGAAAAAAGAAGCACCATAATACGAACTAGGTAGGGCACAGTGGAATGTGTCGGTCATACTTGGAGCACCCCAACTGGGGAAGGTTCCACCTTAGAGAAAACCGCACTCATAACTCCACTACTTGCTTTGAAGATAAGTGGTGCATTGTTCCTGGTGGTGAGTAAGGTTCCCAGAGCCCCCGAGGATGATCTATGTTGAGAGTTAAGGGCCTGCATGTCTCTAGCTGTCCCACACCAGAGTTGCAAACAGGTATAACTTACAATGTATGCTCTTTTTATTTGATAAAAAACCATAGAATCAATTGATATATTAATTTCATAGACCAATCAATTACTCACCTCTGAATACATGAACTCAGTTTTAGCTTTGGTTAGGTCATGGAACAAGACAGAAATAAATCTTCCCCAAGCCTCATTTATCCTATTTCGTTTTAAAATGGTAATAGCTATCAAAAGCTGTTTTAGAATAAGAGCTGTTGTTTTTTGATCCCTGCAAGAATGTGTTGGAAATCCTGGGGTGCCTTTTAGACATATCAACCTCAGTAGTTCATTTGTTTGGTCAATGGCTATTGTTGAAGTATCCGCAAGAACCATTGTATCCACAATAAGATTTAACATTGTATTTAGGATATCATTAAATTGAAATAGTTCCCCCCTTATCACATGAACAAGTTGTAAATTCCATATTCTATTAGCTATATCATGAATAAACAAAGATGAATAATAAGCAACATGTGCTTCTCTTTTGTTTATTTTTATCCCTTGTACATAAGCTCTAAATAGAATCTTCAAAACTGCTCTACATTTCAGTAATGAGTATTCATAGAGGACTTTCTCTTTATATATACTATCATGTTTCCTTAACTCATCAAAAACTGATATTAACTGAGTATGATACCAGTTGTCTGTTAATTTAACAGGTTGATTATTATCTATACTGCTCTGAATACACATTACAATTTTATTGCAATAGCAGTCCGCTAGCATATTAATCTCCGAAGCATCTCGTTTTTTCATGTCCATTAAATCTTTTGCTAGCTCAATTTTGCTGCTCAATGATAAACAGTACAGTTTCAATTCTTTGCCAAAAATATCATTACTTTTAGTTCTCAGTATGACTGTGCACACTGTCGTCAATATTTCTGAGTATCCTTGCTCAAAGTTATTTTCCACAAACTTTATTAAAGCCAAGGATACATTTTTGAAGTTTTCCAGATCTAATTTATCAACTTCACCTTTTTCATAATACACATGCATTGACTTCACCATAGCTTCAAAGCTTTTCAACAATTCTTTGAAAATATCTGGGAAAACATGGTGAAATTTGCTTATAGCCATTTGTTCAAAATTTGCAAAGAGGTCTGCAAAGAACTTCAATGACGCTAATTTTAGATCAGCACCAAAATTATCCAATATGTAAAGCACTTGTTGAAACACTTTCTCATACTCATTTTTGTACCGATCAATACTTATTGCTTCAAAAGCAATGCTCTGTGAAAGCAGTTGTAGTGTTAGGTCCATCATTGACTTGCATGTCTTCAAATCCTTCACTTGTACGTAAATTGGTTCCAATTTCAGTTGCACATTTGGAATCACCACTTTGTCCGGGGAAAAATGTTCTAGGCATATTTCCACTGGCTGGTTATTGGCAGCATCATTGTAGCCCTGAATGAGTTTGTGTAGTATTGAAAAATACTCAGAATGCAGTTTGTCGTAGAATGAAGCCTCATTCATACTCAGAATATTTAAAATTTTCAACTGTGCATCTTTGCTTAGTGTGTGAATTCTGAAAAATAACTTGCATTATTATAACAGGGTTTTGTAAATTCATATAATTGACACTGTGCCTTCTATTGTATATGAAATATTCACATTTAAATGACCATTTATCAGATAACCAGATAAATATACATATATTTACAAAATTTTGAACCCATCATTCTGTAAAATAGGTTTTTTAATAAATATATTCTTATTATTAATAATATTTTGTATATTTACCTGTTTAGTTCTTTAACTGACCACACATAAAACAGCCGGCCTATTAACCAAGTATTAAAAGCGCTGTAATATGCATCGGGGTACTTTGTAGATCCTGGCCGGGGCACCAGGACTTCTGAAACACTGCAAAATCCAATATTTACATACAAAACTTCACAAAGTTGAGGTTCGCACTGCAACTTGAATCTGCTAGGGCTAGAATAAAATCAAAACAAAGCAGCTTGGGAGATAAGATTCTAAATATTTTTCAAATGGAACTTATGCCAAAGATCTTTTAATGCCTATAACGGAAATAGCTTGTACTAACCCCGATAACTTCAATATCGAATTCAACAATCTTTCGAGGCCGTCTGCGGCGTTTTGCAAGTTGTTGAAGAGCACCATAGTCGGTGCATTGAACATTTGCCATACCGTAAACGGTCCATCTTGCCCTTCTTCGTCCATGTTTACGACACTACACTTTTCAAGACATTCAAGATCGGCGTGTTCAGTTATGATCAATAAAATGAAGACAATCACGAAACTAAACGAAATAAAGATATATGAACAGCACAAGCACAGCCGTTTATTATTATTTCACTATGATTTCACTTTACTTGTCAACAACTGTCAAAAAATTTCCACTTCCCGCCATATTTTTGGTTTTTATGCAATAGGGTCGTACCGATAAGTCTAAATCGGTTTTGTTTATAATATATATTATTATTTCGCTCTTGCAAGTGGGTTCTTTGTGAACCCACAAGCGTTGAAAAATACACGGTAGTAAATATAAAAAAATGTAATGCACTAGACTTATGCGCTATCCACATTATGTGATTAAACCCCAATTTGTCAGTACAACATGTCGAAGTCAGAATTGCGTGTAGCGTACACACCTAGTAACTGCAACTACAATTTCATTCAGTGTGGCCAGTTAACAGTTAGAAAGCGAAAATTGCCGCATTCAAACGGTCCTGCGAAACGGACTGCAAGATTGTTACTAACCGATGAGATAGGGCAAGACAGTACGTCTAACACACAGCCGCGACATACTCTCGATTTCTCTCGCATGTCCTAATAAGAGAGAGACGGATAGTGCGAGAAAAATTGAGAGAGCTCGCGCGCCGTCGTGTAATAGCCGTGCAGCACACAAAAATCGAGAGTATGTCACGGCCACCTCATGATCGACGTGCTGTCTCGCCCTATCTCATCGGTTAGTAACAATCTTGCAGTCCGCTTCGCAGGACCGTTTGAATGCGGCAATTTTCGCTTTCTTACTGTAACTCAAAAAAAACTTCTTACTGTAACTTAAAAATTATAAATGTTCAAGTGGCATTAAACATTTATAATTTTTCTTCACACACATTTATTTATTTGCGAAAGGCCCCTCCACGTTCGCGCGCGAAAGCGTGAGTTAGGAGCCACAGCGCGGCAATGTGGTGATATATAATAATTTCCTCTATGATGTGGTGTCTGCCCATTTCACGCTTCCGCGCAATTTCGCGCGTTCTCGTTCAAATTTCGCAATAAAATAAGTGTGTGGATTGTAATATCCGTGTAATACACGATGTTGCATTTTTTAATTTGCTGTTCTTTTCTAGAGTATCATTATAACTGCCAAACTGGCTTAAGCCTACAACACACTGGTGCGGCCGGGCCGCGGCGGATAATAGTAAACTTGTCCGCCGCTGTCAAATTTACTATGTGTGGCAGGCCTCACGGTTATGGGCGTGTTTCTTACGCAATCTGCGTCGAAGGGCTGCCGCGAAACGAAAACGAACTTCGTTCTAGCAAGCTCGAACTAGCAAGTTGCGACAGAGACGGAGATACACAAACGAAGTACGTTTTCGTTTCGCGGTAGGCCCTCTGTTGGCTTGCCAAGCCTCGGTCAACATCGTGACATGGCAATAAAAATCGGTCACGTATTGTATGAATACGACAAATACTCGCAATGACTGCTCAAAAAAACCTACGAAATTCCGGTCTTTTCATGTTATGGAGCGCTCTCATGCTTACGCGCAGAGAGACGTTTATTTGCGGTTCCGCTAACGCATACTCCGACCCGTTTCCGTTATATATGGTTATATCAACCATAGGTAAATTAGGTAACTAGAGTAAAAGTAAAATAAATATTTTTAAAAGTTTAATTGTATTTATACATCATAGATCATAACTTAGATAAATATAACAAAACATCTATTCAGCAAATAAAAAAATTAAACAAAAATATTTTGAATTTCTATATATCATTCTTGTATTATCTAAAACTACAAAAAGACAATATTTTACATGTTACATTTACATACGATACAAGGCCATAAGTATGTTTATCTAAACAACTACACCAAATGAAAAATGACCTTAAAATGAACACTAATGATTTATAATATATCAACTTCAGAACCCAAATAATCGCTACATATGATCGCCGATTACAATCATTCATATAGCACTCGAATTAATGAAATGAAAAACGTGAACATTAATTACAGTAAGTTATAATATAAAAACATTTATTTGAATATACTAATCAATATTATAATTTCAGAAACGCTTACTATGAATTCTAGAAGTGCCTATAACTGCATATTATTTTTACTTTACGTATGGTGATACCAGTCATTTAAATAAATATCTCCACGTAAGGCCCCCATACATGTTATTGTGCAATATGAGCTATCGGTTTCACTAGACGTACAATGGCCCGTCGCTCAAAGCTACAATTTTGACAAAAGACATTTTGTACACTTGACAAAAGAAGCCTTTAATGAACAATTTTAGGTATAGACTAGTCAAATTATAGCTTGCAATGCTTTCAATACTTAAATCCTTGAATAAAGAGAGACGTTTTTCCCTGTCAAAGTCTATATAAAGCCAGGTTCAAATTGCTCTGTCGGGGTACAACCTACTACTGTGAATCTAATTATAGGTAATATACGTAACCGATTGCGCTCTGGCGCGCCACGATACACCCCGACACAGCAATTTGAACCTGGCTTAACATTGACATAAGATAAATTCACCCGTCCTGTGGAAAAGGGTGTTTTCACTACACTTGTACTGGTAGAAAATATTGCCAACATGTGGGCCCGTAGCACGACACTAACAGTGTTAATCAAAACTGATCAGTTCCGCTGTGTTGTTGTTACTCTCCGACTTGACCGGCGTCTGTGGTTGTGATTGTGGTTGTTGGTTCTGGTTGGGTATCTGATTGGGCGGCGGTTGCACGGCCGGTTGGCCGTTAGTGACATTCTGCGATGGGATCTTAATTGGTTGGCCTGGGTTGTTTGGTAGTGGCTGTTGGTTGTTTGGCATTGGCAGGCCAGGTATTTGCTGGCCAGGTATTTGCTGACCAGGTATTTGTTGTCCAGGTATATGCTGACCAGGCAGCATTTGCTGCATCGCAGGGCCTTGCAGCATTTGAGGCATCTGAGGCATTTGACCCATTTGCTGGCCTTGCATCATTTGCGGATTCTGTTGTCCCAGTTGGCCCATGTGGACTGGTGTTTGCCCTGGCGCGTTCATCATTAGACCTTGTTGGGGAATGCTCTGTGGGCCCTGCGGTTGGCCTTGCATGCTCATCGGACCCGGCTGCTGCATCGTCTGCCCAGTCACAGACATGGGTTGTCCCTGCATGCTCTGTGGCATTTGCTGTACATTTGGATTATTATTAGGTGGACCTTGCATACTTTGGTTTTGGCCTTGCATTATCTGCTGACCCGGTAACGACATCGGCTGTCCTGGTAATTGGTTCTGTTGCATATGTTGTTGTTGACTATTGGGTTGGTTCATTTGATACGCGGAAGCTTGTGGGTTTTGGCCTTGCATCATGGGCATTCTCATATTTGGCATTTGGATTCCTAGCATAGGATTAGCTTGCGTTAGCTGTGGCTGGCCAATGTTTGGTTGGCCGAGGGACATAGAAGCCATCATAGATGTGGGTGGTTGGTTCTGTTTGGGCTGCTGAACTTGTCCGTTTTGCTGCGGGATGTTCTGCCCTGGGTACATTTGAGGGACGCCGGGCTGCGACATCCGCATCTGATGCATCATCATTTGTTGTATCTGTTGTTGTGTCATGGGGGCTCGGACGTTGAGTGGGTTCATGGATTGTTGTGTGGGCATGGGGGCTTGGCTCATGGTTAAGCCAGAAGTGGGCATGGCGTATGCATTGCTCAGCTGGGGAACGGATTGGGACATTGCTGCGATTTGGTTGGCGTTTAGAGCCATGGCCTGAGATATCTGTGGTTGCCCTGTTGGGGGCATGGTTCCGTCGGTAGTTTGCGGTTGCGGCATCATCTGGTGGTACTGAGCGTTAGCGTAGATCGGTTGGTTGGGGAAGGCGGGTTGGTACTGTGGCACGGAAACACCTGGCATGTAGAAACCGGTGCCCGATGCCATCATGTACTGGTGTTTCTGTTGTTCCTGCCTGATTTGCATCTCTCTTTCTTGTTCCTGAAAGTAGACAAAATAAGTCACACTAAAATCACTTAATTCAATGACAACTTATTACAAATTCACCAGTTTATTGCTCCACCAAAAATGGAGATGCGATTACTACATATATCTCTTCAAGTGAAGTGACCTCCAATACCAATTTATGAAGTTCCGGCAGTTTTTTTTATGTATTTATTTCATTAATCTTGATCACACAGCAGCCGATAATCAGTCACAGTAGCATGGAACCTATAAGGGTGCGGGCCAAATTCTTGGCCAGTAGTTAGCCTGGTTACAATCACAATAGATCAGCGATTGTCGCAGTGATATAAGGGTTCTCACGGTCCGGAAGCCACTACCACTAGCCTGGTCACTTAAAAAGCTCCGGTGCACGGTGTGACCATGGACCTATGATACTCAGGACACGCTATGGTAAAAATAATACCACGTGCGAGCGAGCTGGTAGCATACAAATCTCGTTAAGTGTGACATAAAGGGAAATATCATTCGTTGTCCTTCTCATAGTTACACTTTTCTTTATTTGCCACAACCGATTTAGTATGAAGTTGTGGCACATAAACCATTACCCGTCCAAATTGAGTAGGTTGTTTATGGCAAGTCATCTGCCATTTTAAGACCATTTCTGAATTAAGCTGCATAGGAGCTTTTCCGTCTCTCGTTGTGTCATCACGTATAGCCTGTCTTGAGTATCATAGGTTCATGGTTGTGACACAAAAATTAGCCATAGAATTGTATGGCTAATTTTTGTATCACAACGGAATTTTTTAACTACTACCGATTAACCAGGCTAACTACTACAATTCAGTAACGCCGTTAATAGGAACGAAAAATTGTACACAAGCGACGCGACCATATTTTAATATCAACCCGCCAAACGAGCATGTTAAAAAGTAGGTTTCTTCAAGAAAATGTCAGTATCCTACGGGTTTGTCTGATGCTACATCAACGGCATACCTGTACTCTCTGCAACGCGAGCTGCCGCTGATACTGCAGGTACTCGTGCTTCTTCTTCCTCATGGCCTGCAGCTTGGTGGCCATCTGCATCTGCCGCTGCCGCTCGGCCTGCTCGGCGGCCGCCGCGAGCCGCGCCGCGTGCTCCGCCCGGAGCGTGTCCAGCGCCGCGCGACTGTCCCGGATCTGGTTGATCTTGTCCTGAAACGAATATCATGACAGTTAAGGAGTAGTCAGAAAGTTATGAGTCCCCACTAAGCTCGATTCTCCATACAAACGTAGTTACGCTCTCATTTTAAAACTACGTGTTTGATTGTAACGAAATTTTGCATATACAAGGACATGAGGTATATCTATGTCTGTGATTAGTTTATATTGCTTCAAATACCATAGTAATAAAAATACAGCGAATTTATGTTTTTCATACAAAACTTGTTTTTGCTGTATTTCGTTTGTTTTATAAACTGGAACCATATAAATTAATTACAGACATAGATGTCCCTCTTGTCCTTGTATATGCAAAGTTTCGTCACAATCCAACACGTACTTTTAAAATGAGAGCGTAACTACGTTTGTATAGGACGGTGAAATTCGGTTGAGCTTACTGCGGACTCTTAAGTGGATTGAACGGATAGCATCTTTCCAAGTGTTCCAACTAGGAAGAGACTGATGGTTAAAGCGCACGGTCTTTAGCTATAAGCTACTCTAACGGAGTCCTAACTAACATATTTCATTTCGCCTTCTCAGTCATCGCTAAAGGTGACAACACTTGCTTACCGAGCGATGAACACATGTAAAGCGATTTCTTTCGTAACACTTAATGACGAAACTATTCATGATCCCGAGACTAGATGACCAACTTGACTTTAAATATACTGTCACAAACAAAATAAAAATCACCTCTTTTACGTGTCTTTGCATTTTTCCAATAAATTAAATATTCTATCAGACTGAGATTATTTTACCCGTGTGGTGCCGGGTTAGAATAGCACCACCCCCTTTCTTCCCGTGGGTGTCGTAAGAGTCCACTAAGGGAACAGGGTTGTAGTGTGTTGTGGGCGATGGGCTAGCAACCTATCACTGCGATATCACATTTTGATGATCTTTTATACCCACATTTATGCTAACAGTGGCACTGGACACAAGTTTCATGTGCTCTGCCTACCCCTTTTAGGGATAAAGTCGTATGTATGTAAGTAACTGTGAAAAACTAGTTCAGTACCTGGAGGCTTTCCAAATACACTCGTTTGTCGTCTTGCTGTTGAATGTAGCGCAGAAGTTGCGAGTGCATCGCAGTTATGTTCATGAACAGGGTCTGCACCGATGTATCGTTCGCGATGGATCGGCCGCTGGACACAAAAATAAAACACTGAGTATCCAATGTTTAAATACAAATTATCCTCATAGTGAAAGGCTTAATGGGCCTGAAAGAAAACGAAAAAAAAGTGAAAGGAATTTTGTGTTTCTGCTGTGTATGTAATTAAATAAAGTGTAATTATTAATCCCGTAATGCCCATGTGTGCCCATGCTATTTTTAGGGTTAATGCAATATCTGCCCAGTGACCTGGAAATACGTCAATAATATAATAAATTTCGAAATCTCGAATAGCAACTCGAGATTTCGAAATGGTTATTCATTATTGACTCTGTTTAGGGAAACAGAGTACAAATTTTATTTGAATAAAAATATGAATTCGAATGTCAATAATAGGGTGGCTCAGAGTTGTATGAAAAAAAAATTTTTTTTTGATAATTGGACAGGGCACCCCCTGCATCTTTTACACTAGCCTAAGAGAATATTTTGGTAAAATATCAATGTCCTAATATACGGGGAAGGCGGTGCTCATTAACGCTTGTGATTTGAAGAAATTGATTTTTTTAAACGTTTTAAGAGCTAAATTTACATTCGAAATAAAAGTCACACAATAATTAAAAAAACGATTTAACATTTATTAAGGTCCTTCTGACCATAAAAACAAAACAAAATCAAAAATGAAACCTTTAAACAATATATTTATACGTTACAACATTATAGCAAGACAATTAGACCAAACTACGTGATCATTTGGAAACGGCTTCTACTACAGCCTGATTTGTTGTGTGTGGTAAGATCGATTTTCTGTTGGCCTCTACGACCTTCAATAAAAATTGATATTCCAGTGCTCCAATAACTATACACAGCGTCAGCTTCGTTTTCACCTGTACCAGCTGTTAGTTTTGGCACTCCAAGGAGCTTTTCGTGGCCATCGCCGGATACTAACACTGGCAAACGATCCACTTTTCCTGTGCCGAATATATTTGGCAGGATTCTGCCATCCCAATGGACAACTAGGGCGCATTGAGGTTGGAATGTGCTTAAGATTGAGCATACTGCCTTCTAGCTTTTTTTCGTTTTCGGCTAATGGTGCATCGAGAAATAATAAGACTTGCTGGGTCATTCCCGAGAGCTGCTGCAACAGGAACAATTATTTTGACGGCTTCGCGATCCGATACTTAATTCCTTTCCAAAGCACTTGTGGCATGATGACTAAATACATCCAGTACTGTAGTTACCGTTGAACTAGCTTGCTCCTCAGGGTTTGGTTTACTCTTTTTCATAACAGGCCTCGGTTGGAATTCATCATCGTTATCAGAAGATGAGCTACAACTCACCTGATCCTCTATTTCAGTAGCTATTGAACATGACGGTTGGAAAGAATTAAGAGCATTGCGGTTTCGACGATCTTCTTCTGCTAGCGCAAGTTGTAAGGCTCTTTCATTCTTCTGGGCTAACTGTTTATCTACTGCTACAGTTGACATCACCTGGGCCTTCTTTGGTCCTGAATTAATTCCCAATCCTCGTTTATTTTTATAAGCGTAAACGCATCAGAATGAGATACATCAAAACGTTTATCAAGTTCTTTTTTAACAACAACCAATCAGAATGATTTTTCTTGAGTTTTTCTTGGTAGTGCTTTTTTAGTCCCGTTGGTATAGCAGCTGTATTCCAAACAGTTAATAACTCTTCAACAGTTACCTGGGACGCATTCGGTACCAATTTTAAGTCATTCAGATGGTGCAAGATTCTTAGAAATACTGGTCTGGTAGTTGGAATTTGTATTAACGAAGCAATGGGAATCCAAATGTCTCTATTAAAAACACAGTATCACTTTTTCGGGTGGTTGGCATTATTCAGATAAGCAATTTTGCCTGTTTAGTAACGAAAGTACAAACGTTTATTATTTGTTTGGAAATACTATTACGCAGTTAATCATAATAAATACACGACGACTCCTTCAAAACATTTTAAAAGCAAGCATACTACGGTTAGCCAAATCTCAGAACTTTTACTAAAACAGTATAAAGAAAAGTTGAGGGTAGTTGAGTACCGGCTTAGACTTAACGTAGGTATTTAAAATTTTGCACACATTATCTTTTTGACTAATAAAATAAAATTAGGGGGTGCTCCGATCAAATATTTAAAAAAAAAAAATTGAGCCACCCTAGTCAATAACCAAGGTTTTACGGGTCGAATAAACCATGTGTCGGTTTTTGTTTTAAATTCCTTTTATATCTTCTAAGCTTGCAAGTCCAAGTGGTAACAAATTTTCCAAGTATATCTAACATATTGTCTTCTGGCCAGCGGGCCAAATTAACAACAAGAAATTGTTGATTGAATAGGCCTAATTGTTAAAGTTGCATCATGCCGACGTACCGTGATGAATTACTCTTCATTCGGTTAACAAAAATCTCAACTTGAGACTTGAGCTTTTCCACGAACTCGTCAATTTCTTTGTCTTCGTTGTCGTCTTCTTGTACTTTACTCGTGGTAGACTTCATGTATTCCTGAAACAGAGATAAACAATAATTCCTTCATTTTTCTTTGGAACATGTTAAGGCCATTCTGCATGTTATCCGTAAGGTTCTTGAAATATTTTTTGAGCTCAATCAGCTATTAAAATTTACCAATCAACTGACTATTCCATGATTGGGGGATGTTGACATATATACCTCCCCGCCAATACTGCCAGCAAGTGACATGATGCATTCCAAAAAAACCCTCATGTATTGGGTTGATACATTTAACCCCAACACTTCTTGCCCTAGGTAAACAAGCTTACTCGGTGCATCATACAAACTATCTAGTACTTTTATTTGTAAGTACAGCCTACTATAAATGCGACCATCCACCTTATTTTCTGTCTCAGTCCAGGGTCTGGACTCTGTGTGGATTGAGTGCAGCACATGCTTACAGTGGCGGATCTAGGATTTGAGTTTAGCTTGGCCTAGCTGAGGTTCGGTTACAGCACAGAATAATGAATAGTATCTAAAGGCACAGAGCTATTGTCCGAAAATCAAAGTTCGTATATCTCAGTCTTTCACACTTATGGTTTATGGTACTCAAGCGACAGAGTCAGAGATATTCGAACTTCGAGATTCGATTTTCGTGGTAGCGCCGCAGAAGGTCTTCTGTCTAAGTGATGACGTTAGCTGATATTTTGCAAGAGACGAGGGCTGTTAAAGCACCACACGTGGCGAATAATTTTTCAACTTTCCATTATGATCGAAATTAAGAAGTTTCTTACTAAGAACTCAGCTGGTTTTGAGGGCTTTGGGTCCGGCCAGTGCGTGTTTACCTCAGAGGCGTCGCTCTGCGAGTGCGAGGCGGGCGCGGTGGGCGCGGCCTGGTCGCGCGACAGCCGCTGCTCCCAGTAGTTGCGGTCCAGGTAGCGGGACAGCTCCGGGTTGGACGGCGCCGCGTGCTCGGGGGACGCGCTCACGGACGACGGCGTGGGGGACACTGCGGGATCAAACGTGGGATCAGAACTATTTCCCTTGTCCCCGGGACGTCAGCGTCGGATATTGTGGGAACGCACGTGGATTCAGAACTATTTCCCGTGTTCCAGGGACGACGGCGTAGGCGATACTGTGGAAACAAACGTGAGATCAGAACTATTTCCCTTGTCCCCGGGATCACGGCGTCGGGGATACTGCGGGAACAAACGTGGAATCAGAACTATTTCCCTGGTCTCCGGGACGACGGCGTCGGGGATACTGTGGGAACAAACATGCGTCTATTTCCCTACGTAGACACTTGGGCCTGTTTCCATGTGTCCCCTGCATCAGTCGACAGCATTGTTACGAGTTCTGGCGACTCGACCGAAAAGCGAGGGCAAATAGGAATAGACAATTGGATAGACATTCGTATTTTGTTATTGTTATAATGCATTATGCAAAAATTATTGAATTTATCCATATTTACTGGGGTGTTCTGAGAAGCGAGGACAAATGGGAATAGATCGACATTCGTATTTTGTTTTTGTCATATTGCATTATACGGAAATTATTGACTGTGCCCATATTTAAAACACCTAATATTCCGAGAGTCATGTCTCCGAAAGCGTCATATCTTCGAAATTTCAATACTCCGCAAGCCATCATTCTGTAGGCAGAAAAAGTCCATAGGCTATGGTGTCCTTACCATCAGGGAGATCTTATACTTTGCCTCAACAAGTGTCCGAGTTTATTGAAAAACATACCGGTAGGGTGTGGCGTCGGATCCGGAGCGATGTGCGAGCGGGAGCGCGTGCGGTCCTTCTCTTTCTGCTCGGCCTCTGATTGGCTGAGCGCCAGCGCCAGCTGTAGCTCTTCCTCTTCCTGCAGATCCTGTTCGGACTTGCCTGGCCGCTTCTGCTACAATTAACAAGATGACCTATGAAAGGGGCTGTTTGAATAGGATTTCTATACAAAGAGCCACTGAGCTATAGTATAACCACGAACTTCCAAATACGAAGTTCGGCTATTTCCATCTCTATCGCACTCAAACCACTCGAGTGACAGGGATGCATGTATAGGAAAGTAGAGTTTCGAATTTAGCCGAGCTCCGTCGTTTCAAACCCCGGTTTGTACTAAGGTTAACCGGGGCAAATGCATCTATAGGGTAAAGGCGTCTTCCGAAAATAAACATTTTAGAACTATTAAAATTGTCTAAATTGATAGTTTGGTACCCATACTTTGAACATCGAGGGTTGTAATAATGTTGCAAAAGACGCATTTACCCTTTATACGCATTTGCCCCGGTTGATTGACCTCACTGGGATTTTTAAAAATATACCTAGGCACGTAATATATTTTGAGCCGTGCCTTTTATCATGTTGTCATGACACGTAGGTGTATTGGGAGTGGGCGTACGGGCGTACCCCTTCGCTTAGAATGTTCTCTTGTGTAGAGGAAGTCACTGCGGGAAACGGCCCAGCGACGATATTGCGCGGCGGCGGCAGCGGTTTTCTAATTCATTGCGTGTGATCACAATAATTAACCCACACAACCACCGTCTCGACCACGCAATGAACTGATAAAACGCTTGCCGCGCCGCAATTCTCCCAATACAATAGCCCCTTGTTCCCCGTAGAACCAAGTTTGATAACTGGTTTTGTACAAGGTGCGGCAACAATTTTAGGTGCGGGTTGCACCAAACCGTCTGTAATATGTAATAAATAGTAAGAGGTGTTCGATAAAATCTGAATCTAGTTTCAGTTTCTATGGAATGACAGCTGCCGGCCCCGTATTTAACGTTGCTCGATCTGAAATCCTAAGTTGATGCAACCCGCCCTAAATGTTCACAGGCTGGATGTAAGTACGTCGAGCGATTTATCGTATACCTAGTCCAAAACAATTGGATGCATGTTGTATTTTTCTGAACTTTAGTATTTTATTAGTATTACTATTAGTATCAAAACCCAAACCTTATTTATGATCAAGGATATCTGTATGTATTATTTTTCCTATTGATTACCAGTTATTCGAATATAGACATTATCACTCTAATCACCAATAGTATGAACTTAAAGAGTGACCGCACATTGAGCCACAAGTTGTGGAAGTCTATCACACATTTAATATAGCATTGGCAATAAATGATTTGAGAACTTGGAAAGAAAACCATTCTACTTAGTAAAAGTTTTAATAAAGTGAGTTAATGTTAACTTACACAATTACTAAACCAATAATCATTATGAATGTACGTAATGGCATATAAATGGAAAACATTATTACAACATTAAAACTAGACAATACAAACTAGCACTAAAACTACTAAAAATAGTTGAAAATTACATGTAATAAAATTTATGTATCAAATTATTATTGATAATCAATTACATGAGGGTCAATTCAGTCCATAATCTAAAATTATTATCAGTAAATGTGTCTATACTTTATCGTTGTTGCTTCAGCCTCCTTACAAATTTTGGGGTTTCAGGCACAGTGAGTGGTGCCACAGATCTTTCTAGAACAAATGGATGTTGAGCAACAGGAATTGGTTTAGGGTGATGCACCAGCTTAGGTCTCAATTCAGCATTGGCTCTTTCCTCTGCTTCTAGCATCTCTTTCTCTCTCTGTTGTCTAAGCCGCTCCTGTTCTTCTTCCTTTTCTTTCAATAACATGTCAAATCTCTCTCTTTCTGCTGCTCTCTTCTCTGTGGTCAATAGGAATGGAGTGGGTTTCACTAGTTGTACGGGTTTCAATACAGGTTTGAATGGTTCTTTGTGTAGGACAACTGCTGGTCTAGCATGAAATTTGATGTGATTCTCTTTATTTTCCGAGGATGCAGATGATGAACTACACTTAACTGTAGTAACTTGCATCCGTTTTTTCACAGCTCCTGGCAATGGCTGTGCTTTAAATTGAGATGCTTGCCTGCGCTCCTCTTCAAGTTGCTTCTTAATCCTTTCCTCTCGGCGACGCTTCATTTCTTCATCCCTCTTCTCGAATGAAAATGGCTCAGTCATAATAGGTCCGTGACGGACTGGTTTTTCAACCAGCTTCTGTGGTTTTGCCTCAGGTGCTGAGTTTTGCACATGTATAGCAGGTTTGTAGTGAAACTTGGGGGTGACAGGTTTGGTAACTGGAATTGCTTGTTTAGGACACACTTGTGGCTTCTCGAGTATGTGTCTAGGAGCAGGACGAGCTTTAAACACTTGAAAATGAATGGGTGAATGGGTTGACTTTTTATTGACTTCCGTCAAATTAAACGGTGCAGGGACAGTCGGCATTTTTCTTGGTACATCGGGAAGGTTTCTACATCCTTCAATGACTGATTTAGGAATAGGATTCGCTTTAATCTTGAATTTCTTAAGTTCTTCAGCCTCCATTTCTTCTTTTTCTTTTTGAGACATTATGTGGAGCGGTCGAGAGCGCGCCTTACATCTCAACATTGGTGACTGGGGAATAGTGAGCCCTGACGGCCCTATGGCTCCACTTGAACGGAACATTTGCGGTCGACATGAATGGAAACGATTCGGCGTATCCCTCTGATAGTGATAAACAGCTTCAGCCATTGAGACGTATTTAGTTTTCGACAGCTCGCCCGTGCCTGTTACTCTCCGGTGCCTGTGGTCTGGGTTATCATCATGGTATCCAAGTCTCATCAGGTCTGAAGTAACTGAAGCTATATCGTTCATAGACATAGATTTTCTCATTCCTCCATATTCGAGCCTAATCGAATCATCGAAATTGTTATGATCACCGAAGTCTTCCTCAATTGGAGTCACTGGCTCGTCCTTTATCTGTAATTTGCTCGTTGGCGTGAAGTACGTATCTCCACGACAACTTGTCACGTAATTTTTAGACATTTTGAATAAACTACACTCCAAAGACGATTATTCCAGGATTAATAAAATATTTTCTTCAAAATATTGTCCGTACGTCGTTAATTTAAAACGGTATATTGAAAGAAGCTAGCTTTTTTTTTTCAAATGCAGTTCTTCGATTTGGATTCAAACGTAATTGGCCAACATAGGGTTGCTATGTGTAAAAACAAAACCGGCAATGCTAGTGACGTCCGACTTAGCTGACGATATTTCAGTCAAACGTTAAAGCAACAACACAGCAAGCATACTTGTGCACAGATACTAAACACGAACAATCCCACAACTGTCGTTGTCAATGTCATGTCATTGTCAAGTGAAATAACCACGAATTGTTAGCGCGACGCGAAGCTTTATGCTATTTTATGTTTCTTCTAATTACACAAAAGAAAGATTACGTATAAATTCTACATTGCGTTGTGCTAAACGAATTCTGATAAACGTTTCGAGGGAAAAGGAAATCGATCGATAGCATAAAATGGCTCAATCTTCGTTACCAAATCCAAATACACTATTGCCGCTTGAATTGGTGGACAAATGCATAGGTTCCCGGATTCACATTATCATGAAAAACGATAAAGAAATGGTGGGAACTCTACAGGGATTCGATGATTTCGTAAACATGCTACTGGACGATGTCACGGAATATGAATCAACGCCGGAAGGAAGAAAAATAACGAAGTTAGACCAAATTTTGTTAAATGGGAACAACATTGCGATGTTAGTGCCGGGCGGTGAAATGCCAGGAGATAATTACGAAGCCCAGTGATAGTCATAAGATATAAATAAGCAAATAAAATAAGTTTCATAACCTAACTTTAGTACTCATTCAGTCTCAAGCCCATTAAATGATTAACCTTGACTTAATTACAAGCAGAATTTTAGTTTCATGTTTTTGTTTTCAGAGATCTGAATACATTTCATGCCACAAAGTACCAGTATCCCAAAAAACACAAGTAGGTAGTTATTGCATTACAATTTGATCATATTAATTTAATAACCATAAACTCCAAACTCAAGCTTTTAAACATGATTTGTGACAAACAAACACAGATAATAAAAGAAATAAACACAAGACTGCCAAGAAATGGGCTCAGCTCAGCATGTTGCTAGCTTTACAGCCAGTGCTGTTCTTTCGCATGGTCTATTTGGTGAAAGCATGGTGGGTTACATGGTAGTAGTGATTTTGTTGTAGGTCATTATGATACAAAAATGCAAATAGCAAAATGGTGGTCAATGTCAATCACATACATTTAGTAACAAAACTTTCAGGTTAGATGTGACTTAAAAATCACTTTAGTTACCCTTATCTTGCCATTTTTTTCAAA
Organism: Epinotia demarniana; assembly: GCA_945867215.1. Taxonomy (NCBI): domain Eukaryota; kingdom Metazoa; phylum Arthropoda; class Insecta; order Lepidoptera; family Tortricidae; genus Epinotia; species Epinotia demarniana. Next base: position 10,696,205 of record OX244268.1, on the reverse strand, counting down.
GTCTCCCAACCTATGATTATGAATACCTTTATGAATACTCGCTTTATAAAATATTTACAATGAATATACAGTATCCATACCTTTGGCTGTGCAGCAGGGCCATAGTCACTGGAGGTGTCAACTATCTCCAACTTTGCTGTCGAAGTTGGCGGGCGGCTGACTTTGTCAAAGCAGGCGTCACATACTCGAACCTGGACATAGATAAAACTGTTGCACCTAATCAAATTAGAAATAACCTACCATGCATTTTCTGGAAGAATGCTTCGATGTCACATCTAACTATATAAGGACATTGCTTTCATATTTTAAAATTATAGATATAACAAATTATGCATATCAAAACCATTTAGATCTTTAGGATAGGGGTCACTATGGGATAAAACTAAGCTTCAGTCACTGCATAAGCTTTAATTACAATTTTACATGGCCTCAAAAATATGTGTCATGCCTTGAATCAAGACACTATTGTATTGTTACTTCTTAATTAAACATAAAAACACCAACAAACTATATCTCTCTCAATGCCAACTTGTTGAATCCTACCTCTATTTCAATTCCATTCGCTCTATGATTATCTAAATATTGCAAAAAAATACAGCTAACGTCATCACTTAGGCAGTAGACCTTCTGTATCTTTAGGTACTATTCATTATTCTGTGCAGGGACCCGCCCACCCCTTCCCAGAAAAAAGCCTTTGAATGGGTTAGTTTGATTGAAAACTCATTCATTTAACTTAGCCGTATGAAGGGGTTTCCCTTACGGGGCGCTACCGCTACTGATAGAAAAACCCTTTCGAAAGGCTTTTTTAAGCGCTTTTAAAAGGGTTGAAGCGCTTACTCATGTTGAAAGCGCTTTAAAAGCCAAATGAATGGGTATTGAGGAGCATCCGCTTTGGTAAGCAAACCCTTTGAAGGGGATACCGTTTTGGAATGCTTTAATAGCCATATGAATGGGTTTGAGGAGCATCGGCTTTGGCAAGCAAAGCATTACGAAAAACCCTTTCAAACCCTCGAAGGGGATACCGGGCGGGTCCCTGATTCTGTGGTTTAAAGCCTACCTCTTTCTCAATGCCAAACTTGGGCAATGTGGAACTCTTCGAGCTGCACTGCTGACAAAAGACCTGGCCGCAGGCTCTGCAGTGGTGGCGACGCACCATCAGGGAGAAGGCGACACGGCATCTGGGTTCGAGAGATTCCAAGGATAGCAATGACAAGACTGTGTCTGAGAAATATTTTTCAATTCGGCCTTCGGTCTGGCCAATACAATTATAAGTCAACAATGGTAAAATGCACTCAGCGGACATTACATTTTAAAGGAGCTCTTTTTACATGAATTGACTTGAATAAACAACGATATATTTTCTGAAATTAGTAAATGAGAAGCATAGAACTAAGAAACTTGAGTAAACTTGTTTTACAATAATAAATAAATAGAGTAAGAGCTTGGTGATGTAACACATATTAAATTATGGCCAAGATATATTCCGAATATATCATAATAAGTGTGTCAGAAAACCAGTGAACATAAGTACACTTAGGTCAGGGCCCCACTGGTAGGTTAGAGCGATTAGCGATGCGTCGGCGATCTTCATACACGCCCAAGTTGCACTGAAATCGCAGTCGAGTCGCGAATCGCTTCACCAGTGCTGCCCCGGTTATATTACGACCCGGGTCGCACTAAAGTTGACTCGCAAGCAATAACGTCAGTTGGCATTAGGTCCGCTCCTTAGTTTTCTTTTTACATTATCGTACAAACCTGTGGCAGACTTCCCCATCGGCCCACTCCGGGGCTGTGTCAGCAGAGAACATTGCATCAGATTCCTTCAGCGGCGGAAACTTGTATCCTTCTGCTTTGAGAATGTTCACAGTGTCCTGTTGACAAGCAGACATTTTAATAACTTTTGTAACTTCACCCACACACTTCATAAACCTTCTATGAATACAGAGTAGCGAGATTCCTATTTCGACAAGCCACTAACAGTAAAATCTTAAAATGACATTGTGAGAGTGATTTTTCAGTTCAGTTTCAGTGACGTTTTGCTTTGTCTGGGGAGGCTATTAGGTGTGAGTCACCATTATTGACTGATAACGACAATACTCACGTCATAAAGTATTCGCACGTGAATTTGTAACCATAGGCTATCGCGAATAATCTACACAATCGCTTGACTCTACTCTACCATCAAAGTTGTACTTATATTCATCACTGTAATATTTTTAAACATATGAACTACATGAAATACAATACGTCAGATTCATGACGAATAAAGTCGAACCTTATTAAAAGAATTGTAGGTTCATATCCGTTAGCACGAAATTCCGTACGGCGTATGAAAAGTTGTCTATTTAGTTAGTAACTAATATAATTTATCTACCCAAGGCAGTTGATGCCGAATGCTGGGGCAACGTCATATTTTCAATGCCTAGGTATATTACTAAGAGATTAGTAAGACATTTCCAGAACTATACGTGTTTAAATATATTTTCTGTCGACTATCTAGGTATTTACTTGTGATTCGTTGATAAAAATGAAAGTGTCATTGACCTTGTTGCATGTTGTTCTCACCTCACCGCCGGCTAGCTTGGTTCAATGCTTCAAGTTTAAGGAAAAAACCTTCCTTGATAAATGCCTTCCAAGACTGGAGATCAGTATTATATAGGTACTTACTAATATAATAAAAATGTAAAGTGTGTGAGGGTGTAAAAATTTAACGCAAATGCGTTTGGGGGGTAATCTCCCGAACAATTCATAAAAAGAAACGCCAGTACCTATAGAGAATGTGGCCCTTCAGGATTGACATAGGCTATATTTAATCCCGCGGCTTAGGTTGCGTACGCGGGCACCTAGTGCCTATACAATAAAATTTGAATAGTTTTGATAGCTCAATTTTACTTTTGTTCTCGACTTCTCGCAATAACTCGACCACTTCGGCCTAATAACGAGTTCTACTCATTAGGGTCCGGTTGCACCAACTTACGATTACAGATGCAACGTTATTAAATATGGCGCCGGTATTAGCGGTCATTCCATAGCATAGAAACTTTCCATAGCTTCAGATTTTAACGAACACCGCTTACGATTACAGATGGTTTGGTGCAACCCACCTAGTATTTAAATTTAAAACTACAACTTAGAAAAGTTGAAAAACCCCCGACATTTTCATTTCAAAGTCCAATATCTCAAACACGGCTAAACGGTTTTTGCATGAAACATGGCTAAGAACATTCGGGATAGAATTATCTATGACACAAAAAACCATATTCAAATCGGTCCATCCGTTTGGGAGCTACGATACCACAGACACGTTAACTTATAACACTCCTCTCTTTGCGTCGGGGGTTAAAAATGAGGATGAATTGTGTTTAAATCATGGCTGCCTACACTACCGCACATTGTAACATTACATTTGAACCTAAATAAAATCATCTCGGTATGTGCTCACCCCCTATGTTGTATACCTATGTTGGAGTAAGTATTAAGTCATTAAAACTACATCCTTTATGCAAATTAATGACGCCTAGTCCCTAGTAGGGACTACGTAGGGACTCCCTACGTCCCCAATCTCTCTCTACAGTGTCATGAATGTCATGATACTGATGTAATATCCCTACCCCTTTCTTAACGCTTTACCGGCTAAAGATAAAATATTTACCACTAATCCATGCGAATATTATAAATGCGAAAGTGTGTCTGTCTATCTGTTACCTCTTCACCCAAGAGCAGAACCGATTTAGATAAAATTTGGTATAGAGATAGTTCGAATCCCGGGAAAAGCATAGGATAGTTTGTTGTTTGTTTGTGTGTTGTTGTGTGTGTTTGTTGTGTGTTTGTGTTTGTATTTAGCACTATTTTTCTACTGTCTACTATGTCTGGTGAGCAATAAAGAATATTTGTATTGTATTGTATCCCGAAAAACATGGAAAACTGAAATGGTGCTGCTACGATAGAAACTAGGACGGAGTCGCGGGCAGAAACTGGTTTATTATAACATCATTCAATTTTTTTAAATAAACGATTATGTGAGTTATTGTGTTATTACGTATATCTGAATGTCCTCATCCAGTCTAACAATAACAACAAAGATTCAAATCAATTTAGTTGTTTTTAGAGCAAATAAACACATCAATAACATCTATCAAACGTCAGGCCAATCAGCCGTATGATGACATAATTATAGCAGTAACGATAATTGAATATCATTTTGTTCGACTTCGGCAGAAACGAAAAAGGAAGGGATATGATTTTAACAGTCTGTTTGTATTCACTGGGGATGCAAGTTGCATGTAAGTTTGTGCAGGTCAATAGTCGCACGTGTTAACTACGCGGAGTCCTATTGAGTTAATATTTAGTACTTACACTTTTTAAATCGGATGACAATGCCATATTGAGATTGCAGACATGATTATGCAGACGGAAGGCCATAAGAACTCGTAAATACGAGTATAGCCTCAAAATTAATTATAACTTCAAAAGAAAGAAGGCAAAAAAATATGCCTAGTGACGAGAATCCCATTCAGATATCTCAAATAATTACGAAGCTACAACTGTTTTAATATTGCTTGTTATGCCCGGGCCAGGGCTCGTTAGTGAGAAATGCCATTAATAATCGAAGTGTGGCCGTACGGTTTATCGTATTATCTCTAAATTTAATTCTCGTAATTATTATTTTTTCTTCGCTCGCTTACTCGGCTCCGGTCACACTTGGAGGGATGGCATAAAAATTTAAAAATATAAACTGCGTACCACACTTTCAGAGTACCGCGTTTCAATCGGTTGCCTCGCGACATTTTTTTTTTACCACCCCCCTCCTATTTCCGAACCAGTCACAGTTGGCTCCATTCGGGTTGCACATCAGGGAGGTTCCACAACACTTCGGGAGCTCAAATACCGCGAGCCATCAGGTTGCCTCACCGACATTGAATTACGCGTCCTGAATAGTTTGTTTACATAGTTAGCAAATTCTATTGACGGAAACTTTAAATGACAATCGTTTCATATGAAGGGGAAAAGGGACAGAATATACCCCTTCCTAAAACTTTGGACACCAATAACTTTGTGATTTTAATCTCCTGCTTTACTTTTTTCTCTATTTGACAATATTTTAAATCCTTTTTCGGGAAAATTCAACATTATTAGTTGTTATTTGGTGTCTATACTTGTGTCTATACTTATTGGGTTAATATCTAGTTTACTTTCTAAGTCGGTTGAGAATGCCTTATTGAGGTACCACAACTACCACAAGGCAAGTAAGGTGGCCATAAGAACTCTTCAGTAACACCAGTACGCTTACCATGAGTTTGACAATGACGGCTTACGCTAACGAGTATCGAGTTTTCTATCTGTGCATCCCGCTCGTACTGTCAAAGTGCAATAGAGATGCACAGATAGAAAACTCGATACTCGTTAGCGTAAGCCGTCATTGTCAAACTCATGGTAAGCGTACAGATAAACCTAGCGTGTTGGCGCTCACTAGAATCCCCTCAAAACAAATGTGTTAGAAAGTACAGTCGGCAATAAAAGCTTAACTTATTTAAACTCACTCTTATAAATGTTGTCATTTTATCACTAGGAAACTCAGTGTCACTGGGCGTGAACGGTGACGAGTGGTAATGAGGTCAAAGGTAAGGTAATTAGATTAGGCGGGCAAGAAATCAATGAAATACTGTTGGAATTCCGTTGAACTGTAGTTCATAAATAATGTTCTATGGCAAAATATGTTTCGTGGTTAGTTTTCTGTTTACTTTCAAGTTCCGTGCCAAAATTAAAAACGGAATACTTATGGAATGAATCTATCTGTGTATTTGATAATATATATTCGTCGTGAATATAGTTTTTCAAGTTTTTCTGGCTGCTTCAAAATGCCAAGCAACTTAAAACCATGTTTCAGCGTTCATGATGTATAGGCTGAAGCTATTATGTATATTTTCTATTATCTAAGTTGTACAAAGAAAAACAAACTGCAAAGGTATTTGGAAACATTTTCGAATATGAATGAGTTTCGGTATTTTCGGGTATTTAGGTAACCGATCACCAGCACGTTATCACAAGACATCGCGCGAAGTGTGACGCGGCGAGATAGACTATCCGTCCCTTTCCAATTAGAATACCAAGAAAGAGACGGATATATAATATAGTCTCCCCGCGACAGAACTCGCGCGACGTTTTGTGATAACCGAGCAGGCTAGGTAGTATGTTTGAAGAGTTAAGAAACAAAATATAGTAACTGCTCAAGACCTTGACCTTAAAATAGGACATTGACCAGCTGGAATTGAATCAATACTCTCAATCAGACAGACAAACCACTACTTTCATCGTTTATGAAACCTTGCCAAAATATTCTCGTGTCGATTTTTAGGGCTAGACTAGACTAAACGACTTGTGTTCATACAAATTGTGTTATTACGTAAAACGAGCTTAGGGGTGACTCACCAAATAAAAGCAGTACAGTAATAAAATAAAGGTTGACCTTTCCGAGATGATAGTAATAAACCTAGTTACAGACAGTAAGTAAATAATAAATAGAGTCATTAAGCCGGTTACGCGACAGGCTTCGTTTAGCGACCACCGACCACCTGAACAAGGTTTTCTCAATCAAAGATGATCTTAATAAAATGTCAACAGACCAAAAAAAGTGAGCCGTATGTCATTTTTAAAATAGTTATTTACTAAGTTAGTACAAAAAAAAATTGTACCAAAAAAAAGAGTAAATATCGTTTCAGCGGGCCGAAGATGGTTGTCATTTTATCACTTTTCGCTGTGGATAACTTATCCGTCACTCTCGCACTCGCTGACTTGTCAGAGCGTGACGGATGTTTTATCGACAGTGATAAGTGATAAAACGGCAACCATGCTACGACGCCCTCTGCACGTTTAGCACAAGACGGCGCGCGAGCTCTCTCGCACTATCCGTCTCTTTCTAATTTTTCTAATAAGAGAGGGACGGATATTGCGAGAGAGCTCGCGGAGAGAAAAGATCCAAGAAACAAATATTCATTGAATAATTGCCCTAACCGGGATTTGAACCCAGGTCAGTCAGCTTGGTTAATTTTTTTCCCGGCAGTGCCCCCACACATTCCCGGGGTCCGCTTTGGCACCTAGGCACTAGTTTTACGAAAGCGACTGCTATCTAACCTTCCAACACAGACGGAAAACTTCATAGTGATTATGAAACCACAATTAAATAATCTAATGATATTTCGTAAATAGGTTTTTTGAAAGAACCCAGTGGGTATTAGCCGGGGTTCGAGCCCGCGACCTCAAGAGTTGAAAGTCGCGCGCCTTACCCTTACTGCTCGGCTAGTGGCTTCGTTGCAGGGTTAGATACCAGTGTTAAACACCATTCACTTCACTTCACTTTAGTGGTAACAGCTGGAAGTTTTCCCCAGGAGTTACAAGTGGGGAATACATGTATATCGCAGCTTGGTAACTAATAGGTGGTAACAGGTGTGAATAACCTGTCGCAACATGATTTATAATTAAAATATGATTGTAACTCGGAAGACGTTCATATTACCGACGATAAGAATACACAATGTACTTAAAATTTTGATAAATAGAAAGATAACATTTTGTGCAAACATGCAAATAATTATACTGATAACCAATTTTAATCAGCATTTGAATGTTTCTGTTGGAAATTATTGACTTAAATGCGGAAAAGTAGGTGCTTGTATTCAACTGTGAATATACTAGTAAATTTTAGTAGATACGAGTAATAATTATTATCTATCCCATTAAATATTCATATCACTCATGAATTCAGAAAGTAGTAGTAACTAGACCAATTTTGAGCATGTATTAGATTTGCATGGATATAGTGAGTATGAGAGAGGTCATTAACACATTTCCATCCAACCCATACATCACGTGAAATACAATACACACAAAGATATATAAATAAATATTAGGGGACAATCTTACACAAAACAAGAGATGAAACAGATATATACATAGAATACAAAATACCCGTGAAAACTGCATCACAATTGGTAAGTAGTTAACGAATTTATTGTGAGCATATAGGAATACAAAATTGACCATTATATTATATAGTGATTGCCATCCAGTGATTGTACTTTGTATTTTATACCAAACTAGCTTCCGCCCGCAACTTCGTCTGCATGGACTCTGAATAAAAACTATTCTATATTTTAATCCAGGCTATAAACTATGTTCGTGCAAAATGACATCCAAATCAGTTAAGCCGTTCAAGTGTGATTGAGTAACAAACATCTAAAAATTAAAAGATCCGACACATACAAACTTTTGCTTTTCTTTCTGTTCTTTCTTTCAGTTTTTTCATACCGGTCACTTTAGCAACACATACCTGTACGGATCTATATTTGGGATTGTTCCGGAAAGCAAATCCCCACGCCTGTATCAATTCAAGGGTCTTGGTGCGGAGGTTCTCGTGTGGGGTCGTCTTTACTAAGTCGTGCAGCATTTCACAAAACGCCTTTGACCCCACCTCATCGTGTATGCCTGATCCTGTTGTGGAAATGAAAATACAATACAATTACTCTTTATTGCACAGCTCAATATAACTATGATATAACGAACAATGTACGACAATACAAACAAGTAGTTGAATTACTGTAAGTATGGGTTTATGTCTTGTTGTATTCTAATTAAATGTGGTTGTTGTTAGATGTTCTTAATCGTTGAGGGTCATAACAGATCAAAACTTTGTTATGAGTTCTTAAGGCACTTGTCCCACCGCCAGCGAGTAGCGAGTACTCTCATAGTAATTGTTACTTGTGCAAGTACTCGCTACTCACCGGCAGTGGGAAAAGTGCCTTAAGCATATATATTACAGAATAAGACAGTTTCTTTTATATTCATAAGCATAAAGAAGATTAGAGAAAGTCTTTAAATTTTGTCAGCCCGAGTGTAAACACTCTAAGAGAAGACTCCCATGTATTTTTTTGTTTAAATATTTTATCCATTTAAACATTCCTACATATCCCTTCAAGTGGCAGTCGCCGGCTAGCCGGCGGTTGTCATTATCTGTCTAGTGGCGCGGCCATTTTTGGCGAACTACCGTCAAGTGGCAGGAGCAATATGGGTGGTCATCGCGAAATCGGTGCACGTTAGAAAAATTACCATTATTGAAAAAACATTATGAGTGGTTTATTATAAGCTTATATCCTTGGATTCAGCATAAAATAGCCTATAACCTTTATATAATAACGGAGCCGTTCCATGTATGTGAATTTGGCTAGCTTGATCAATTTTTGGATATCCAAATTTTTCCATTTTCTTGTATAAATTAACTATAACTATGGAATAAAACAGTTAATTGTAGAAACTACAAGTTTATCTACAAGTATATATATTTATTTACACGTTAATATAGTTTTATTGTCTCTCGCCTTAGAATATTTTTACACTACCAGGTTTTCAAAAACTTACACACGCGCGGTCAAAATTTTCTCTGAGGAATTTCTAATGAAATGTCTATGAAAGCGTTGTCGCGACCGTTATTATACGCCATCCTTATCTATTCACGAACGCGTCTTGCAAGAAAGAACAAGACAGGTGTAAATTTAGCAGCTTGTTTTGCGGAATAAATACGAAACTATGCTATCGCCGGCTCGCCGGCGCTTGCCACTAGACGGTTTTTTGACATCGCCGGCTCCCCGGCGACTGCCACCTAAGGGATTATTAGCAATATGGCGGCTGCCAATGGAAGGGATATATGATCAGTTTGCGTTTTTGCCAAATTTAAGAATATTTATTAACTCTTTTGCTATGTCCTCAGTTCTATATATTTCTTATTTTTTGTGATTTTTATTCAAATATTTGGTAAGGACTGCAATTAACTTAAGTACAATGTTTATCAGGAATACTCACTCTTAATACTAAATGTCTGTTTACATAAACCAACATTGCATGTTACAGATATGTATTTATTACCAAAACATTTTTTCACCATGCTATATCAACCTCGGTTCAATTCCTCTCTTAACTTTCGAGCAAACTTTATCACATTTTAGTACCAAAATATAGTCACAAATACACTTTTAAAGCAGGCTCATGGTGTATAAATCACTTTGTTGGAGGGAGTAAAAAAGGTATGATACAATTTTAGTTTAATGTGAGGAAAGAATTATACCATATCAGGGCCATAGGGTAAATAATGGGTAAAATTTTATCCTTAGTATACTATCAAAATTGTGTAACTAAAGAGGCTGAAATGTAGCAGTTATTGTTATTGTACAAACTTTAGCTTATTCATGCTAATTGATCACTGAGTCATATCATTAAAAAGCAAATGGTTTGCTTACCACAGTTTTTTACTACACTTTCAAGGGTGAGCAGCGCAAACATAGCCTGATGTGGGTTCTGGGAGTACAATTTTTTCTTGATCGCAGCGACAGCGTACTTTGGCCTACAAGCAATCATCACAATCAACAATCATTGACATCAGCCATCAACAAGTAAACCATAGACTTTATTCAAGTAATTGTACATACGTGCAATCATTTTGCCGAATCAAATCACATATCTGCAAAATCGTGGGCCAGTCAGGGTCCAAACGTAGATTACTTGTGGCTTTGTCTGAAATACATCAGTTCATAATATTTCGATCGAGTTTAGAGAAATCGACACAAGCTGTCAAGTTGCACCACTTTGTTGTGTTCGCAATAGATGGGTTTCGAGTAACTTTTTATACGTAGCAAAAGAAAGTGAATCAGAGAAAACTCTACTAGACAGAGATATCGGAGATATTGAAATTGTCAACTTATATACGTGACTTTTAACAATAGTTTCAATGGTATAGTGTGCATTCATTGGCACCAAGATACTCACCGAGCAACTTATCAAAATTATTAGCTCGAAACATAATTACTTAATATTGTTAAATAGCTTTTGTTTTAGAAAACCAACTGTGATTGATTTGGGACAGAAAAATGACAGAACACTTTTGTCAAATTATTTTTTTTCTAATTTGCAGAGTTGCCACATCTAACACAACTTAAGATATGTATTTTTCTAAGCGATACATTTAAATGAATCGATAGTATCGATGGAAATAAATGACAGTAGCAAAAGATACGTTGTAAAAGCGCAACCAGATGGCCCAGCAAGGTAGTCCACCAAATGATGTCTGAAAGACAAGGAGACGAATAGCCTTGATTTTCACTACTAGATTGCGGGACCTTCTGGGTGCAGCTCCATTCAAGGATTAGCGTCTCTGTTAGTTGTTGCGACAAATTGTAAGGTGTGTAATAGCCGTATAGGCTCGCCGAGTGGAATCATAAGGCGCGTTCAGACGAGCGAGCACGACGGACTGCTTGCAGTAATTTCGGCCCGTGGGGATAAGCGATAGATATAAGAAGGGGATAGGATAGAATTCACGGATTGCACGTCGTCCGGCAAAACCAGGGTCAATTCGGCTTAGATTCTAGTAATTTTCCTAATCGAGCTATCCTATCACAGATAATTATTTACTTTGTTATCATGACACACCTTAATAAAATTACTCACTCTTGAGTTTTGTTTAAAATGAGTCAGTACAGTACGTGACCTTATTCAATGTACAACAATTTTAAACGGTCTTGAAAAGGAAATATTTGTAGGTTTATTCCAAATGGGTGATCAAACATTAAATCTTACCTCCTACTTCAAGAAAGAGCTAGAAGTGAACAAAGTAATGTTAATACAATTTGATTCGGAGATGGAACAGTGTAGTAAACAGTTAAGTGCAGTTAAGTTACAAGTGACAACACTACAAACACAAAATAAAATTATGCAGATTATCTACCTTTATTTAATGGAACTCAGAAGAATGATACGGGAAAAGTATCCCGTTACAGTAAAAGATTGATAGAACACCTAAAGTGTGTTTGACCAAACGCGTGCGAATGCTGAAGGTGTTCCTCTACAAGGCGGAGCCAGCCTAGCACTCGTTGGCCAATTTTTGAAGAAAACATCTTAATAGTAACCAAATTACGAATCTAATAAAAACTCGAGAGCGCTTGGCCTATTTTTTGTATTTGTGTTTAATTGATAAGCTACATTTAACGTGATTGGATATTTATAAAGTAGTGTCCATAGTACAATCAATGTAAACGATATACGTACCTATACATGTAATATTTATTTCTATGCAGTAATGTGCAAAAGTTTAATCCTTTGATCTAATATTTGACATCGACCGTACAGGCTATATATAATCTGTGGTACAGGCGCATTACTACTATTGGCACAGATTATATAAAGTTCTACGGTATTGGTTTGTCTACTCCACCATAGATGTCGCTAGTAGTTCTGAATCATAATTACTTTTACATTCAAAAGGTATATGTTTAATTAAGAGGGTGCAAACATTTCGTTACAACTCGACCTAGTCGCGATCGCCTGCGCGCTGCCCTGATAGCTACCCACACTACGATGTTATTGTGTGCGTGCGGTTTGAGTGCTGCCGGCCGGTTGGACCGACTCTCTTGATCATTGTTATACTTTTAATTTATAGTGAGCTAGGAAATATAAATCAGATGAGTTTTAAATGTTTCTATTTTATTAAACTTACGCACTTATTTACATACCATAAAACTAGTGCCTATGCCAAATCTTGGGATTAGATGTCAAAGCGGAGCCCGAGCTCCATTATGGCACAACTGGGAATAACGGTAGGGATTATGATGACGCACTTATTTACATACCATAAAACTAGTGCCTATGTCAAATCCTGGGATTAGGTGTCAAAGCGGAGCCCGAGCTCCATTATGGCACAACTGGGAATAACGGTAGGGATTATGATGACGCACTTATTTACATACCATAAAACTAGTGCCTATGCCAAATCCTGGGATGAGGTGTCAAAGCGGAGCCCGAGCTCCATTATGGCACAACTGGGAATAACGGTAGGGATTATGATGACGCACTTATTTACATACCATAAAACTAGTGCCTATGCCAAATCCTGGGATTAGGTGTCATAGCGGAGCCCGGGTTCCATTAGGGCACAACCGGGAATAACGGTAAAATAAATAAAAAAACAATTCATAGGATACAGAGGTTTTGCTATATACATTCTGTTATATACATACACTGGCTATCTCATTATCAACATAATCAATTGACCCATCCTCCATTAAATTTGTCGACTTTTCACATTTTTTTTTCTGTCTGTGAATAATGATCGTCATTACCACAAAAAGTAATTGCCAAAAACATGGGTTTCTCTTGAAAAGTACATGTCCTAAGTTTCATAACCGGAGGTTTAAATACCTATAACGTTTTCCATGAAGCTACGGTAGCCTAGCGGTTCAGGCATGCGGCTGTCAAACAACGGTCGTGAGGCTCGTACCAATGAGTTTTGATAGTTACCGTTAGCTTTACGGTGAAGGAAAAACATCATGAGGAAACCTGCATACATACACGAAGAAATTCAAAGGTGTATGTGAAGTCTCCAACCCGCACCGGGCCCGCGTGGAGACTACTGGACGTTCCATCTCATCCACGAGAGGAGGCCTGTGCCCAGCAGTGGGACGTTATATAGGCTGATTTATTATTAGTAACGTGCAGTACGAGTATAAACAAATGATATTAATAATATTTGGTAACATGGTGACTTAACTTTTAACTTGTCGGGCCGCGGTAGGAACGGATTATTTAATCCCAAATAATTTTCGTTTATTCCCCATTTCTATAAAAAGTAATATCACTTTAGTGCTTGGAGAAACAACAAAATAAACAAACTTACTTAACATGTAAAATTACTTACCAACCAAGTATCAATCTGAAGCGGGCGCATTACAGGTGCATGTAGCGTACGCTCGGTCACCGACCTTTGCGCGGCGACGAGAGCGGCACGTCCGTTCTCTGGGAGCGCCCGGCGCGTAATGAATTGAACGACGTTTACGCGCGCGGTTATATAGTGGTTTTTAAAAAATGGTCTAAATTAACTGGGTCACCCATAAGCATTAAAAAAATCACGTCATATTAAAGAAGGCCCGTAGTTTTATAATAAAATGTTATATTTCCAAAACATCATCATTATACGTCAATAAAAAAATGTTTAACCTAACCGAATTAGACATTTTGTAGTATCATTTTTTTATAGGAAAACAAATATTTTAGTACTAGTGCGTCTACTATGTACTAAAAGACTATATATCCTATTGTAAAAGGCAAAGATTAATACGTTTTTGAAAGTTAATTTTGGAAATATTCTACCTAAAAGATAGCTCTGACGCGTATTTTTGGAAAACACTCCGACGAAAACCTGGTTGTTTTCAAAAACCGTATATAGAATTAGAATTACAGCTCTGCTATGGTCTAGATAATGGTATATCTATACAAAACAGAAGTTTACTATAACAATGTAATCATTTGAACGAAAATATGGCCTGTGAAAAAGCCTTACGTTGGCTAAAATACGAACTTTTTGTTTGCACCGTCTTAAGCCGGTGCTTCGGTTTAAAGAAACTTTATTGTACCCACTAAAGAAATTAAATAATCTACAAGACAACTTATCAATAGTTAACTTATCTAAAACTATTCCAATTTACGCAATAATCAAGCATTTATGACAATGTTCAACAAACAGTAATATTTATATTTAACTTAGGCTTTTCTTTGCCATATTTATGACCCTCACCTTCGACTCGGACACAAACACCTGCGATCGGGGGCTTTACGAATAACCGCCCGTGGTGCGTACACAATTTTACGTCTTTTCTTGGACGTGAAGTGTGATTTCGATTTGCCGCTGCGCCTGTGGGCGGTAAATCTCATTAACCGCCCAGGTGAAGTAAAAGATATTACTGTTTAATATAATTTTCATAAAACAATCACCATAGTTGTGGCCCCTATTTTCTTTTGAGTATTTTACGTTATAACAAAATTTTAACCGACTTCAAATCAGTAGGTAAGTACTCAAATCGGTTCAAGTATAAAATTAGAAGAGTTCCCTCGATTTCTCCAGGATCTGATCATGAGACCTGGGAAGGAAACCCTTTCAAACAAAAACATTTTCCCAAATCGGTTCAGTCATCTTCGAGTAATCGGGGAAGATAAGTAGGTACATAAAAAGTACCTCGAAGTCGTATTATTACCTATTCTCAATTAAAAATCACATAGCACGTAGAACCGATGGCCGTTGGGGCGGAAAGGTTCTTGAGTGGCGACCACGTACCGGAAGGCGCGGCGTGGGTAGGCACACAACAAGGTGGACTGATGACCTGGTAAAGATTACGGGAGTCCGATGGATGCGGGTGGCGCAGTAAGTACCGGTCACTGGCACACTTTGGGGGAGGCCTATATTGAGCAGTGGTGGTCTTTCGGCTGATATGATGATGATGACGTGAATTAAAAATCAAACTTTGTGATGAGCAATAAATTCCTGTCTGACTAAATGCTTATACCTACTTATTTATTCAATATACATTATTATAATTTGTATGACGTCGTAATACAACAGTGGTGATTGGGTCAAGTGAATAATTTGAAATTTATGTTGTAGTATATAATAATTTACCCTGTAGGTACCCTAAGGGTATACTTGCGGAGTGTTTTACAGAGGCTGTACCTACTACCTAGTGTGGAAATATAACTGAGGGGTATCTAAGAGGTATATTGGGTTTCTCGTAGTTTTTTACTACCTACTTAACTATTTTTTTCGCATTTCAATGTTTCTTGTTACCTAGGTAAAGCGGGTGACAGACGGGCGAGTAAGTTCGCGTACTTACGGCTCGACGACTTTACTCGCCTGTGTATCATCGTAAGTACGCGCACTTTAAAACCGCCGAGCCAGTTTTTCGACGATCCAACACGTTTGAATTTTGCTCGTAGCCCGCCTGTCTGTCACTACCGCGAGCCGCGAGCCGCCATTTTGTTTGTGCAGTTATGGTGAGGATCGTGTGTCACTGACGCCGAGCCGAGTAAGTTCGCGACTAAAGCTCGTACGTCTGTCGCTGACGCCGAGCCGAGTAAGTTCGCGACTTTTAAACTCGCGATTTTAAAGCTCGTACGTCTGTCACCCACTTTAGTACATTTGATATGTGTCTAGCTCAACAATCCCATAGGTAGGTACCTATATTAAAAACGCGTGCCCAATGCCCCTTTATGTAACCTACCGACTTTATGCATTAAGGTTATTAATTTATTATATACTATCGACCAATTAGGTAAATATAGGCATAATAAAGTTCAAGGCGTGGCGAAACAAAACGACAGACGAAAAAAAATCATGCGTAGACGGGGCTCAACATACCTATACCTACTCCTGGAATAATACGGTTTTGAAAAAAAAAACTTTATAATAGGGTTTTTTGTTGATTTCATTTTAAAATATTATTCTAAGATGCTTTACTCAAGAATCCGACAAACTTTCGACCCGGAAGTAATTATATAGATTTAAATGAATCATGCATTGTCTTTTTTTGTATGATTTATCTTGAATATTATACAGCAAATGTAAATGCACTAAAATAAAGACCAAAATATTTATCTCTATATAAACCAATCACGCCGACAAATCAGTAGAATAAAATCCTGAAAAAAAATTTTTTTAGGGTACCTCGCCTACATGTAAATTGGTGATGTATTTTTATTCTCGTTAAACCTATAGTGTGGGGTATCGTTGGATAGCTTGTTCAAAAATATTATGGGATTTCTAAAACTATTTATCAACTCAGTGCGTTTGCAAGATAATGGGATTTAAAGCCCTAATTTTTGTTCGAGTCATGTGTCCCCCCCCCCCCCCTGCCGGCTAAATAGCTACTAATGGGGACGTGAAAAAAATCGTGGCAGTAGTACTTAGAATGAATTTAAAGTTCACGAGTAGTAGACATAACAAGTTAACTGGTAAGAAATGCACTTAATTTCGGGTGCATATACATTGGAATTTGAACCTTTTACCGTGGACGGTAGAGTTGCTTTTTCACGGCACTTTATCTTCAATAGAAAAAACCTTGTCCTTCAGGTGGTCGCTAACCGAAGGTGGTCGCGTAACCGGCGAAACGACCCTATACATCGGTGTGTTATAAAAATAATCATTTTTACGATTATTTACGAGGGTAATCTATAATAAATACCCCAAAAGCCCCTTTTACTAGGTTGTTGCGATTCTAGAAGTATCACAAGCTTGTTGCCGACCCTATGATTTGAAGATTCGTTGTGTTGATGGTTGATGGCTAGAGACAAAAACGGGGCTCTCAACTCAACACAAGACATCCTGTTATTTTGTTTCTAGTTTGATCAATCTCCAGCAGTTGCTGAATGTGCTCCATTTGCCTTTATATAATGGTTTATTGTTTAACATATTTATTTGGTAGCTTTGTCATGTTTTTTTTTTCCTGTAAAAAAATATTTGTGTTAATTAGTTTTTTATTTGTTTTAAGGCAATAAATATATTTTTCTTTCTTTCTTTCTTTCAATCAATGCCTGATCCATCCTATAGAGTTAATTCGTTCATAATATCAGGTGGTTCGACGACCATACAAAACGTCTTTTGACATTAGGAGGCGAACGGCGTGATATTTTAAGATTTCATAAATTAGATACCATAGAACCACCTCATATTATGAACGAATTAACCCTATAGGATGGATCAGGCAATGATTGATCTAGCTACAAACAAAATAACAGGATGCCTTGTGTTGGGTGAGAGCCCCGCTTTTGTATAAAGAAAAGACGTTTCGTGTGGTCGAATCCATTTTGTAACGATTTGTCATTATAGGTACCTACCGACTATTACTAGTGGCTCTGTGAGATGAAGAACTAACCCCCTTGCCTTTTAAAAAAAACGTATAACTTACTCGGCATAATAAATCACATATGAACTGGAACAAAAATTAGGGGTATAAAGCCCAATATCACTGTGGTCACTTTGGCACTCTTTGGGGGAGGCCTATGTCGGCGGCGGCGGCGGCGGCGATATGATGATGATGATGAAAGCCCAATATCTCGCAAACGTCACTTCATTGAAAAATGGATTCAGATAACCCATTATATTTTGAACAAGCTATGCACCGATACCTCACACTATGGGCTTAACGAGAAAAAAAATATAACATCCCCTTTTTAGGTGTAGGGGAGGTACCACAAAAAAATATTTTAAGATTCTAGATTTTATTGTACTGTTTAATATAATCCCCTCTCGAATTACAGTTTTATAGTAGTAGGTAATGGTTACTGAGCTAAGCCGAAGACGGACGGACCGACGGCCAGATGGATATGGCGAAACTATAAGGGTCCCATGTTGACTACGGAACCCTAAAAAGGAATAGAAGTTAAGAAAGCAAATTAATTCGTGAAAGTGCGCCATATTGATAACATATTACCTACCATGATCTCTCAAAGCTACGATATTGCAATCGCATTGTACTATAGGATATCACCTGTCCTTTACACCATCACCATCGGGATGCAACAGAGGCCAGCGGAAAGCGCATCGGCCCTGGCAATCGAAAGAGCAAGCGGGGAACCTAATTCGATAATCGGTGTGGTCTTGAACGGCGGAGTCCATCTGTCATGTCGTGCCGAAATGTCGAGGTGTGGGGGGATTAATGTGCTGGTACATCCCGTACCTGGTTGTAATAGGGTTGCTAGGCACGGTGATATAAATCCAGGTTGTACCAGCGCTCCACCATATCCGCGTATTTTATCTTTATCACAGAATAGGTAAGAATAGGCAGGTCGGTGGCTCAAGAAACAGCTACACAGGTGCTCATTTTGTACGAATTGGGAAAGAATTATGTATTCGCATAAACCACAATTCGCAATGTCCTAAAATAAACCATCCTTTTGTTACTTCCCTGGAAGAAAAGGTGTGCCATAAGCATGATACAATTTAGCTCAAGATGATTAGGAAGAAGTGTACCTACTTACTAAGAAATCCAACAGTTGAGAACATACAAAAAAGTGCAACTTCTCTTTCTTGTATTGTATTTTCGACGAAAACAATTAGCAAATAATATAACGCTGTCCAATTCACAGTAATGGCTCTCATTAGTCACTTAAAACTCATTTCTCTACTTCATTTGCGTATGAAAATGCGTTGCATAATCGCCGCTCTAGTTTGCTGTATTCTTCCATTATGTTAGAAAGCAGAGGTCTCATCGAACTGGTCCGGTAGCAGGTTTGAATGATTGACAAGACGTGCGACAAATGAGACGCATTGACAAAAGGTGATGTCGAACAATCGAACCGCTGAGAGCTGGCGCAACGCGTGGAGGCGTACGGGAATGCTCTACGTGGGATCGCAAACTGAAATACGCCGCATTTAGTAGAGTCATAAATGTCTATAAACTGATTTTAGGGTTATACAGAGATTTAGGATCACTTCTTTCCTTTGGACATTTTTTTTTGAATGGACTCTTATAAAAGTCTTAATACGACTTTTGATTTAATCACTCTGTACTGTCACACCCTTTAACATACCTAAACTAGCGATAAGTAGGTACTCGCCTATTTATGCAGATGTACTGCGCTGCTCTAATATTTGCTGTCATATCTATTCATTTTGAAGGTTGTAAAGCGTAAAAATGGCAACTTCCTGACGATAAGGTGCATATTTTCAACTATATCGATATAATATACTAGGCACTTAAATGGAAAGTTTAAGATAAGAGTTATGATGGAGAACATCTGGATAAGCATCCAGAAAGTACCTAGTCTTAGGTTATACATAGTAATTTAAGTTGTAATCCGGAAGTAGCTACAGAAGTCGGAGGAGAGCTCCAAAATGAGATGTTAGTAGGTATGTACCGAAAAGAATATCTTGACTTTTCTAAGAATCATAACCACATTCAAGGAACATTTCTGTAAGTCAATGAAATATAGATTTTTAATGATAGGTTCTGTTATTACTTAGAATACAGCCTTTGAGCTATATGGAGATTTATTGAATGTAGTAATCAAGTAATGCCTAAGTAAATACTAAGTAAGTAATGCCTAAGTCATAAGTCATTGGAATTTATTTCCGAAGCCTGATTATTTGTGAATGTTCCAAATCTGATGTTCCGTTCTCTAACCTAATATACTGACCCTGCAACCTGTAGCAAAATGGACATAAAATCTTATCTGCAAAGGCCAACAGCAAACACCATCAATTGTTTCCGAGCGCGTGGCTAGTTAACAAATAATCGCAGTCCACAATTGGAGTAGGTACCGGCGGGCAAGAGTGACTCCGCACGCATTGCCAGTCCACACAATCCTGGCACTCGGTGCGCTCGCCAGAAACCGGTACGATGGTACAGCCCTAGTTCGGTGTGCGGAACTCCAACATTGTGGAGAAAAAAAAAACAAACCACTGTTCCTTTTTCAAAACGATCAGCAATGGCGGGGATAGTTCGTTGCTGATGAAGTTCTTGAAGTTACGGGATACCTTTGTACTGCTGATAATGCTGGTACGTACTTAGAAGTTACGCTGCCTATATATATTGAATAATTATTCATTTAAATAAATAAACTTATCAACCACTCCTTATGTTTGCCGATTCTAAACATATTAATCTTCTGAGGACTGCCGCTGATTCAAACGTCAAATATTGTTTGTTTCTTAACAATATGACAAAGTCAGCTGTTGATAATTCTCTATAATATATAACCTGGGTGGTATTTGCACGCACTTAATGCTATTAGAACAACATATTGTATTGTAAACACTGAACTGGGTGTTCTATTTGTAATGTAAATGAATAAAACATGTGGATATCTACACACAGTAAGTGTTGTGAATTGAATGACCAGTGTGTTATTAAAACAAGTATAATATTTGGGATTAAGTTACGTAAAGGTTCTCAGATTTACCTATTACCGTCTATAACTTTAGAAGTTTAGATTTAATTTTAATGAATGAATGTGGGATTCTTATTAGATTTACCGCCGGTCTTTATAATTATAAATATCCTTTAGAACTTATTTCCGTAAGTAAGTAATTAAAAAAAAACGTACTAAGTAATTTACGAAAACTGATCTGACATTTCGTCTATCGCATCTTTATAAGCTAGGGTAGGTTAGGTGTTACGTGGGTGTTACATAGGTATAAAGTAAAAAATAACGGCAAAAGGTATCTGGCTGAAAAAAAATACTGTATAGCGACCTAGCGACAGTCTTTACTGAAAAAAGTAACCTTCCCTGCTTACTTCTAATTAGGCATGCCGCAAGATTCAGTTTGATTATGATTCTAATGTTTTTGATCCAACGAAATTGATTGATATATTGAGTCGCATTTAACTACGCTATTAGCAGAGGTCCGACTTTTGGTGTTATTGCAATCATTATGTTTGTAAGATGCAATATGGTATTCGATTTATAGTCAAATCTAGAATTATTTATGAAACGTCAAAAATGCCCCGTTATTTAGCATGAAGTAGAGATAGACAGAATAGTGACGTCAATGTTTCCATGTTCTTGTTTGGTCTTCGTGTATTTAAAATTTCTTAAAATAGGAAAAGTAATTTATAACTTGTTAATATTTGTTTGTTGACAAACACCGTATTGAAGAAAGTTTTAAGCATTGACGCCAATAATCCAGCTTCTATAATTATCAGTGCAGAGCAAAAATGTTGACAAGATTCCCAAATAATATTTAGGTACGGTAGGTATACCATCTAAAGAGTATTGAGAATTCATTGAGTGCATGGCCTCAAGTTCTATTTACACAGCTTGGTACATGGACGACTTGTCTGTCGAACCGCCTTTACGACTTTACAAGCACCTGATTATGTGCTACCAACTCTAAAACGTGCAAGCCATTTTGAATCTTACTTGCCAGACTATAAGTTCTAAAATAAATACATGTTATTAGGTTTAGCCGTTTGTTATTTATGTGGAAAAGTGCAGTCGTAAATCGAATGGTATCTAGGAATTTAGATGTTAGCTGGATTCTTGCTTAGGTAATTTACTAGTCAGGTAGCTGGGCTAGTCATAAACTACTAAGTAGAGGTAACAGGACAAAAGGATATTATGACATAGGTACCATTAGACAAGCAAGTATGTCTAGGTACCTCATAACCTTCTAAAGCTTTGAATAGCAATTTGACGACCGACCGCTTTGGCCTAGTTGGTACTGGCCTGCCTACAAAGCCGGAAGTCCTCATAATTTTAGTAATTCAATAGGTAGAGAATGCTGGGTCGATTGCCAATAAGTATGTATACGTGCATATACCTCTGAAGAAAACAGTATACGAAAAAGGTACGAGTTCCGGTTATACAATTTCGTAGCATGGTACGAGTATCTACAGTTAGAGAGGGTTTGAATCCCGGTAATATGTTTTCCGATGTTTTCTATAGTTAGTAGGTATATATAAGTTATAAAACTTAACGAAATATTTATCGATATTTGTCAGAAAAGTCATTCATGAAAAGTGTTGCATTTATTTATAATACGACGCTAAACTAAGACCGACCTATTGGTAAACAGACACCGTGGCCTAAGGAAGCTCGTTAATCCAGAAAAATCACAAGCACAAACAAGCTCACCCTTGATTCGTGATGTTGAGTTGACAGCTAGATCCAAATGTCGATTCCGCACTTTCATCATTTATAGTGCATCCTAGGAAGCTCTGGCGACCGTACCCGCCATACAAAACCACAGTATATATTCTTAGTATTACGACATCATAAATCTGTTCTGTGTAATTTTGAAATTATTTCAAATAGCCCTAAGCCCCCTAAGGGATCGTCCGAATACAACGCAGCTACGCGATCATCGCATCGCAATTTTACTCGCTCGAACGCGCGTCTGAACATATTGGAGTCGAATAGGTGTCCTATTATACTGTACAAGTGTGTGATCATGATTGTAAATAAATGAAATGAAATACACAGAGCATGTAGGCCAGTAGTGATGTTAGGCTGCGGTCATCTGCAAGACGGGATACATAGCCAGTTGGGCTGCCAATATAAGATCCCGCTGTGCTCTACCGTTCTAAATACATGCATTTATATTTCTTTGCCATTCCTTCTTTTTACGCGGAAGCCATAAATGTGTCTGTCTCTTTCACGGGGGCGTAATAGTTTACGAGAATCCAACAAGCGCCTTTAGACAAGGGCACAGAATAGATAATAGTGCAAGGATGAGGGAATACGTTGAAATGGTCTTGCTTAGAAAGCTACGGTAGCCTAGTGGTTCAGGCATGCGGCTTTGAATCCCGGCTCGTAGCAATGAGTTTTTCGGAACGTCTGTATGGAATACTAGCGGCCGCCCGCGACTTCGTCCGCGTAGATTTTTGATGATGACAAAGATATAAAATAGGTAAGTGAATTTTATTCTTAGTTAAAATGGTCTAGACATATTATATTTCAAACAGTGGCAGACATCTGATATGCGATTGTTAAAGATTTTTTAAAGATTTTCCAATCAGATTACGGGAATTGTTTACAGTTACCTGATGTTTTAATCTAATTTTAATCTTTGGCAAAAATGACAGCAAGATATAGCGCGACGCATGGATTTGGAGCTAGAAAATGGGGATCTTAGTTATTAGGTACGAGTGAGATTTAAAAAAAGTTAAATACTTATAGTAAGGCTGTTAGTTAAATACGGTGTATCGTAAAACAATCTTAAACTCAGCATTGGAAATCGAGAAATGGAGACAGGTTGATGAAGAGTACATCTCTTTAAAAAATGCAGTGTTCCCCGTACAAAACCTTCAACCTTTTTTAACCCCCATTGGGATAAAATTTTCTTAAACGCTGATTTTTTTATTTTTTTTTATTTTAATAAGTTAACTTTCTACAAAGTTTCAAGTCTCTAGTTCAAAAATTAATGTTTCCCCCATACAAACATTGCATCCCATTTAACCCCCTTAGGGGTAGAATTTCCTAAAACGCTGAAATTACTTTTTTGTATCTTATGAAATGAAATGAAATTTGTTTATTTGCTTAAATTTTATGTACGTACGAGTATAAAGATGGTATGGTAAATAATGTCCATATAATGTCAATACCTTATAAAAGTAGGCATGCAAATCTATTTATTATAATGTACATGCATGGCAAGGGGAGTATATTGAGCCTTTTAAAAACAGGCTTACATGACTCTCTAGCTGAAATACCACTTAATGCCCCTATGCATTTTTTTTGAGCTTTGCTCCTTCAATTTCTCGTAACCTTAATAAGTAATCTTTCTACAAAGTTCCAAGTTTCTAGCTCAAAAGGAAAAGTTTCCCTCATACAAACTTTGCACTCCTATTTAACCCCCTTCGAGGTAGAATTTTCTAAAACGCTGCCTGCCGTTTTTTGTATTCTAACAAGTAATCTCTCTACAAAGTTTCAAGTTACTAGCTCAAAAAATAAAGTTCCTTCTTTGCTGTTTGTTTGTTCTTTATGGAAATGAGTCTGAAATAAATAATTTGATTGATTGATTGATTTGCACCCCCATTTAACCCTCTTAAGGGTATAATTTTCTTAAATGCGATAACTTACTTTTTTTGTATATTAATAAGTAATCTTTCTACAGAGTTTCAAGTCTCTAGTTTACAAAATAATGTTTCCCCCATACAAATATTGCACCATCATTTAACGCCCTTAGGGGTAGAATTTTCTAAAACGCAGAAATAACTTTTTTGTATTTTAATAAGTAATGTTTCCACAAAGTTTCAAGTTTCTAGCTCAAAAATTAAAGTTCCCTCCATACAAATTTTGCACCCATATTTAACCCTCTTAAAAGAGGAATTTTCTTAAACGCAGAAATTACTTTTTTCGTATTCTAATTAGTAATCTTTCTACAAAGTTTCATGTCTCTAGCTCAAAAAAAAAGATTCCCTCATACAAATTTTGCACCCCTATTTAACCTCCTTAGGGGTGGAATTTTCTAAAACGCTGTAATTCCTTTTTTTGTATCTTGATAAGTAATCTTTCTACAAAGTTTCAAGTCTCTAGTTAAAAAAATAATGATTGCCCAATACAAATTTTGCACCCCCATTTAACCCCCTTAGGGATGGAATTTCCAAAAATCCCGTCTTATCCCTTGCCTACGTCATAAAAGGAAGTCCCGGTGTAAATTTCAAGTTTCTAGTCCTAGTAGTTTCGGCTGTGCGTTGATGAGTGAGTCAGTCAGGACAAAGGCATTTATATGTATAGATTTACCGGTGAAGGAAAACATAGTGAGGAAACCGGTCGAATCCCACTAAGGTTTGGTTTTCCCTGGCAGTCGCTTTCGTAAAACCAATAACTATGCCAAATTTTGGAATTCGATGTCAAAGCCGACCCCGGGCACCGTTAGGGCACGATCGGGAATAACGCTAGAAAGATCATGAGTCTTGCTTGGACAGAAGGATTTTCAGCTCGGGCACAAACCGCGGACACAAAGGTTGTGGAGGAGGACGTACATGTCGTACATCTTCCAAACATATTTATAAACACAAACACGCCTCAAACTCAATTGTTCCCTGTGTAATACTCGCACAAATTTATATGATTGGATTAGAACACTAGAGTGCGCCGTCTCACGCCACATCCAATTCAGAGTTGACTCACTGATCTTCATTAGCTAGGCCATCGTTCCAACCTCGTCCGTGTCATGACCCCCTAAAATGCGCAAAATCTTGCTCAATCAGTTGAATACCCCGTGACTATTATACACCATGCAATTACCAAGAAACTATAATTAAAGATTATTGGTCTATTGCACGTTAATCGCAGGATGTTCGACTTTGGAAAACCAGTATCTTGACCTCCGGTTGTGAATTGTTATTGTGAGTCTGTAAGCCAAATTACTTGACTAGACTACTTTATGGGAGTCTCGACGTACCGTTTGTGCTTTGCTTGAGTTATAGAGAAAAGCTCATACTAGAAAGTTATGTAAACCTACTGACCATCGTAGTGTTTATCCTATTAATAGAGTGATTCTATACGCCTCTGGAAGCTTACCCAACCCAAAACGCATGCCGTGTGCGTATAATTATTAGTTTGAAGAGTTCCATCGATTCTTCATTGATCCCGTCATCTTCTGGGCAGAGGGGACCGTTTCACCTTTCAAATTAAAGAAAAGGAAAAACAGTCCGTTCATTGTTGACGCAGTTTTGAGGCAACAAAAAAAATTGGAGTCCTCCTTTTTTTGGATGCCTTTGAAAACTATATGAATATCAACAACTTACCTACTTCACATATTCTTCCGCATTATCGTGATCTGAATTGTACTGGCCTCACATGTGCCCCAATCAAATCAGTGGCCAATTGTGCCACGTACCATAGTAATAGTCCTATATAGTGCCCTGTGTGCAAGTCCGAAATAGACTCTTCCTGCCATCCCATTCACAGTTTGTACGGAGGTAATCATTGCAATAAATTCTGATTCCCGTTGAGAAGACAGTGAAATGTGAAGTAAATCATCCTTTATACCCTAATAGTATTGCCCTGATGTACAGTCAACTGCAAATATACCTTCATTATTAATACGCACAAACAAATAATGACAAGAGTCGGCGTAAAGACATTTTTGATTTTTGACTATCGTCATTGAAATTTGACATTCTTGCAACGTGTTAATGGTAAGAAATTAAGTAACGTTGACAGTTGTAGTAAAGTGTAAAGTTTGCAACATACTATAGGTAACAACAATGAGCCCGCCTGTCTAGACATGCCGCCTTAAACGTCATTATCCGCCGTACTCTTGCCACCGTCAACACGCTATCAATTCTGGAACCAAGCGGCGTCTCAAGATAGCGATGGCAAGAGGCCGGACGGGATGACCCTGGTCTCGTGGAATGCGGCGAGTGTTAGTGCGGGACGCTGCATGTGTCGACACGCTGGCACCGTCCCATCTGCCACTAACTACTTCCAGGGCGGGCGGCGCAGCAGAGGCGGCAGAAACAAAAAAGGCCACAAAATACAGGGGTCTTGGCTCTCAATACCATTTTATGGCATTCGGAGTCGAGGCCTTGCGGCTTGCGGTCCGAGTGCTCGAAACCTTTACGAGCTTAGCAAAAGGCTTGTCAACACTACAAGTGATCAAAGAGCTGGCAGCTTCCTCGCACAGCGGATTAGTATTGCTATTGGTGAGGTAATGCTGCCAGCGTCTTTGGTACGATGCCACGGGGGCCCTTTTTAGAGATAGTTTGAATTTTCAAGGCGCGCACTTGACAGAGAGGACAGACATGGGCGGACCCCACGAAAATCGTGCGTAGCGTGGTATGTGCCGCGGTGGGACTATATTTAATATTAAGTAGAGCTTAATTATAAATAGTTTAAAAAAGTTTCTGTCAATAAATTTATTGCCGACCGTAGTTTTCTGTATACCATCATCAACTTTTATTCTAACGAAAACTATACTTATACCCAAAATTTCAGCTCAATCGGTCACCGGGAAGTGGGTCAAATTTAACTCGCAAGATTTGTCCCATACTAACATACATATACATATTAACAGGGCAAGTTAAATAAATGCTTGTAATAAATAAAAAACGGGTCACTACTGTCACTAGTCACTAGGCCGAGCGCCGCTATATCTGAAGATTTTAACTTCGACAAGATGACGTTGTTCCGTTGATTCCGTTTTTTGTGTCAATATCTTTTCTTTAATTTCACATAACAATTTATTAATCAGGACACAATTATTTAATTTAGAATTCAAATGCATTGTCAACCGATAGCACTGAAACGGAATGCCTCTAACGCTAAATATCTCACCAAATCTTTAACCCCAAAACTGTTTGAACCTCAAAAATCACCTGCACGCGTAGGTATACATACATGTGAGATATATCTTATCCATATATCTTTATTATTTAACATATGTCATACATCTAAATGCAAGAACTTGAAATACAAGTTTCCACTTTGCAAATACGAACTGGCGTGACCTCAGGAGGACAAATGCAAGTCAGAGTAGTTACGTAACGCCAAGGGTTTCATTTCAACTTGGTGAAGATATTGCTATTTATGTGAAAAGCGACAACCAGGTTTTTGCTATACTAGACAGTCTTGGGTCGCCGACAACTATTAGCTAGGTTCATGATCATGATAGAATACGACATGGGGATATATGAATGACCTTCAAATTTATACATCTTGTGTCGTTCTATATGTAGCATGCTGTACGATTGCAGTACCGTTTGGATGCGTCTATATAAAGGGTCAATTTACGATGAGCTCTGTACAATTTTAACTATTTGTCTATGGATTTTGTTTCAGTCATTTAGAACCGTGCATGCCTTTTATTTTTACCCGACTGCCCGAAGGAGAGGAGGGTTATTATAGTACATTACGTAACTAGGGCGGTGAATTCGTGAATGCCCCAGATCGCAGGTGTTTGTGGCCCGAACCGAAGGTGAGGGCCATAAATGTGCGCTCTGGGGCTTTACGAATTGCCGCCCGTGTTGCGTACAAAATTTTACGTCTTCACTTGGCCGCAATGCGAGTTTTCCCGTACGCGCAGCGTGCAGGAAAACTCGCATTATGGCCAGGTGTGACGTAAATATTTTTACTTACCACATCATTTCTGAAGAAAAGGAGCCATTAGTGGAAACTGTTTTGGCTTTTGATCAAAATTATTTGTTAATATTTTTGTATTACATACATACATCCTGAGAAGTAATTCAGAAGTGTATGTGAAGGTCCCAACCCGCACTCGGCCAGCGTGGAGTGGGGACTACTGCCCGTTCCCTCTCATCAATGAGAGGAGGCCTGTGCCCAGCAGTGGGGGGCGCATATAGTCTGATTTATTACAATCTTTTTGCAATATTACGTGCTGTAAATTTCCCATTGTTTTTTTTTACAGTAATATAATCTTGCCACAATCTTCCCATGATGACGTGCTGTCACATCGACTCCTTAATTAAATACCATATTGTCCCACAGTGACGATCTATCAAAAATTGACCAAGTTAGGTTGGTAACCCATAGAAATGTCGAAGTGGATGTTTTGTACGTTATTAATATCACTTGTCATAAGCTGTACAAAATTATGTCGAATGGCGCCGCTGGTTGGTTGAACATTTTCAGAATATGGGGTGAACTATACAAATCTGTTGACAACATAACTTGTTTTAGTTATGTTGTCAACAGATTTGTATAGTTCACCCCATATTCTGAAAACATCAAGTTTTACGAGACACGACTCATATGGCGTGAATGAATCACATTCAATTAGTTATGCTTTATATAATTTTCACTTTATTATGATTATCATAGTTTCCTGTATATTAATTTGTATAATAGGATGACCATGACGTTTCGATCGAGAGATAAAAACATGGTTACGAAACAAATTCATCGCAGTGCTATTTTTATAGAGCTGAGATAGGTCCGTTTATTGTGTATAATGAATATACATATTTGTATATTTATGTTATTTTTCTACCTTCAACATCTTCGATCTAAAGAAAACGATCGTGAATAGTGATTAGGTACAATCAGGGGCAAATACATAGGAATTTCAATGAAAAGGCAGGCTAGGGTCATATCGCGCTCTTTCGTTACCTGTACAACTACATAGCCCACTTGGGTCCCCAGTGTACACTTAATATGTTTTTGAATAAGGAACATTTAGACATTCAGTTGGTACCAGAAGTACCGGGAATACGCCAAATATCAAATATTCTTAGAGTGCCGTTCTGAGCTTTTTTACATTAATTTACCGAAGATAGATACATAATTGTACAACTGGAGCGGACGTCCTCTTAGGTCTATAAAGGCGTGGACAGCCGTAGAGTAAGTAGACGTGGGCAGGTTATTACCTATGTAGCTATCTACTTAAGTATATATAGGTACCTACTCTAGCATGAGGGTCCATTAGTAAGTGACATTTCGCATTCCAATTTGATGTATAGGCAACGACACGTGCGCTCGCTTCCTCGCGCGCTAAACTATAGTTGAGATTATTTGATGTGGCCTTCTTATAAAACTTTCAATGGAATTGGAATCTTGTACCTTGGACGGTAAAGTTGCTTTTTGAATAGACTACTTTGATGCAATTCGGCCAACTCGAATATTCTCAAGTATACTTAATAAGTCGCGCGCACTTGTCAGAATGTTTGGAAATTGTGGAATTAAAGCATTTACTAATTACGAGTACGCATCCACGTATAGACTGGCAACAGTGGCCACCTTAACATTTTTCTTGAAGTCTTCCATGAGGCCGCCATCTTTATAGTTCCCGAGTAAGTATGCACAGTGTTGATGCAATTTGTCTTGCAATTTTTGTCAGATTCGATAAGATAAGATGAGATTTATTTGCAACCAAGTACTTAAAACTAAGATACATGGACCCTGGAAGGGTGTAGCAACAATCAGGTAACTTATACTATGTACATACAACTTTTAACTAACTAATATCGATAGGTAACTATTGATATATGTAAAAAAAATTGATGGCAAACACATTATAAACATTCATCTTCCATAAATTCAGCTATGGAATAGTAACATTTATCTATAAGTTTAGTTTTTAGACTGTGTACGAAGGGTGTGACAGTAGGTACATCTTTTATCTGGTTGGGAATTTTATTATACATTTTTATTGCTCGGTAAAATGGTCCATTTTTATATATGACTAAGTAAGTCCTATTTAAGGTCCATGCGGATCGTCAGATATCGATTTTGATAGCAATCGCAGCAAGACACAAACAAAACTGACCCTCGGGATCGTCAGATAAAGATTTTGAAAGCAACTGGAAATGTAAATGGGAGGCGGATATTTCTTATTTTTCTAAACTGCCATATTCGGAGAGCATACTTGCGACGCGTAGGTACATTATTTGTAAGTATTAGAGAATTGCCCTAGGATGTAAATGGGTAGAACTTAAGATCTAAATATCTAATTAACCTTATCTATATATATAAAAGAAGGATACCTGATCTACCATCAACGCACAGCCGAAACTACTGGGACTAGAAACTTGAAATTTACACCAGAACTTCCTTTTGTGACAGAGGCAGGGGGATAAAACGGGATTTTTGAAAATTCTATCCCTAAGGGGGTGCAATGGGGGTCTAAAGTTTGGATTGGGGAAACATAATTATTGAACTAGAGACTTGAATCTTTGTAGGAAGATTACTTACTCATACAAAAAAGGACTTTCAGCGTTTTATAAAATTCTACCCCTAAGAGGATTAAATAAGGGTGCAAAATTTGTATTCAAAACTACTGGGGCTAGAAACTTGAAATTTACACCAGAACTTCCTTTTATGACGTAGGCAAGGGATAAGACGGGATTTTTGGAAATTCTATCCCTAAAGGGGGTTAAATAGGAGTTCAAAGTTTGTGTGGGAGAAACATTATTTTTTGTACTAGAGACTTGAAACTTTGTAGAAAGATTACTTATCTATATATATAAATGCCTTTGTCCTGACTGACTCACTCATCAACGCACAGCCGAAACTACTGGGACTAGAAACTTGAAATTTACACCAGGACTTCCTTTTATGACGTAGGCAACCGATAAGACGGAATTTTTGGAAATTCCATCCCTAAGGGGGTTAAATGGGGGTGCAAAGTTTGTATGGGGGAAACTTTATATTATGAACTAGAGACTTAAAACTTTGTAGAAAGATTACTTATTAAGATACAAAATAAGTAATTTCAGCGTTTAAGAAAATTCCACCCCTAAGGGGGTTAAGTAGGGGTGTAATGTTTGTATGGGGGAAACATTAATTTTTGAACTATGAACTTGAAACTTTGTAGAAAGATTACTCATTAAAATACAGTAAAAGTAATTTCTGCGTTTAAGAAAATTCTACCCCTAAGGGGGTTAAATAGGGGTGCCAAGTTTGTATGGGGGAAACATTATTTTTTGAACTAGAGACTTAAAACTTTCTAGAAATATTACTTATTAAGATACAAAAAAAGAACTTCCAGCGTTTTAGTACATTGCACCCTAAATGGGGTTAAATAGGGGTGCAAAGTTTGTATGATGGAAACTTTTCCTTTTGAGCTAGAAACTTTAAACTTTGTAGACAGATTACTTATTTGTATACAAAATAAAAATTAAGGGTTTTGGAAAAATCCACCCCTAAGGGGTTTTAAAAAGGGTGACATGTTTGTATGGGGGAAAAAGTCGTTTCAGTGACTTAGAAAACTCCACCCCTAAGGGAGTGACATTGGGGTTTAGAGTGAATATGGGGGAAACTTAGTTTTTGAGCTAGAGACTTAAAACTTTGTAGAAATATTACTTATTAGATTACAAAAAAAGGATTTTTGCGTTTTAGACTACCCCGAAGGGGGTTAAAAGGCAAGGGTTGTATGGGAAACGCTTTTTTTTAGTAAGATACTTGAAACGTTGTAGCAAGATTACTTATCAAATAAAAAAGTACTTCCAGCGTTTAAGAATATTCTATCCCTAAGGGGGTTAAAAGGGGGTGCAAGGTTTGGATTAGCAAAACTCTTTATTGAGCTGGAGACTTAAAACGTTGTATAAACAATTATTATCAGAATAAAAAAGATCTTTCAGCGTGTTGGAAAAAATCCTCCCCTAAAGGGTTTAAAACGGCATTCAAGGGATGGAGACCAAGAAAATATAAAGAGATTTGTAACTTCGGTCTTATAGCCTTTATCTTAAAATACCACAAAACTGATTATTTTGAAATTCATCCCCTATGGGGGCAACATAATTTAGACTGCTTGAAATGTATTCCATAAGGGGGTTAAAAACACTCATCCCCAAAATGAGCTAAAAGGAGTTGGATGTTTGTACAGGGAACAAGACAATTTTTAATTAAGGGATCTGGAACTTCGCTAAAAGACTAGGTAACTAATTACAACATTTCTTAAAATTCATCCTGTAAGGAGGTTAAAAAGGGTTGGAAGTATGTATGAGGAATAAGTATTTTTTGAAGTAAGGGAATTCATAGGTCTTTTTTATACTAATTATATGGTAAGCCAAAATAAATAATCCGACTGGTAGCAGAGAAGTAGGCAAGGATAGATTAGAACCACGACCCTTACAGAACCGAACAGCTTCCAGTTCCCATAACCGAGAAGAAGGTAATGTTTCATTTAAACTGCGGATTATTTTGTTAATTTATAAAGTTTATTTTAGATAATCAAAATCATGTATGCTCTAACAACACCGTTAAATGGGGACAGCAGATGGAGATGGAAAGTTCTACGTCTTTTAGCATTAGATAGGTTTTCATAACTATACAGGTAGCTCGGACTAACGTGAACTACTGAACGGATTTAGGCAAACATTTCCAGTAATGTAGCTTTCTTTAATACGTTATAAAAAAATATACAATTTTAGCAGAAATGTCTGTTGATGATTCTTAAGATATTTATATTTCTAAAAACGGAGTTTTCAATTTAAATTTAGCAATTTAAACTAATGAACTCATTTCACTGTTACCTTTTACGCTTAATCCCTGAACGGATTTAGATGAAATTTTCCGTACGCTGAATTTGACACCCTTGGAAGGATAAAGGATAGTTTTTATCTGTGAAATAATCCCATAAGATGGTAGAACTTTGTTTGGGTCGGCGATAATTAAGGTTCCACCTACAATAATTTAATACCAATCATTTTTCTAAGATACAAGTTCTACGCGGACGAAGTCGCGGGCATCAGCTAGTCAGTTCATAAAACTATTAATTTAAGAATCCGCCAAGTGCGTGTACTTATGTCACGTGTCGGGCCACGCGCTGTGTAGGGTTCCGTAGTTACCTGTCGTCTTTGTCACATCGACACGCGCGCGGCAACTAAATGGTGCTAACTTATTAATACTACATAATAATATACTTTTAATAAGGGTTCCTTGTTGACTACGGAACCCTAAAAAATAAAATGGTTGCTGCTGTTTTCTCTTATCTTTAAAGCTGCAAGTTAGCACAGCCGGTACTTCGCTAATAAGGCCAAGTAATAAAGGAAATTGTCACTACTACAGTTTAAATCTTTTAAATAATGGCCGCCATTATGGCGCGTACCTACTTATCTTATAATTCTTATAAATTACAGAAAAGTGAATGTTGAAAAAATCTGTGAATTTACCCATGAAAAGTGATTCCTGCAAGCGTATAAAAAGCTGTCTTAGTACGAGCGCGCGAAGCACGTTGAAGCCAAATTAAATGTGAAACGTCTGATTGCCCCGTCATGGGCAGTTTGGTTGTAGAATTTCAATTAAGTACATTATGATTTTAAAAATGGAACACCATTCTAGGTTTTCATTCGATAAGAGTTTTGCACTCGACTGCATGTGTGCTCGCCGCTATAATTTGACCCCTCTAGATTCGGAATATAGAGGTCAAAGTATTAATGGTCCACGTCTAGCGAAGTTGACCACTTCGGTAAGCTTTGTGAATAACCTCCCTGGAGTCTTGACATATACTCGTAAACACCCGTTTATTAATTGACTATGTACCTATGTACGAGTACATATATGACTATTCTTAATGTCAATGACACATGTACCTATACTATAAATTAAGAGTGGGTATGTTTTACAGCATCTTTAAACAGTTCGTTTTTTGTTTGCCCTTATCCTTCTTTAAAATTTAATGACCCTTAAGGGTACACGGTAGGTACACGCTCTTGTAGTCATGGATAGGGGATAAAAACCGCATCAAAGTGGGCGTTTTCACTCAAATGTACGACTTTTACTTTTAGTCTCAGAATTTAGATTTTTTAGTTTTTCCTGTTCAGAATTAAGAGCACTCTCAAGCGTGGACATGGTGCTGGGGACATTTTTTTCTTTATCAGGATCAAAACTCCAGTTTTTTATTCCACAATGTGACTTTTTTTCATACATTATGTATGGACCGGACCGTCACATAGTGGAATCCTAAAAAAATATGTAAAATTGGGGACCTTTTTTTTCTTTTAGTCTCACATTTGAGAGAAAACGCCCACTTTTAGACCTTAACAGCATTGCAATGAAGTCGAAAAATGGCGACGTTTAACGTATGTAAAATTTTTATACACGATCCTAAAAACCAAACAATGGTACACTTGCATTGCTCGCAAACTGACTGAAATATAATGAAAAGAGAAGACAGGACGCATCAGCGTATCACACTGTCCCACATAATCACACATACGCAAGATGAACCAGATCATATACCTCAAAACTAAGGTCGCACGCACCACTAATTACTGGACTCGTAATTGAGACCGGCCTTCGGAACTCGGGCAGGTATCGTGACGTCACACTTTTCATTGGCCACCTTCGTAATTATGCAATTGCACTATGTCATGCGAGCGTTCATAATCACTTGTTAAAACCTAAGTATGTGTATCGGTTGCACTGATTTTGTAGGAGATCAACGGTCGTGTCGATTTGTAGCGAGGATGAAATGTAATGCAATACATTTAAGAGTCGCGATATGTAGTATGCATTGTTAAAAAAGATTGTTATTTACGAGCCTAAACTTTTTCCAAATAGTTTGAGTGACTAATACAACTAAGACAATACAATTTACACTTGTTTTTGAACTTTAGGTAAGGAATGTTAAATTCAGAAAGGATGTAGGAGGAGGTAATGGAGAAAGGATGGGAAAAACGTGTAAAAATACGCAAATACGCAATAAATCGCATTAACGCTACCCGAACTGCACGTTCTTTAGTGGAACGTAGTTCTATATCTAAGTGACCATAACACAAGTATATGAGCTGACATAAAATCTTCCTCATCTTTACAACATTACTGAAACGGCATATTTTTACAAGGTTTTCCGCAATATCGCAGATACGTAGGTGGCTATCAAGACATCCGTCGGGGCGTTAACAGGTTGAAGTATGGCGATAGGGCACATCCTACATGTAACGAGTGGAGGATTGGATGTGTCACAACGGAACAATCTGCCTAAATAATGCAACGCCGCCGTGAAAACAGCTCTGGCAGTTTGAAGAAATTAATTGTCTATCTTGGCATTCTCCGAAAAGTTGGCTATCTGTGCCATAGAGTTCAGTGTTGTAGCACTGAAGAATTTAAGTAGTGTTCAAAAAGTAAGCAAAATCTTAGTTCTAGTAAGTACCTCGGTCCTTCTCATCTTCAACAGTTCTAAAGAATGAAGTAGGTATCAGTCGGTTGTAAAACTAAAGTGAGTAGTAAGACTAGAAAATAACAGCATAAAAAAAAGTTGACTGGTCTTAGCTTATATTTAAACACAGCTGCTTTTTACTTTGGCTACTCGGCCAGAGATGGCACTGGTAACTTGAAATACGAGTATAATGTCTAGTAGAAAAAATATTGTTATAATATTATTAAACGTGTAAAGTATTAAGCCAATGTCAAGCATTGGGACGTTCACCTTGACTAATTTCTCTCATTTCACCCACATGAAATAATTTCGCATCCCGTCAAAATAATCTTCTCAAGTCTGTCTCACCATATCCCTAATATATAAATAATCATTACTGGCACATCTAAATTATTATATTTTTCTTTCCAGGCCCAGCTGTACCAACCAGATCCAAAAAGGCAACACGATGAATCGCAAGATCAATACAGCTCGCAGAGCTAGTGAAAGTACGATATTGTGACAGTGCAATTCGGACCGTTAGCCATGAACGCGGACCCAAGTTCCTACGAGATGGAAGTCCGAACCGAGGAGCCAAAGGACAAACCCACACCTGCCTCGGGGAAAATTTTCTATAACCCCGGGGAGGAGACTGACGATACCAGTGTTTTTGATAGTTCGATGGTGGAGTCTCCAATGCTGGCTGGGTTCAGGGGAAGTGGGTTCCTGAGGCCGCCAATAACGTTGCATGCTTCGAGCAGTCTCCATAGAATACCGACGTACAGCAGTTCTATTGGACAGAGCACTGTGTATAGACAGGATACGTGCAGGTAACATCCATAGGTGGGCGTTAACTCGTTAATTAACGAAGTTAACATTTTGAGTAACCTAATATGTTTCACTACCGCCTCATGTGACTACCGCCGTCCGCTGCGGTGAAGTAGTAGTTCCAAGTTAACATTTTGAGTAACTGATTAACTTTTACGTAAACTTTAATATTGGTGTCCGTTAATCATTAATCAAGTACAAAGCTATTAGCGCCGCTCCACCTAAAACATGTTCTCAGCACGTCTATCATGCGACGGCCGCGACATACTCTTGATTTTTCTCGCACTATACATATCTCTTGTTCTAAGTGTTCTAATAAGAAAGAGACGGATAGGGCGAGAAAAATCGAGAGAGTTCGCGCGCCGGCGCATGATAGCCGTGCTGAAGTACTTTCGGGTCGGTCGGTGGTCATCACACGTAGGTGCCGGTTCGGCTAACCGCTAAGACAGATGCTGAGATGCAAGAAAATATAGAAATTTGTCTTGTGTCGCGAGTTAAACAAAACTGAGTTGTCGGCGTGTGTGTGACTGATAAAACTGCGAAGTTTAATACCTATATTTCACTACCGCCTCATGTGACTACCGCCTTCCGCTGCGGTGAAGTAGTAATAGTTTTAATTATTTTGATTAAAACAACTTGTCGTGTTAGAGTAGTCAGTGTGAGTCAAATCTTGCAGGTAAATTTTAACCAACTTGGTAAAGTCTAATCGAGTTGAAATTTTGTAAATTATTTAAGGCGGATGACAAGACAACGCGATACTCCATAGTATTCTAGTGAGATCTACTTAACGCAACTTCTAACACGAGTTAACGGTTAATGTAGGTACAACAACGTTAACTTCCGTTGAATCTTCAAGAATTGTACGCTGAAATTAATAACCAAATTAACGTTATTGGGTGAGGACCAAATTCTTGGCCAGTAGTTAGCGTTGTTAATTGGTAGTACGAGTAGTTAAAAAGTTCCGTTGTGACACGAAAATTAACCATAGAAAATGTATGGCTAATTTTCGTGTCACAACGGAACTTTTTAACTACTATCAATTAATTAGGCTAACTACTGGCCAAGAATTTGGTCCTCACGCTTTTATGTAACGGATTAACCCGGTTAACGAAGTAATTTTTATTTAATGTACCATATGTTACTTACATTATACAGTGCAGCTATCTCTCTCGCTCTCTTATTAAACAACTTAGAAAGAGATGTATAGTGCGAGAAAAATTGAGTGAACGCGCGCGCAGTCTTTTGATAGCCGTGCTGCTAAATAATACTCAAGTATTGTTGAATTCAAACATAACACATTGTTCACGCTCAGTAAAAATTATATCGTTTAGAAGTTTAGTTAATGATCACATCATTTAATTACTATTCCATATTTCAAATACATGTGACAACATTCATATTCTCAATGTCTATACGAAGTTACATCGGACGCTAGAGCAAAGAGCCCCTTCGTTTTAAGTCACTGAACAAATGTTTAAATGCAAACGTTTTTTTTCCAAGAAAGATAATAAGTAAGTATGTTAGAAACAAATATCACGTCATTAATACGAGAATTATTAAATACACATGGTAGACGTACCTACGAAAATAGTGAAGTCGGTTGTCTAACAACCGTAATAATATCCTTATGCATGGACGAAGTTGTTATAGGACTTATAGGTATGAACCTATTCACGGACTGCAATATAGGGCGGGTTGCATCAACCACTTTTTACTGACCGGCAGCTGTCAATTCCATACAAACACAGTTTAACGGACACTTACCGGCGATTTGAAACAGCCTAGCCTTATAGTATGAATCTTTATCGATATTAAACTAGATTTTTGTTTTGAAACTTACTGTGTAAAAACACTATTAACATATAAAAATAAATAAATAAATAAATAATAAATAAATAATTATTTATTTATTAATTTATTTATTTACTGTGTAAAAACACTATTAACATATAAAAAATAACAGGAAAATGTAGGTAGTAGTAGTAATTATACAGTGTCCCAATTACTGGACAGGAATAATCGCGGAATTGCGTAACACTAGTTCCCATAATTCACACCCGTCTTCCTTTCGTGCGATAATCATCTACAATTTAGGTGTTATGGTGTAATCGGTACGAGTATGTGGGTATAAGTGGCATTACCATTTATTGATATTTTAATCCTATAATTGAGACACTTATTGCTGTTATTCGTAAGTCTATTACGTACGAGCCCTGAATCATATCCCTGAAAGCGCTATCTAATCAGTGAAACTTAGATAAATGTCTTCAGTACCCATCGAAATAGTTTCGTTAAATATTTATTCGCAAAATCGATATCGATCGCGCGTGTTTTGTTCTGTTTTAAGTTTTTCTGGAATTCTGTGACGGTCAGTTTTATGTGCCAGTATTGAAAACACGTGAAAAGTGTAAGAAAATGCGACGCAGACGTAAATAGTGAACGATAAGGTTGACTTGACATTATCGTTGTTGACCAACTTTGCTCCACATTTGTTTGAATTAATCACCGGTGACAGGTACGTCTCGGCTAGTCTATCTATAGTGTAGTCGTGTTTACTAGATAGTTCAGTGCCAGAAAAAAATAACCCAGATATTTAAATTAACAATTGGTGTAACTAGTCCTAGTTATAAGAAAGCAGAAACAGCGTGACCTGTATTGACCAATTATAGTTCAAGTACTTAAATACTTTCTATTGAACTTTAATTAGAAGAAATGCTGAATGTTACACGATTAGGTACCTAGGTACGTAAAGTTCGCTCAACAGAAGATAGATTTATCACAAAACGGCCAGGCATACCTGGCCTAAAAGTCGCATTTGCGTTGTTTGTGCGGATACGAGTATTTATGTGCTCCTGTTTCGAAATACTCGTAAAATTTTAGTAGGTACCATATAAAGTTTCGCTTGGTTAAATTATATACCTATTGTGGAAAGGCTTGCTCAGATGAATACAAACTGGTTAGGTATATCGGTATATCTATCTGTCCGTCTTTTTTGGAAAATTCTTGAATCTTTTGAAATGGTCATACATTTATACCCCGGCTTGCAGTCTCCGATACTTATATCTGGACTCTTGAGGGTGCTCAAAAATATCTGAAAGCCTTGACAATAGTGTTCTGATAGCGCGGGCACCTTTTTTCGCCAGATATACCTAACTGATGCAACTGTAAATAGAATGACGGCATTTCTTACACCTTTTACGGACTGGCTTATCCGAAGGCTAATTGCCCGAAGTGTCATTTTCCAAGGCTCACAAACAAAAAAGCAAGCACGGCGGGATGCGCCTTAATCTAGCAAATCCACAAAAATCCTCAAACACTGATACGTGTGTAGCTAATCTTGATTAATCGCTTCTCGAGACATTTCCACTACGCGACGAAATTACTTAGAAAAAGTTAGTGCGCGAGCTAAACCCATTAGGCATTACTAGGTAAGTTGGTATAGTAATACGTACGAGTATGAACCACTGATATTGCTGTTGCTACAGGCCTAGCTGACGACAGTAATATGCATGATTTGATAGCAATTTAAATGTGGTCTTCTGAAGTTTATATAAATTACTAAACAAAAAAATATTAGGGGCAACCTTACACAAATCGACCTAGTCCCATTGTTGTAAGCTCAATGAGTCTTGTGTTATCGGTACTAGACGACGATATATTTATTACAGAGAAATACTTAAATACATATAAGTAAGAAAACATGCAAGACTCAGAAACAAATATTCATGCTCATAATACAAATACTTGCCCTTACCGGGATTCGAACCGAGAACCCTCAGCTTCGTAGGCAGCGTCACCCACTAGGCTAACCGGGCGTCAAACATAATAATAATATAGTTACTTATAAGCTTATAACAATCATCAATTTCATACCAAGGTACACAAGTACCTAGTTATACGAAATTGACAACAACGCAACGGTATACCGAGGTCCACCATGACCTTATTTATGGTCATGGTGGACCAATAAAGGTCAAACGTCTAAACACCGCGGATATTAGCGAAATAATACTTTTGCTTTCCCCGTCGCTGTTTTGTTTCGTTCTACTAATCTATCTCCCGTTAGGTACTTTTTTAATACGATGTTAACCTTTGCTTTATCTCTAGGTCGCAGTGTGCAATTATTACGTTCATAAAAAGGAATTAAAAATATTTGAGCGCAACAAGGATTTGCTTTTATAACAGGAAAATTAACTTTATCTTGAGCCGTTCGACATTTGAGCGTCAAAGTAAAACGTTTTGGGTTTATTGGGGATTTTCGCACGATGTTTTATCGAGAAGGATTCTGCTAAGATTCTAGGCAGAGATAGGATGTTTAAAATAAAAGTTGAGGTACTCATAACGTTATTCTATCTATATTCATGTACCTACTTATATTTAAAATAGATTTTAACTTGAAAAATAATAGCGCATTTATCCTTTCACACTTTGATTCATTCATTACAAAAGTAAAAAGCTGGCTCGTTCCTCACTCAACGGTTCAGCATAGCGATCCAGCCCCCTTATTCTGTAACAAATTTTAAGCTCACCTCAAACACTCACGCACGAATTTTAACATCATCAAATAGGTTTGATGGACGTTTATGAATACGGCGGAATAAATAAATCATTGCGAAAGTAACTTTGTCTTAATTCCATTAAGGCCGTGTTGACTGGAACGCGGCGACGCGACGGTGAGCAACAAACCAAAGGTGACTTTAGTAGGAAGCTCGGTTGTGTGTGTAAGTAGCTCGGGCTGTAATATTGTACGGAGGACCATTCCTCCTGGAGCCAGCACGCGTTACCTATCACTCTTCATGACCTGCCACTTGATGCACTCGCCACGCGCCGCTGCAAGTGCATGATGACTTGATGAGCGCTAGTACGGGGGCGATCTGCCTTATTTAAGAATGACGTATGCGGTTTGAACCTCCAATGCACTTACTTTTTACATCACAGGATCGTCCGTTGCAACAATCAGGATATTTTAATATATGATGCGAATGTCACCCGTATTAGCGGCGGCTTATATAAGGTCGTGTAGTCGTGTTATTGACAGGCGACGGGTACTGTCAGACGCCTGATAAAAACACTTTTGAACAACAAAACTTGTGTTTGGACCACCCCGACATGGTCGCCGTGCCGCTGAACCCGCTGGCCCTCTTGCCCGCTTGTCATATCAAAAAAAAACCGGCCAAGTGCGAGTATTACTGCGGCACGAAGGATTCCGTATACCATTATCTATAAAAACGGCAAAAAAAACACGTTTGTTGTATGGGAGCCCCCCTTAGTATTTGTTCTTATAGCGGCAACAGAAATACATCATCTGTGAAAATTTCAACTGTCGTCTAGCTATCGCGGTTCTTGAGATACAGCCTGGTGACAGACAGACGGACGGATAGACGGATGGACAGACGGACAGATAGCGAAGTCTGAGTAATAGGGTAAAAAATCATGATTATTGGCATAGCCCTCTACAATTGCATGCTGCCTTCATGGAGGCCGCCTCTCTTTTAGAAAGATTTATTCATCTAATTATAAGTTTTTTGTTATTTACTGATAGTAGTAAAAGGCGCATTAGTAGTTGAAATCACACAAGATAAATCGGATGAGGATGTTTTTGCTTGGTAGAGCTTAATATTTTGCTGTTTATTTGTCCAGAAATTACGTAGGTATCATGTCACCAAGTGCTTATTTTAATATCACGACTGAAAATGTCACCTTATTTGCTCGATATACAATAACGTCGTGAGTAAATTTGTTTGCGGAGGTGTGGTGTAAATTATCCACAGAAAACGGAAATAGTACCTACCTTGTGGTGTGATATTAACTTACATTAAGTTGGCGCTTGATATAAAAAAAAAATATAACTTTTTTCTGATGTGCAGAAATAAAATGTCAACAATAAAAGAACTGTTCTACTAATCCTCGATAAATAAATCATCTCGGTTTACAGGGGCAAAAACGGTATCGGTATCAGCACTTATCGATATTCTTCTAATAATCTATATTTTGATACCCCCTTTTAGGTACAATGAAATTAATTAAATAAAGTCAACCC
Source organism: Epinotia demarniana (assembly GCA_945867215.1). Lineage (NCBI taxonomy): Eukaryota > Metazoa > Arthropoda > Insecta > Lepidoptera > Tortricidae > Epinotia > Epinotia demarniana. The sequence goes on along the minus strand of OX244268.1, from coordinate 10,653,489 downwards.
TCACTGTATTTATTAAGGAGCAAACAAATTTATTAACTTTGAGCTTTTTTAATTTTAATCAAGATACTAAATATGTCATCTATGACTCTCAAGAGTATTTAACTTTTAATTGAAACATTGTCGATAGTTCTTTAACTATACAAACTATCAATAATAAAATACATGAAACTAACGAATAAGTAACATTTTAAGAGTAAGTCCAATATTATTCTGTAAGTGGGTGTACTGTAGGCATGTTAGGAGTACAATTGATGCTCGACCTTCTGAAAATGATCAGGAGTAACAAATTAGAGGGGGAGTATTAGCGGACCAATTCGCACATGTCAAATTACCCATTTATGAAATCTTCTGCCGCCATATTTGTATAGGGTGTATCAAATTTTAAATACCCAATTCATGTATTGGGTAAATTTATAAAGCAAGATAAGTGTATTTGCCGAAACCTAGGCTCTGTAGTAGGTATGTCAGAACTCAGGATGCAACAAGGATTGAGGCTTAGATGAGAGATACGAGTATAATAATGTAAAATCACTTAAATAATAAGGTGCCCGCGCGTCTAAGTATTCCCGCGTTTTATAAAGAACCCAGTCACAGTCACGGGATAAAATATAGCCCCGGTCCGGTATATACTGGTGAAATATTAATTAAAATGAGACGAGTAGTATTAGAGATTACCTCCTACATACAAACCTTTTTTTTTATACAACGACGGTGGCAAATAAGCGAACGGCGCGCCTGATGGTAACCGGGCACCGCAGCCAACGCATGCAACTCCAAACCTACTTTTCACATGCATTAATTACATCTTTGTCGGTGTCATGGTAAACACGAATTATGCCAGGCTTTACACAATTGCGTTTCTTCCTGTTCGCAATCCTTTGCAAACGTAATTCATCAAGAGCATGATCATTATTTTTTTCAGTCATCGTGAAAGCGTTTCTTTCGACATATCACCGCGGTTGGCAATATCATGAGCTATCAAAATCCAAATTTGAAATGCGCCCTTAGTCTGCCTTGTTTCGAATCCCTCGTTCCTGCACAAACATTAAGTTACTAAGTTATTTAAAGTAATAAACTAAATGATGTGTCCAGTGTGGATCTGTTTCATACTAAGTCATTGTTTTGTGATAATGAGAAGCCCTTTTATATATACAATTGCTTCACTTTAAAATTTGGCCTTACCAATCTTTGTAAAGGGATATCTTATTTTTAAAGATATAATCAAAAAAGCTTGCTTCTTGCCAATTTCATGATACTGGGTTAACGGGATAGGTGAATCAAAACCTATCCCTTGCGAGATTAGAAAGGATGCGGGAATACGCAGCATAAACGACTAGATGTTTTGAGTGCGTTAACTTCGAAGCAAGGTTTTTTTTACGGCTCCTAGGGACTGCAGACCTGAGTATTTGATTTTCATTTTAACTTGTTACCTCCTCACGTTCTTGAGACAAGGAAGTGGTCCTAATATGAGGGTTCCATTTTTCCTTTCGAAACATGGAAAAAATGTAATTATGCCAATAAAATAAATAACAGCCGTATGAACAGTATCCTCTGTTTTAGAAATTGGTTTAAATAATAGATATATAAATTCTTATTAATAAGAGCAAGATTTCTAGAATGACCGATAAAATGAGCCCATTTTTATAAAAAAAAACAAAAGGTTCATATATTTTATGGTTACAGTGTAAATAAAACAACTTACGTTTAATTAATGAATAATAATGCACTTGTACTATTCATTAAGGCGCCGTAGGTTCAGCGAAGTGAAGCGAACAGAGTTTTTGAAACATTATAATGCGTCTGTTTATAACAATATGGTTTCAAACACAGAACTATATCAAGATAGAAGGAAAGTCCGCGTCGATTAGTATGGGAATCGAGCGTGTAACATTTTGCGTAGGTATTTTGACGTCACGAGCGTAATTTAGTGACGGGAAACATAAGCCGCGCGACATCGATTCGTCAACATCGATTCGCACGCGGTAGTTGAAATAACTTGTAGGTTTATTTTGTATCGATTCAAAATATCGATAAGAACCGACAGAGAAAATGAAAATTAGATTCAACAGAGGAAATGATAAATAGTCTTAAAAAGGTCTTAGCTTTTTTTTTACAGTACAGAAGGAAAGAACTCGAGACTTTTAGTATGTCCACTCCGCATCCTGAACAAATTTCTCATGGGATTGCTTACGTTCTTGCTCGCTTCGGAACGAGGGTTGGAATGGCGCAAGGCGTTTCCCGCAGTCCGAACTTTATGCGTAAAGGCCCGATTAGAACACGGCCTCAGACCAAGAAAAAAATACAGACGGAGCGTTACGAACAGTTAAGTGAACCCAAACCACAGCCAAACAAAACCAAGCCCCATAAGGTTTAGCACGCGCTCACGCACACATATACCTACAAACAAAATTGCACAAAACCTTTCAGCACGTAACGCGATGCTGTCAAGATCATCTATTTCGAATTTTGTGCGATTTCATTTGTTTAGCGTGTGCTAAACTTGGTGGGGCTTGGTTGAATTGAAAACCGGTTGGTCACATTTTTTTAAATAATATTTTTATCCTTATGTAAATAATGTGTAGGTACCTTTTCATCATTTGACATCATCACTACATCAATAGTCGGATAAGCTTTACTGATCAGTCGTCGGTACTTCGATGGGCCAGTAAAGGAGTCTTCGTGGAAATGAACTGAACAAATATAAAATTTTTGGAAACCATTGTTTACGACCCGTTGCTTCAATCCATTTATTTTTAACCAGAGGATCATTCGGGTAACTGAAATAAAATTGCAATATAGGAGCAACGATAACCTGTTTGTTAATAGTACATTACGTAACTAGGGCGGTGAATTCGTGAATGCCTTAGATCGCAAGGTGAGGGCCATAAATATGCGCTCTGGGGCTTTACGAATTACCGCCCGTGTTGAGTACAAAATTTTAAGTCTTCACCTGGCCACAATGCGAGTTTTCCTGTACGCGCAGCGTGGAGCGCATATTTATGGCCCTCACCTTCGGTTCGGGCCACAAACACCTGCGATCTGGGGCATTCACGAATTCACCGCCCTAGTTACGTAATGTACTATTGCTTTTCACTACGTAACCTACATTATATAGCTACATAATAATATAAAAACGTAATTATCATTTCCTCTGGTTACAAATTCGATTTTAATCGAGTAAGATAATCGCAGCGTACAGCAATGTGGTACATCACTATTCTTACGTTTGACAGAAAAAATGAGAAATCGACCTCGAACGCGACTCGACAGTTTGAATAGCTTAGATTTACATCGCTGGTTTTGAACGCATGCCAAGTCTGTCTCGTCAAATTAAAGCCGCAATGGAAAACTAGCGTTGGACACAATCTGTGTTGATGAAGGTAATACAGAGCAATAAATAAATAGTTTTTTTAATTATTCATAGGTATTTTAGGACAAATAGTACTTACCGATGAAAGGAAATCCCGCGATTAACTGCCTCACCTTTATCGGAGGTGTTCGAACAATTCACTATCGCACAACGAGTCATTTTGTTTTTTTAACCTGACGTCGCACGCGGGCCGCGGTCGGGAGCGGACTAATGTTCGCGGCGAGCAAAGAAGCCGTCTCGGCTTCTTTTCGCCACGCGAAGTACATACACTCTTTCCTTCTATCTTGATATAGTTCTGTGGTTTCAAAAAAATACTAATAGTAATCTCGAGGCTTTTCTGCAGGTAGATCAGTGAATCGAAACATGACTAAGCAATTTTCGCGCTATAGAAAAAAAAATACGAATATAAAGAAACGAGTCGACGAGACGAGTATACGAGTCTAAAATAAACTTTAAATATTCGTAACAAATTATGCACAAAAGCTAAAAATATTACAACGGTTTCTAAAAATCGGCAATATCATGTTTGAGAGAACTCAGTGATTACTTTTTTATTTATTTAAACGGCCAAAACATTAAAATTAAAAAACGTGATATCCGCGCTTCAGAGCACGCACTTCCATCTCACTCACGCTTTTGCTTAGTGAGCGGGAGAGAAGACCATGAACCTACGGCGTCTTAAACTGTTTATAAACTTTGCTTGGGTGAAATCAAAGAATCGAAGAAATTTTCATTCAAATTAGTATTTAAATGGATCGAACAAAATAAAATCACTCTGTATTCCCTATAACGTCGAACAGGCACTTGCTGAAAATGATTTTCCGTAGTTAACTGATAATTTTGATTATAGAATCTCGCGATACAATTATACAGTGTTTAGCGCGTCGTTGTGCGGAGCGGCAGTCGTGACCGCGGCATTATCGCGCGCGATGCTTCAGGAGCGAGCGCTCCGGGGGATGGAGCAGACACTCGGCTGTCAGTGAGGCGTGCGCACCTCTCGCCATGCACGTCGACCCGGAGTCCCCTGCCTGCCGCGAGGAGCAACAGCTCCTGCCCGACGACTGGCTCAAAGTCAAAACCGTACCCACCAACGGAAACCTCTCCCCTGGGGTCTACTACCCCACTGCCAGCAAGAGGTTCGTCGATCCGCGCAACCCTGTGCCGTCGCCGACCCCAACGTACTGTTCGCTTTTTGTTTATCGTCCCGCTTTGTCCCATATGTGTTACATGTTTAATGTACATAATTAACATAAGATATTGTCCAAGTTTAGCCAGTACATATTATCGATATTAACATTGACGAAGGTCGCCAGTCGCTACCGTACTGACGATGCAAGCGTGAACTAGGCATTCTCACTTACAAACGCATAGATCATAACGAGCAGCCATTCATGCGGATAGTTGTAATGAGTCTTTTGTTATTTACAGGAGCCGCTCGCACAGGCATGGAGCTACGCGGAGAACGAGGCGGCGAGCTATTCTCAAAAATGGAGAGTGCAATATTCTCAAATCACGGATCTCGCAACGACGAATGCGATTCCTCCAAGATATGTTCACGACCCTAGTAGACGCACAATGGCGATGGACTCTGCTCGTTTTCACACTTTCCTTCATACTTTCCTGGCTGGGATTCGCACTGATATGGTGGCTGATTGCTTTCACGCACGGAGACTTAGAGCTTGACCACCTCCCACCTATGCAAGAAACTTCAAATTGGAAACCATGTGTGTTCAACATTCAAGATTTTACATCATGCTTCCTGTTCAGTATTGAAACCCAACACACTATCGGCTACGGTTCGCGTACGACCACCGAAGAGTGTCCGGAAGCGATATTTATTATGTGCCTTCAAAGTATTGTGGGTGTTATGATCCAAGCTTTCATGGTCGGTATTGTGTTCGCTAAAATGACGCGACCGAAGCACAGGACACAGACGCTTTTGTTTTCTAAATACGCGGTTGTGTGCCAGAGAGATGGAGAGTTATGCCTAATGTTCAGAGTAGGGGATCTCAGGAAGTCGCACATTATTGGTGCTAGTGTGAGAGCGCAACTTATTCGATCAAGAACCACCAAGGAGGGTGAAATGCTGTCCCATTACCAAACAGAATTAGAGTTGAACGCAGACGGATGTGACAGTAATTTATTCTTCATCTGGCCTATCACTATGGTGCACAGGATAAACGCCGAGAGTCCGTTTTATGGTGTGTCAGCAGCAGATGTGCTTCAGGAGAGATTCGAAATAGTAGTTATATTAGAAGGTACGATAGAATCGACTGGACAGACGACGCAAGCTCGTTCTAGCTATACGACCAGTGAAATTATGTGGGGGCATCGATTTGCGCCGCTAGTGACGTACAATCGCGAGCGCCAGGGCTACGAGGTGGATTACTCGAAGTTCGAGGAGACGATGCAGGTGGACACCCCACTGTGTTCGGCTAAAGAGCTGGACGAGTTCTACGGCAGCCAGACTGAGCGCCGATCTATCGGTGAGTTCATTTTCCAAGTCAAATCCCGTGGTGTCGGTGGCTGGCTCTATATGCGACAAACTAATCAACAAAAGCTTTAACCTTCGCGCTCTCTAGCGTTAACTCAATCGTTAACATGACTGATCATGTCTAAAATAATCTAGTACCTAATCAAGATAACTCACACATTTCTTCGTCACTGTTTGACATACTTAGGTTAGTTTACATTTCCGCAGATGTCTGATGTTATCTTTATTCATTTGGGGTCAACGGGTGAGAGGTCTAGATACTCTGTTCTATTGCCATTAGATGGTCTAAACGAGCGAATACATAATATTCTATTTAAACTCAAATACTTACTGATTAATTTTATTTTATTATTGATTTATACTTACACATCACCTTGTAACCACACACAATTCATTAAATAGCCATATTACATTCTATCAGTTTAAAATTCTCGTTAAATAACAATACAAATGCTTTTTATACAAATAACGTAACGTGTTTTGTAGTTATAAATACAAATTGCCCTGAAATATGGTTGTATGAAATGTGCAACGAAAGGTTGAAATTAAACCACTAACGACTTTCACTGATGGCTGATATCAATGCATTTATCACTAGCTTCTGCCCACGACTCCGTCCGCGTGGAACTCGTTTATATCGCAGCTCCATACAAACTTTTACCTATATATAAAAACTATCCTATGTCACTCTCCATCCCTTCAAATATCTCCACTTAATAAATCACGTCAATTCGTCGCTCCGTTTTGCCGTGAATGACGGATAAACAAACAAACGCATACACTTTCCCATTTATAATATTAGTATGGAAGTATAGATTTATGTAGTGCTGCTCTAGACACATAGCCATATAATTTTATGTACGTGACAAAAATAACCATTAAGAATTTAACGGCCAATGCATTCATATAGAGAGTATAGAGTCTAACTCTACCGCAATTGTTTTTTGTATAAGTGTCAATTAGGTGTAACAAAAGTTCTTCCAGCACTACAAAGTTTCCTACTCATAGTACTGAACTATGGTTATTATTCATTAGATTATGCAGTATGTATTCACGTGCATGTCACACATGACTGTATATGAGTACCTGTAGGGCTACTGTATTCAGCGCCGCATACTGCATCTTGATTTGTTCATTGTTGTCTATACAGTAGCTGTCTAGATTTATCTACACTCCACTGATTCTGATTTATTATCTACTGTTATAATCAGTGTAAACTATTTAGTTTATTTTGATTGCAAAATAATGTTACTCTGAAGTCATAATGAAAGCCGTCACAAAAATTAATAGCTCTTGTTAAGTGTCGCTGGTAGGTAATTCTTTTGTTTTTCTGCACTCATTTTTTATCGGAAGTGTATTGTTGTACTTTATAAACGCGCAGTGCGTATGTTGAATTGAACTGATATTGTTCCTTGTTATAAGGCGTGAATAAGGTGCTAACATGTTGAACGTAATTTATTTAAACCACTTCAGTGGTTCATGTTTTACGTAATTAGGACCTATATGCACGGTGTCGTCATTTTCACCTGACTCATTTAGGTACTTAGACGTCAGTAAATAAGTAATCAGCATCAAAATGTCTACTAAAAGAACGTTCGCCTGAAAATTATATCTATCTTAAACGGTTTTTGAACTTCGTCAACATATAAATCGTATTACCAACGCTATATGAATGTCGTGCCGTTTGTAAGAAATGTCGATGAAACAAAAGAGCGTATTCGAATTTAATGTACTGTGTGCCGTAGTTACATTGGATACCTGGGTTTAACCGTGGATGTACTAGTATAAAAGAGGGTACCTATTACTAAATCTGGTTTTAGTTGGGTTGGGGACCGTCCAGTTACTTGAATAGGACGTGCCATTTTGCCAATTTATTTTGATATATTGACAACTGGATCCCCCCTTTTGAGCCAGGAAGCTCGCCAGATTCCGACGACGTTTAAGAATATTGACTTCAATAAAAGGTAATTTAACACCGCTTACTGTGGGCTGAACTATACCACGTTTAAACATTACTGTAACGACCATACTCACATTTGATGGCTGACCAATTATAATCTAATATTCTTTCTTTTTCACGCTGTGACACATACAAATAGTATAATTCAGCAGCAGTCGAAGCATTATATTATGTAGTTAAATAATTTACATTAGGTACCTGCTGCTTTTGTTGGTAGTTTCCTGAAAGAATACATAAATTGCCGACCCCGACAGTTTAATAAGACGTTTTCATGAACACTAAAGAATAATAAATGTAAAATTAAAAAAAAAACATGTACAGTAGTACCTACTAACTAATTACAGATATGAGACCTCATCAAATTATTATTTCTTTGCATCCGTAAATAAATGAAATATAAGTATTGGTCGATATTTCACAATAAAAAAGACTAAACATCTACATACAATTTCATTATGATTCAGTATATGTCTGTATGTACCTTGCTGAACGAGATGAAATATAGAAAAAAAAATCTGCTACAAATAAAAATGGTCCCACAGTAATCGTAGGTACCTAGTTGGCCGCTGGGCTCTAATTTACATACTTACAAATTAACTGAAGGATCCATAATTGTATTCAATGATTGTATTGAGAAATACAGACAGGTATATAAAATTGCAATTCAACGTACTTCTGTTAAGGTATGCTGGTTAGCTATTTATTTAAAATTTAATACCTTTTAAATATAACGTCGTCTAGTACCCATAATAACACATGCCTTATTGAGCTCATTATGCCTTATAGGGGGGTTAGTTCGATTTGAGGAAGATTGTCCCCTAGTATTTATTTATATTCATTTAAGGTATTACAGGAGAAGTTAGGTTAGGATTGAAACTTTTCTGACGACATAAGTACTGCATTATGCAAAATTTTAAAATTTTCGATATAATTTGCTATTCATGTTTTCTTAGAAAATGTCAGCCCGATCGCTTCACAAATATATGAGAAAAACGACCTAAACGTTGAAATCTTTCTTTTCTTTTGACCTAATTACAAGATAAACAAAATTTACGTAACGGCACGTACTAAATTAGTTAGCATATTACTTCTTTTATCAACTTGATTTATAAAGAGGTCATAATAGAGTTTAAAAAATCGTATTGGACTTGACAAGTACATTATATATTAACAGTTCTCTCGCTATCCACAGAGGTAAAATAATCTCTTACTTGTTGCTGTAACAAATCTATAAATGCTGTATAAGGCACAGCGATATAAGGTTATTGTTCTGTATCTTTATCAGCAATTTAATGTGCCGTCAATGATATCTTCATGAGATGTCGGAATGATATAAGTAGTTTATTGCAACACGGCTATCACACGACATCATACATTTTTCCTGTTATTGTTATTGTCTAGTTTATTGTTTTGTTGCACTTGACTACTTTCTGCGATACACTCGTAAGAAAATAAACTAATATCTCCAATAGGTCATAGAGGTGTTGCGTTAATCGAACCTTATGCTTTTTCTTATCTTTTATTTACTTTCCCGTTCATTCACCCACACTATTACACGAGTATTAATGCAACAACTTGAAACACGCCCTCATACACTAAGAATATCTTACTAATAAGTAATACTTAACATATTGTGGTTTACTTTTTTAGTTAAGGCTGTGATTTTCAAAAAAACTGAACGCTGATGTACCTAGCTATAAATAGAAAGTCTTGTATGAATTCATCTTTAGGATACTAAAAATCCGCTAGATTTGATTTTACTCTGACTTGCAAAAGCATACAATTTTAAACAACTACCTAGTCAGATTATAAAGTTATCTGATGTTTTGTATAGTAGTTACGAATCCTGTGCACAAATATATATACTCTTTGAACCTAAAAATAATAATAATAATAATAAGGTAATTAGGTATTCATTAATTAGATGCACCATCATTTTATGTCTAGTTTATAACATTCGGTGGCGGAGATAGTGTGCTTAATGCTTATTCTTCTTACTTAATGTGCTTATATTTTATCTATATTGCGTTCGTCTCATGTATGTGTATGTGTTTGTGATGTCACACAGAAAACGCGGAACCTCTCTCCCTGAAGATTCGCGACCGAACCCCGACGGAACCCAAAGCCGAACACCACGATGGAGATTATACGGTTACACTTTAAAAGTCAGATCGTATATCTGTCAGTAAATTATAATAAAAACATCCAGGCAACGCGATAGTCATTTGTTGCAAGAACATATATGAAAAAATGGATCTGTAAACCGTTATATATTTATTTATTTACCATAATATTCCGATATGTTACTACTAGTCAACTTTAGTTTACATAGTTAATCCGTATGTCATAACAAAAGTATTCGGAGACGTTTTGGTGTAAGTAATTAAGGTTTTTTCCTCAATTATGGGTTTTTCGAATGGTACTATATTTATTTACGTAGTAAATAATATTAATATTCGGTCAGAATAAATACATACCTATTATGAAGGAGTTCTTTATTGCATCAAGCAATTGACATAAGTACGTAAAAGCAAGAATTTCTGGAAAAAACATTTGTTTAATAAAGTAAGTTTGGAACTTTGACCAAAGTGGAATCATACCCGAAATACGAAAAAAAAAACAAATAAGAATCTCATATAATTTCCCATATCACTAGTTCAATAAGTAAGTACTTGAAACATTCCATATTGACGTTTAAGATGTAAGGATATACGAGTAGGTAAATATAAAACTTTTCTATATGTTTGTGCAATTACGTTATTTAATTTAATTTGTGTGTATATGTAGTTCAAGCAAATCGTGATAGTTTTGTGAAAACTATCCGTTGATGATTATTTGTATACGTATCTTGCGCTTAGGAGTATATAGTGTAAATAAATGTTGTTAATGAGAATGAACATTCAAAATGTATGTTGTAAAGTTTTTGTGTGTTTTATTTCGCTTATGTTCCTTTTATTTTGCTTTTGTCCCAGTCTCAAATATTTGTGAATGACCCCAGACACCACCTAAGTACCTATTTAGTACCAGCATAAGCACTTATAAAAAAAGGAAAAAGACATTTTTTCGCTATACGTAGAAGACACAGAGACAAAGGGAAAAGACATACAACATACAATACAATTGACAGATATTGTCTGTGTGTCTTCGCGGCAGTGAATCGGTCGCTGTCTCAGCATTACTTACAATAAATCCATCCACTTATAATAAATCAATTTATATTCTAATGCTTTTTTGATTGACATGTAACTATGCATGTTAATTTACACCCAAACCACCCAAAGCATAATAAAATTACCGGACCAGTTATTAGACATCTGTTTGGGCTGCTTTTCAGTGGCATGTAAATACGAAAAATACATTTTACAGTACATATGGTGCTACTTTCCCGCACTAGTGCGGAAAAGAGCACTTTTCGTGCATATGTCAAAACTTTAAAGAGCCATATGTACATTAAAACGTTGTACGATACACGTGCGAATAAGTAATTCGCAACTCGTGTCGATTTAAAACACTCCCTACGGTCGTGTTTTAATTTATCACCACTGTTTGCGAATTTTCTATTTTCGGCACTTGTATCGTAAATAACTATTTCACCTCAGCAGCTCGAACAAGCATATTTTGCTGCGTGAAAACAGTGTGCAAAATGCGATTTTGCTCACTCCGTGAGACAAAGTAACTTTTTAATTTTTGTGCAGAGCCATTGTTGTCACATACAATTTGGGCAAAACGGTAGAACAGGGTGCAAAAATTGGTAGAAATTGGTAGACTTTGAAATTAAAAGTAGGTAAGTAGTTCTACCAATCAATTTTAAGTACATTTTGAATGATTAAAAATACTTATAAATGGTTTAAAATGATCAATGACGTGATGGAAACCGCGGGCGGGAACGCTCGACTGTCACTGTCAGACAGACCTGTCAGTGTCAAGTGTCAAGCAAGCGTCTGTCAGTTTGTGACAGACCACAGACGTCATTGTCAATATCACTCTGTAGATACTGTACCTCACACAGATTACAGAGAAAATTCACTTAACGCGTTCCGTTTTAAGTGCTGAAATTACAAGACAGGCTAAATTCGATAGAAAGTAAGTAACGTTTCGTTACACGCGTGGAGAATTGTTTATAATCGTAATATTTTGAAAAATAGGTAGATTTGAGGGCGAGGTTGGTAGATAGGTAGAACAGAGGCAAAATAGGTAGATCTACCAAAAAGTTGGTAGATGTGACAACACTGTGCAGAGCACTGACATTTCGTCGTATGGGGTCTAGTACAAGTTCAGAATATTTGAACTTTATTAGCACTGTCCCTTTCATTCCTTTACGAAAAAAGAAAATGGCAGACATAGATCGATGCATAGTTCGACCATCGAATTGCAAAGTAGACCCCCAAAAAAGCGGATACAGGTCGACACACGTAAAAAGAGCCCTGGCGGCCATACATTTTATATGGCCGCCAGGGTTCTTTTTACATGTCTCGACCTGTACAACTAAGACGTTCGAAAACTATCAAATTAAAAAGTTTAAATTACCAAAATAATTATACAAAGGAATTTTAAATTGAAGAATATTTAAATAAAATATCTCAGAATAAACTCTATTTTTCGTAACAAATAGGTAAACATGATTTTTATTATGCTAGCTAATTCTAGTCTAGTTTAAACAATTTAAATTATATGAACGTATACCACAGATGCAGTTTCCGAACGCAAGCACGGGGCCCCTTTTAAAAAGTTGCGCGCTGTTAATTTGTTTGAGATTTTATTATGTAGAATGTATTCCTCATTCTTGCGTTATTGATATTGGTTTTAAATATAAAAACTACTAGGATAAATCTATTCTCTATCTACCTAGGAAATATAGTGAAGTCATTGACGTGACGAAGGCAATATTTTAACAACAGTAGGGCTAGTTTTTGGTGTGCACGCGAGATACCCGTAATATGCTATAAATGTGTGCCCTTGTGATAATGATAAATATTTCGAAAATATCTCGAAGATGTGAGTAAAATCGGTGAATTTTAACAATTAACGGTTAGTTTTTAGTGATGTGTTAGTGTCACGCGACACTTGTATCTTAGATACCGAAATATCCTTTGGCTTCTCGCGCTTTGTCTCGCCTTTCTAGTATTGACTAACGACGCGGTCGGCGCTGAAGAGTTAAAACACGCAGTAACTAACGCCTAATTAAGTTTTTTTCCTGAATAATCTTGAGACGAATAGGTACGTGATACTATGATATATTTTTTGACGTGAATATGTTCTCACTGCTGAGGTGAAAAGTTGTATGTGTTACTCGAGAGCAAAGTATTTGCATTTCGTGCTTTTGAGTCCTTCGCTGCGCTCAAGATTCAAACTTTGAATCACTCGCTACGCTCGTGATTCAATTTTAGAATCTTTCGCTTCCTCAGGACTCAAAATTAGCACTCGCAGCAAAAACAAACTTTGCTCTCTTGTTGCACTAATAACTATTTCGAACCCAATGTTTTATGGTACCTATTCATTTTTTTAATACAGCTATTTTTATAAATATGCCTATTTGAGCTTACTTGGATATCAAACGTTTTCATGATAGAGTTTGAAAGGTGAAGAAAGAAGAAACAATTTGACCTAATAAAAATATACTAGTATGCCTGACCATTTAAGAAAGAAGACAAATGGTACATTATTGTGAGATTCACGATTTGGTTTTTACGCTGTCTAAAAGCAGCGTGAGTAGGTACCCGGTTTGGTGTCATTCATAAATTCACAATATCTACCATTTCTAAGGGATCTTGCACGTAACTACTACGATTTATATATGTAATGTATTTTATTATACTTATGTACGATTTTTTGGAACTGGACTCTTCCAATAACTTCCGTTAAGGGAATAAGCTTATTGTCGAGGTTGTGTCTGTGCAGTCCCACTTCGTCTTATTGGTAAGTTTTTTTTTATTTGATTTGAGATAAAGAATTTTAATAGATAAATAGTGCTGCGAAAATTGTTAATGCGTATAGCGTGTGTTCACAGGAGTTTAAGCCCTATCGATTCAAGGTTTAGGTAGAATTTAGAATACACACTTTTACAATACTTCTGCTGTACTTTTACAATATTACTTTTTTTTTTGTTGTCTGCAGTTATTAAATAAAAAAGCTGGGTTTACATAATTCGGTACTTCATTAAAATCATAAGAATATATGAGACTTGAAAGTTTCAAATAAATATGTTTTTTTTAATCGGCCAAGAGAAATTTAAAAGATACTGCATATAATTTACTTTTAACTTAAACGAAGTATATCAAAAACCTCCTAAACAGCAAATTAACGTCCTTTAAACCTTGAACCACTACAAAACTTGAAACACCCTTTTCATGTGCTGCCGGTTCAAGTGTTTCAATTACGTATAGTCTTATGATACAAATTAAATATTTTTAACTAGGTACTTACCTAATTATGATATGAGTAACGTACCTAGCTTAAAAGTTTTCTATATATCTACCATGGTTTGGTTTGAATTTGACATTGCTGAATAATCCGCAAAATTCAATGTATGAAAATAACAGTTTCCATAAAATTCTCCATACAAAACGCCAATTTCATACAGGACCTAATAATATGTCAGTTTGTATGAGCCGTTTCGGTTGTAACCAGCTCGAATGACACCGTGTTTTTAATTCTGTATCATTTCACATTCCAGGATTTTGTTCTCCGCTTCCCGACGACGTTATTTATCGGAGTTCCATCAACTCCGGAATTCCGTCGGCTCCTCTCGGCATCGCCGACAGACTGGTAGCCGAAGCGATCCGAAGATCCAGTCTCACCAACAGGCCCTCGATTGTCAAGTATCCACCGGACTTCTTCAACGGGTCAGCTGAACCGTCTTCTTCGTCCAGTGAGGAAGAGAAGACGAAGAAAAAACGACAGTCGAAGAAAATGAGCGACGCTTAGGTCCTATTTTGTAAATTATATTATTAAGTAAAGATCATTTATTAAGGATACTAATTCTAAAGGAATTCATTCCATTTTGTAACGAAAACTCTTACATTTTGTATGTGCGAGTAACTTTCGTAACACGATGGAATAGTTACTGTTATCGTAGGTAGGTATACTAATTTTTATATAAAACAGTGTACATTTTTCGAAATCCCTTATAGATTATGGATGGGACGGGAGTGAATGTGCAATAAATGATTTCAGTGAAAATATTATTAAGTGGCGCCATCTCTTAGTGGACAGAAGTGTTTAATGCGCAGACTTTGGTAATTATTTGCGCATTTTTGGACATCTTACTAGTAATTTATTTACTATCATGTAATATTGTAACACGTAAGTATCGATAAGATGTGCAATAAAACGCGAGACAACTTGATAAACTTGTATGTGAGTAAGCGCCATCTGTTGTCGAGTAGTCAAACTAACATTCAACGTTACGGGCTTTTTGCCTTTTCCCCGTATTTAATTAATATTACCTGGGTATTGGTACATAAAAACTACTAATTAGTCTAGCCTGTAATATCTCCTTCACTCATTTAAGAGCTAAACTCGTGTCGGTGTAGTGTAGCTCAAAGTAGCACGCAAGTCCCACGCATTAATATCAAGTAATATCGTAATAAATCAAGGATTGAATAAAAGTCGGGTATATGTCATTATATATAATACCTTTCTAATCTGATAAACAATAGGTATCAAGTTAGGTAATACATATTCAAGAAGCATGTAGCAACAGCGCCCGCGCTGTGGAGGCCCCTATCTAGTCTCATCGGCAATAGAATAATACTTTTTTAAATGTAACCTAACCTTTTTGGATAGTGACATCAACTGGCAACATTCTATGAAATGTATGTACTTAATACAAGGAACTTTTTCTCATGTGAGTTAATGTTACCAGTCAGTATAATATAAAGTTTAAATTAATTTTAGCATTATTTTTGCCAATTTCGTAGGTATAGGATTATACTATTTAAGCATTATTATTATTCTATCGCCTTACAATAATCGATATAAAAATATAGAACAATATTTTACTAATGATAATGTTAAATACGTAAGTATTAGGACTCCTAACACTTAAATATTGTATACAAAGTATATAATCCAATTGACGCCACAAAAACTATTTATTGAAGTGGAAGTAAATATATACTTATACAATACATTTGTGCCACAAAACATACCTACACATATTATTGATTATCACATTTCATGGTCAATTGTTACCTAGGTATGCATTCTTCAGTAACTACCAGTATTTATATACCTAGTTTAATTTTTTACACATGTCTGGCTGGCTAGCACAATAGCCTATATGGTCACATTTTACGGCCGCAATGTCCTGATACATCACGTAAAACGTAACCATAAAACGTATCATACTATTGGGCCTGAAGTGCATAAAGATATATATTTTTGCCAACTATCTACCAAATTAATATATATAATGGCTGATATATAACTCTACATACTGTCTACTGGAGTATAAAACATATGATCAATAATAAACGTAGTAAAACATCGAGTAACTATATAATTAACATACTATGTTTTATTTCACTGTGCTATGAAGAAGCAGGGGCCACTGATTTGATGATCATCAGACTTTGAGATGGATGTGACATTTAAAGTAACTCTTACACATTGTCCTAACCTAGTAGATTAATAGTCTTGGGCCCGGTTTTATAAAGATCCACAAGACGGGAGTCCCTTATTTTACCTACAAACGTTTCTTCGAATGCATTGTTTCGCCATTTTCATGCCACTTTTTTTTTCTCAGAAACCGTTATCTTTTTGGGTTTAAGTAAAAGGTAATTATAGGCTATAGAACGGTGTTTTTTTTATAAAAAACCAGAAAAGCGTACTGTTTCTGAAAAATATGCTTGCGACGGAATGAAAATTCGGCAAAACATTCATTCGATGAAACGTTTGTCGATAAAACAAAGGATCTCCTACAAGACTTGTCAGATCGGGTTTTAGTAACTCATAGTATTTTCTGACTTTACTTATCGACAAGGTCTGACAGACCTTTATCAACCCGGGCCTTAGAAGTTGGTACCTTTACACGGTTTTATCAGTAAAAATTTCAAGTTTTACAACAAAGTATAATCATCTCAATCGTTTTTGAAGAGCATGACTATTTACACTGTCACATGGATTTCGTATCGATTTGTAATTTTTCCAGAACTAATTCACGCACAATTGATTGAAACGATACGGGCGACTTCAAATTGTAGTACCTACTTCATTTTATAGTCGACATTACCGCAATCGACCGCACACGTGACAATCGGAACACAAACTCACGTGTTCGTATTTCACTCTTCGGTCTGAGTTTGCAGGTGCTAGTTACAAATGAAGAGAAACGTAAGGCTGCGGTGTGGACGCGGGCGGGCAGCGAGCCAAAGAGCTCCATTAAATATATGTACTGCCACTCGTTCACACCGTGGCCTAAAAAAACGTGTCACATTTGTACATTTCTTTTGCAGGTGACTGAGAAATAGGTTTCTAGTCGATTTGCACCGTGCTACGTAATTATTAATCGATCAGGTCAAGCGTGCAAGAGAAACTACAAAAGAGTAAAACTATCTACCATCCAAAAGAAAAAAAATAAGCACGAATGATGCACACAAGTTTTTTCCTTGGACTGTGTAATAAGAGCGTTCTAATATTTTCTACAGACTGAAATAATCAGTAATTAGCTACACACTAAACTATCGTTAGCTCAACTATCGACAGGATCAATACATACTGTATTCCTACAAATACATTTGACACACGCTGCGCAGCATAAAATTGCATGAGATAAAAGTCAGTCGAACTGTCACTTTAATTGTTAACAACACATTATAATCAGTATCTCGATTTGCTACAACGGTCAACGAAAGTTATGATGAAATGTGTACTAAAGAGTAATAATAGCTTTGGAATTTTTTGTGGTTCTGAAACGCTGCTTGGTTTAACATTGGTATATAAGCTTTGTCTTGTCATGTCTGTCGTATCGATTGGACATATGGACTGGTTAATTAACAATTACAAGTTTATATATCTGTAATTTCGCCAAGAGTTCCAAACTCGCCGCGATATAAACTGTAGATTCCTACTATATGCCATCAAGTTACTGATTATGATGCTCAATCTAAGTACATCAAGAGTTGATAGCAATGATAATATAAATTAAAGCTCTTGTTATTAGTTCCCCGCGATCTTAGGCTGCAATTATTCTAATAAATAATTGGTCTAAGGATTTTTCAATAAATTTACTCACACATTGTCAAATTTACTACATACAAAAGGAAATTGATACTTTCGCAGTCATGCACAGACAGGAGACTTACCTATAATTCGAATTCGGATAGAAGACCTGTTTAAGTTCAATTACTGTCATTTCAATAACTTTAAGTATTTGTAAAAAATGTCTAGAAATAGAGAATGGAAGAGTCCTGAGTTTGGCACCAAATTATGTTTATGTATTAAAACAAGACGCACGATAGACACAAGCTAACAGGAAAGTATGACAGACCGTCTGCGTTCAAAATCCATCCATCCATCGGTACAGGTGTGCCAGATACGGAAAGGTTCCAAAAACTTCTGGGAAATTTCAGGAAAGTTAAACAAGAATGAAATTCCCTATAGGAAATGAGAAATTACCAAGGTCTTTCCATTGGGATAGTTGCGAATTGGAGTCTTTCCGCAGGCACACCAGTCTCCATCTGTGCCTGAGTGTCCTCGATGCCCTCACTGCGGAACCGCACCCTGGTCTTCCTAACCCTGGTGTTCCTACCCTTGGGAGCCGGTCCGTGGTTCGGTCAGGCGGGGTCGGGCTCCGACGTCACCAGGATGGGGATGGGCGGCGGCGCCGTCAGCTGGTTTGCGCTCGGCGATCTGCGGAAGAACACTGCGGATCAGTTACAATGAAGGTCTGTTAATTGACCACGGCAAATGCACTATTTTAGCACAAGTTCGATAAAGAAAGATTCACAAACACACAGGACTACTTAAATAATAACAAGAGAAGTAAGTAAGAAATAAACAAGAAAAGCACATAAAACATGAAACAAGTGTGTCTCTGCTGTCGTGAACCGGACACTGGCTCAGCATTATGCTGAGGTGTCAGATACCTACAGCGCTGATTTTCGGCTAGCACCGTCGGTGACTCACGGAAACGTCATAAAATTTAATATACAGCGTGTATATTTGATATAACCGCAAACTTTAGGGGGTCTTAGTATATGCACTAATAAATATATTTATCGTAAAATTATTTTAAAATAGCGACCTTTTTTTTTCATATAAAATAATTCAGCACGCAGTGGATCACTACTTTGTCTTACTGACGTGACGTCACAATAAATCGTCACATGTCACCCGATTCTTTCATGTGTCATCAGGTCACAGTGTACGCAATACATTGCCGTTCGATAAAATTTCAAAAATTAATTACTCTTTGGTAGTTAAGACTAACTTAATTTTTTCTTGCAATATCGGTTCATAGCCCTAACACGTACCTCTGGTTACAATTTGAGGTAATATAAAATATACACACTGTATAAACTACAATACTAATATATTGGGGTAGGCGAGGACGACGATAACAGTGGCATTTTCACGAAGCTACAGGTGAAGGCTTTTATACAGCGAGGAATTTGTCACAACAACCTAGTGATGCAGCTAAGATGGAAAGAAAAGGCAACCATTCAATTCATTCACTTTGAATGCGGTTGTTGTGACAAATTGATAGGTGTATAGAACGTTTTAAAGGCTCTTGACCACTAACGACTGACCCGTTTTGCCAGTTAAGACTTGTAAAGTTGTAACTTGTGGCGTTGTAAAACGGGTCGCAGATATACAAGTACATATTCTCTTTAAAAGCGAGGCAGAGCAAGTACATAACTTAAATGAGAAGAAAAATCGCTGTTACATAAAACCGCATGCTGATTACACGACACTCCTTGAACTACATTCAGAAAATAGCATACCAATTAACCTCAATACGAAGTCAATTAAAAAACTTGAAGCCGCAACCACAAATAATACCGCTAATAACAATAATGGAAATAAACTCACTTCTTTATTCTGGTTTTGTCGTCGACTTTGTTTTCGTGCCCGTGCCCCGCGTGCCCCACGCCATTGGGTGTGAGACCGTGCACTTTCTTCATACTAGCGTGACTATGACTCCTATGAATATGGCCTTCTTTCGCTTCACCATTCCTGGTATCTTCTTGGTTCTTCGAATGCTCGTTGTGATGATTTTTGGGTATTTCTTGACCGTTTTCGACGGCTAGGTGGGAGTGGCTCGCATTCCTCGATTTCTCGTTGATGTGGTGGACGAAGTTGTTTTGGGCTAGAAGCCGGTTCTCCTTTGCTCTCGCGTCGGGGATCTTAATCTCTATGTGCTCGTCTAGTGATATGGAGTCCACGGAACTGAGATCCAGGGTATCGTTGGAGAAGGTCTTTGGTATGGTGCCGAGCATACGGTCTGGAAAAAAAAATCGTTTTAGTTCACGAATGTTGTAGGTAGCTAATGATTTTTATGATTTTTATGACTATTATGATTTTTTTCATGTCTTCTATAACTGTTTTTTATTTATGTTGTGTTGTGTTGTCACGATTAAATGTTTTCTATTTATATAGGTATTTTTTTCATTTTTTTTATTACAAAAAAATGCTGTTTATAAACTTAACCCTTACCTAATGGATTTTATTGATTCTCCGGAAGAATATGATAAAGTTGCATAATCAACGAATTGGTTCGTAGGTAGCGTCTACTTATTTAGTCTGTTCTTGGACCTAATTCGTTGTAGTTATACATTTGTTTCGGTTAAGCCCAACGTTATTTGTACGTTTCTACATTCGCTCCTCGTGATCTAATGAGTATCTAATGAGGTCTGCGAAATATCAAGTTTGAAGCCCCCTAGACAGAAGACAGTTATTGTTCCAGACAGTCGTTCGCATCCTAAACGAAGATCCTCGCCCGTGTTTCACATCCTTACCTAATTTCTGAGAAGTGGACACCGTAGCTCTCAGCTCGTCGAGTTGCTTCGCCGAACACAGCGGCGTATCCACATCGTAGGTGTTGTTGAAGCTGTTGTAGTCTACCTGAAAGCAACGTTATATGTGAATAGGGAAAGTCTACTGGAAATTTGCCAACATCGGTACATTAACGCAACTCAATGAGAAAGTGAGGCAAAACTTGTGCCAGGAATTGGTAAGGTGCCCCTGATAGAGATGAGGTCAATCTAGTACCGTAAAACGGGTTAATAGGGTCAAAACTGACATTGAAACGTCGATAACATATTATTTTTACATATGCAAACTGAATGTTGTATATAATGAGTGTTGCGGACGTTTGTAGTTTAGTTTTTTTTTTTGGGTCCATTTCATAACTTTAACGATATACATGAAATCCCACCTCACCCCGTAGTCCCTCGTAGTTGGAGTGAGATGGGTTATCATACAAAGGTGATCTTGGAAGGTTGTTGTATCGTTTTTTTTTTATTATGAATATTACTATTCCATTTTATATTGGAATACATTATTTAGGTAGCAGTAGCTTTAAAATCCCATCTCATCCCCCTTTCATCCCCATTCATAATCCAACTCTCCTCGGGATCCCTACTCACCCCATTTTACGGTACACGTACACGGTACAAGTAATCTAAATCATGTTTTCGTCGGTGCTTATCTAACGAGAGCCAGAAATTGGTAAGCAATTATAAATTACAATTTACAGCGATAAGTCATGTGCGTATCCAATCTTGTTGACACACAATGCTTGCAAGCGCGAAGCCAATCAAACTAACATACGTGACGTTTATTATTTACATCGTAAATGGTAAAGGGACAATTTGATTTATCGCACTACCATAAACTATGGTTGCTACAAACATCATTCTCAGCATGAATCACGTGTATTGTTTGTATTTATTACTTCGCTCCATTGAGGCTTCTACGGAATTGTTTTCACGAATCCTCAGAAGGAATAAATTACTACTGATAAGTCACGTTTTGTAATACATGCTTACATGCGGTAAAAATAACTACCTAATATTTTCTATTGGCGATGGCGCACCTACAAGGTGGGTTTGCCCGTATAATTAAAAAAATCTAGTTTTGTATGTCGTTACAATCAACCAGTTAATAAAGTGACCAATAACCTAAACAAACACATGACTACAATACAAATTGATGTAATTAGAAACAACTACCTCTAGCGTAGGAAATAGAATCAAGCCTTGGATTTATTATTCGAAAGAAACAAAGCCCGTAATATACATCAATGACCTACCTAAAGTAATAGACTACGAGTCTTGTCGGATGATATATCTCTTTTATTCTCAAGTTCGGACGATAAGCCTATGGTGGATAATCATAAAAGCAAACTAACCTCATATTCCCCAGTGTCCTTCCTGAATTTCACCATTGTTTCGAAGCGGTGTCCCCACAATATTTCTGACGGCAAGAAGCTGCTTCTCGCCTGCGTGGTCATCCCCGTAGACTCGATCACACCTTCTGTAATCATTAAACAGTTAACTATTTATTTAAGTTTTATTTATGTTTGGCCAAAGCATTTTGTACCTTATTTTTCTTATCACATGATATAAAGTGGTACATGTTTAAATTTTCTGGACCGTTATACTTGTAGGTACAATTAGTGGATATTATTGCACACGCCACTAGAACGGTGATATGCCATAAACCCACTTCAACTGGGAATATTTTTTGGCTTTTGACGATGAGTCATTGTAATTAACTAATGATAACCTTTCTTTAAGTTATATCAGAAACAAACCAGTGTTTCTGCAGGAGAGAGCACCCTTAAAGAATGCACGTTGCGAAACTTTTATCACGGATATGAAAGCAAAAGCATTTAGTATAAATCTTGGGAAGCTATAATCGTAATGATGTCACAAAGGCATGTTCATTATACGTAGCGTTACGTAAAGGAGTATTTACGTTACTATAGTAAAGTTCAGGGCAAACAACAAACACAGTACAAGGAAGTGCCAAGATCATGTATCGAGATAAAACGTAGTAATAGTTTCATCTGTCACTTGTAATAAATCTCTAAATTAAAAAAAGAATCAGCCAGTATCAAACGCAGGTACAGCTAGTCATTAAGGCGCCGTAGGTTCAGCGAAGTTAAGCGAACAGTGTTTTTGAAACAATATAATGCGTCTGTTTATAATAATATGGTTTAAAAAAAATTAGAATAGTAATCTTGAGGCTTTTCTGCAGGGAAATCGGTGTTTAGAAACATGATTAAGCCATTTTAACTCTATAGTAAAAAATCACGAAAATAGGTCCAAAAGGGTCTAAAATACGGTATACTCTTGCTTGCCAGAATTTCATTTGCCCGAATTTTATCTGCCATAATATTCAACTGCCATAATGTTGTTTTCTATAATTTTGTATGCCATACTCATTGTTTACCATATTAATTATATGCCAGAATCTTTGTTTTCCATAATATCCATATCAATAATCTCATTTTCCATAATCATTGTAATCCATAACTATCACATGCCATAAGGACATATGCCATCCAACTCAACATCCATAATATTCATATGTAGTAAAGTCGGTACGTATTGCAGTAAAAAATAAAAAAAAACCTCGAACCTTTCCGCGATCCGAGTGCAAAACCAACTGGGTAAAAATTAACTTTTCTCTGAGATTACCCAATACCAAGATAGTGGTGTATCGTAGGCTACAGAACAGGGGCTTAATGGCAAAACCGACTCGGATCGCGTATAGGTTAGAAGACGGAAGCGGGAGCTTTGCTCCTGCTTTCGTCTTCGAGGTTATTTTTTTATAGAAGAGCGAAAAAACTAACAAATTAACAAAGATGAATCCGAATGCATGTTATTATGGCGTTTAAATATTCTATTAAATAATATTATTGCAAACAATAATCTGGAAAACAATACGTATGGCATTCGTATCATTATGACATTCAATATTCGAGTAAACAAGAGTATGTCAATTAACTATTATGGTAAACGAAACATTCGGGCAAATGAAATTCGGGCAAGCGAAGTTCGGGCAAATGATTATTATAGTATATGAATGTCGGGCAAACAATAGACAACCCTAAAATACACTTAAAATATTTGTTACAAATTATGCACTACAGATAAAAATATTAAAATGGCTTCTAAAAATTGGCATTATCATGTTTGAGAGAACTCAGTGTTAACTTTTTTATTTTTTTAAAGGGCCTAAAAATTACAATTAAAAAACATAATTTCCGCGCTTCCGAAGACGCACTTCCATCTCGCTCACGCTTATGCTCAGTAAGAGGGAGAGAAGACCATGAACCTACGGCGCCTTAATATGACTCTTACGACCGGTGTACATTAAGATGTGCATATGTAGATGTGACGTGAAACCAGCTATATTCGGAGCTATCTATAGTTCTCTTTGAAGTTTATTGCCATGGTTGATTTCTGGATGTGCCGCTTCAATTAAGCCTAGCCAGCCTAGCCCTAGTCTTTAGCCTAGTTGGTAGTGACCCTGCCTACGAAGCAAGAGGTCCTGGGTTCGAATCCCGGTAAGGGCAAATATTTGTATGATGAGCATGAATATTTGTTTCTGAGTCATGGATGTTTTCTATGTATTTAAGTATTTATATCTATTATATATATCGTCGTCTAGTACCCATACCTAACACAAGCTTTACTGAGCTTACTATGGGACTAGGTCGATTTATGTAAGATTGTCCCCTTATATTTATTTATTTATTTATTTTATTTTATTAATTTGCTAGTACAATAGGAATTAAGTCATCGGAAAAATATATTGATGGGTGCCAATAAAATGTTACATATTTGAAGAAGGGTACAACTCTTTTCTGGTAACGTATTGGATATTACTACGGTGAATTTTGTATAAACAGGAGACGTATAAAAGTACGTAGGTACTCAATAGTTTTTGAGAGCCTACTACTACAAAGTACTCAAAGATTAGCTGAAAGATATATAGGGATACGTTGATCTTCTTACTTTTGTGTGACATTTATCTTAATATTTCATTGTTTTAACCTGCTATTGTATACAACAAAGTGCTCACATACATACAACAAAGACGCGGTTGTATCAAACCGTCGCAGCAATCGTAAGTTATGTCCGTTTAAATCTGTTTGTATGGGAAGAACGAATTTTCTATGATATAACAGCTGCCGTATATTATCATTTACCGGCCAATAAAAAGTGGTCGATGAAACCCGTCTTTAACGGCAATGGGAGGTTTGTCAGTTTTCTATAAGATGACTGATGCCGACCCCTTACGTTTACCGTTCAGTAATGTGTTGTCGATGATCCTTGATCTGGTAAAGTTGCATTAACAATTTCAGTGCGCCTTGAAACAGACAGACAGTTGTGTTCCCCATTTCAAAGAACTAAAGGTTCTGACAGTGCCACATCTATATATCTTAGAAATGGTCATATTTGTTAAAACAAACTCTGCACTATTTGTAAAGGTATCAGATGTATTTAAGCGTAGCATCTATCGCAGTCATAACCTTTGTTTTGTACCTTCACGTACCGCACTGATGCAAAAGAGTGTTTTTTGCTTGGCACACAACATTTTTAATAAAATATTCTTAGCTTTAAGAATGTTGCCTTCATAGGAATTTAAGAATAAGCTTTGTAAATTACTTAGTAGTAAGTCCTACTATTCTATATCGAGTTTTTTAATAGACTACATAACTTCACTAAGTAATTTTTGACATAATATATAGATTGATTATTATTTTAATTGGATTAATTTATTAATGTATTCCTGAATTATTTTGACATTTCTTTTTTCATTGACCATATTTTTTTCCGAATGTTTTTTTTTTGTTATTATAACTATACCTTAATCCAAATGTACCTACCTTTGTCATTTGCTAATGACTGTTTGTACACCTCATGGCCAGAACATAGTGATTCTAGACTGATTTATGTAACACCAATGTACCTACATGTACAAATAAATGAAATGAAATGAAAAAAGTGATGCTCACCTAACATTACCACGATCTCAAACTTTTCCCTCAGCATGTCGGCAGCAGAGAGGTTGTAGAGTGGCGACTTCTCGTTGATCTTATGGACGATGGTCGTGGGCCAGATGAACATGAGTCGGTCCTCCTCTCCATCAGCGCCGACCCTCAGCTCCTGCTGGTAGAAGGGCAGCACCTCGCCTTCTCTGGTGGTCTGAGGATACACACATTTTCATAACGTTAACACTAAAGTAAGTATTCAAGCAATCGGTTGATTTTTTGCACTGCTTACGTCACTTTCGAATATGGCGGGGCGGAATCTGAATGCGGTATTTTACTTTACCGTAAGCTTACCGTGAAATATAGGCAGTGAAGATAATCTGTACTGACTTGATTCCGTACCACGAAATGCGGAAGGAGCCTTGAACTTCTTTTACAGTTCAGACCCGGTTTTATAAAATTCTGTTAGAGTTTTTTGGTAACCTTATGTAACATCAAACAAACAAAATAACTCAGTATCTTATTTAACATGACTTAACGATTGTCACAGTCACAGTAACAGATCTTTATAAAACGGCCGATTCACCGAATACGCCATGAAAGGTGGCTGAAGTATTCAAATACATAGAAGTGACGTGGTGTAGGCAGTGAATGCTGGGCGTAATACTAAATATGCTACGAATAAAATCGTTTCATATAGCATGATTTATCCTACTGTTACACCAATGGATATAGTAATTCTCTAAGAAACTAGGCTTTTAAATATTAAAGTGTTAGCTAAGCAGACTTTATTATTTCATCCTTCTATAACTTAGCATTAGGTACCTACTTTATTCTTTGGTGTAACAAATATGCAATAAGCACAAGCTATCTACAAATTTCGGCATTAAAATAGATGTTCAATCCAATACAAACGTATTTACATAAAAACGACATGCTAAAATTTGTAAATTTTCAAGAATAGCAAGCGAGATCCACAATGATTATACCATTTATATACCGCCAATCCGCCATCCATATTCGTGTTAAAAGCCACCCAATCCATTGTTTCTGCAGGTCTGAGTAAACACGATTCTACGTCAATTACCGGTCTTGTTTGCCCACATCTGCTATTGTTATTTGTATTTAAGTCTGCCTACCATTTACACGTCTGAAGAAAATCGAAAACTTTGTACTTGAAACGTACGATGCAATATAATCGGAAGCTATTTACTTTATAACTATGCTTGTAGAATCGTCACATCATAACTATGACCTAAAGTAATTATTACAAAAAATATGTCTTAAGACTAAATTTTTTGTGAATCATGAAAATCAAAGAACGTTCAAAAGCAAAAGAAATCAACCCTATATTTAAAAATGTGTAGTTTTCATTTGCTTTCTACCTTGAAATCAGTGGAACAAAATATATTTTTTAATTTGTACATGGAACTTAAATTGCTTAAGATTACGAGTAGGTCCACCTTGCAGATGATATATCTATTTTAAAACAGTAGACAGTACTCGCGGTTTGTACATTTATATTTTACGAGAGCTTGTTAGCTACCGTAAACACTTGAATTATTTGAATTGCCGCGAGTCATATATCAAAATTGCTTGATTAGTTCTAGAACTCGATGCGTTTACCGTCACAAATAACCCAAATTGTTGATGTACGTATTATAATGTCATTTCATTACTTTCGAGCTCCGTGTGGCTTTTTGCTTTCATTTAAAGATCATGTTTCTAATAACCCCATAGGCGTAAATAGCAGTATCAATGTGCTGTCGACTGATTAAAAAGCAAAATAATAAAAGCGATCAAGCAGCATGCAGCAAACAATTTATCTGTAGATGGGTCCAACATAACACAAGTAATTAAATAAATACAGTTAAGTTTCACGCGCAACTTAGATTTAGAATGCACATTTACAATTGCGTTAACATTAAATTTACAGTTATATGTACCTTTTTCCATATAATCTGAGCACGGACGTGAGCTTCGAGAATATGCGACTTGCGAATGTCACCGACTCTGAATAGAAGACAGAATTCCCCGTCTCTCAAACAAATGACTGCGTTCCTTGAGAACAGAAGCGTGGTGTTACGCTTTTTGGCTCGAGCCAGCTTAGCGAATATTAGACCCACCTAAAGACAAGAAAAACGTTAAATGAGATTTGGAAATCGAAAACTGTAGGAGTCGAAATTTGGATACTCAAATAACGACCTGACGTTAAAGAGTGGAGACAGTGCGGAGATGCTTCTAAGCGTGCGAACTGAAATCCCCAATCACTAACCAGCCTCCGTTTTTGTTGAAATAATATACCTTGCGGCGGATCATCTGGGCTCTTATATGGGCTTCGACAATATGTGATCTCCTCATGTCGCCCACGCGGAACATCAGGCACAACTGCCCGTCCCGCAAGCAAATGACAGCGTTTCGGGAGTAAAGGAGGGTCTGGGTTCGCTTTTTGGGTCTAGACATCTTTGCGAACACGATTCCCACCTAGAATTAGAACGACCTTGTTGTCACTGCCACGTCGCTGAGCGGCGAGGGTCATGGTTCATAATTTTGCGTTTTCCAATGGCAGATGCACTGAAATTAGTTTCTTACGGCCTTGACTAAATATATATAGACTAATGTGAAATCTATTACCTACTTATGCTAATTGAAAAATCTTTAATTTTAATAACGATGTTAGTTTCACGTGGTATGGGATCTATAAATCGGTAATAATTTTTAAGAGCATCTGCATCACTTGATACGCTAATAAAACTGGCATTGTGCCAAGTTTATTTTAATTTATCAAATTGGCTTTGAATCAGGTAGATTTCTAAATACACACTACGTAAGCTGACGGATACTACTTTTTCTCTAACATTTAGCTGGTTTTATTATATGCAATGATCATCAAAGAAAATTCATAGCAGAAATGTCATAAAATCTGAAATATAGTTTCTTTGCTCCAGTCCAGACGTCTTGGCAGACGCAAACATTGTAACGATAAAAATAGACAAAAAAGTGACACAGCAAATAAATTTACCATAAATGCTTGAATGAAGACTCCAACAATACTCTGGAGGCACATAACAAAGATGGCCTCCGGACACTCTTCGTTCGTAGTCCTAGAGCCATAGCCGATCGTGTGTTGGGTTTCCACGGAGAACAGGAAGCAGCCAGTGAAGGTGTTGACGTTGTTGAGGCACGGTATGACGGGGTTGGTGTTGTTGAGGGGTGGGTTTAAGTCCCCGTGAGTGAAGATGATAAGCCACCAGATGAGCGCAAAGAGGAGCCAGGAGAGGATGAAGGAGAGAGCGAACACAAGCAGCGTCCAGCGCCACTGTGCGTCCACGAGGGTCGTGAAGATGTCCTGAAGGTACCGGCGCCTGCGCTTGGCCACGTTCCATTGGACGACGTTGCAGTCGCCGTGTTTGAAGATGACGCGCTTTCTCACGCGCCTCGCTGCATAACGGGCTTGACGGTATCTGTAAAACACACAAGATTTCTATTATTTGTGTAGCTCAGACGGGCCTCTAATTAGAGAGATGAGATTACGTCACAGCATTAGCACCGTAACCCGTAAACGTCTAGTCACACGTCATTTCAAACGTTAGGAAGTGTTTATAACGAACGTCATAACATACAGTATACGTTTAGAACAAAGGGACTCAATTTTAGAAACCCACTAATTATTCCAGTCAACGGCAATTCAATGCCTATAAATCCAAATTTAATCATTTAAGCAAACAAGGAATCGCGTTTCTGGCTTCGCATTAGCCATTGATGAGTAAACAGTTGCGTACAATCCATTAATCATTATCGAAACAACTGAATTCGCTTTGATTGGACGAGTACAATGATCCAACTGTAATCAGCACGGATGTGATGCGAGTATGTGAGTAATCATGAGGCCACAATGTGGATATACAATAATAAAGCAGGAATTGTGTAAAATAATCGAATGTTTAGTACCTAAGTACTTATAGCACATAGTTCTAGTCTCTTCTTCCTAGGTTAAAACCTAGGTTAAGCCATCGTAAATTGTGGAATTTAATTGAATATTTTTAGAAGGGTTGTAAGACTTGTAAGTTGTTATTAATGCAGCTTCTTTAAAATGACATTTTCACCTTTAAATTACCTCACTAAGTTGTCTAACAAGGTAACTAACGAACCTATACCTACTGGTTTATTTAAGGGAAATTAAAATCAAACAATCAGCTCTCGAGGTGTGTCGCTATGCAAATTTTCATTAAAAAAAAAATACGTTTTATTAATTTAGTTGTTATAATTATGTACAATGCTTAAATAGAGGCTAGATTTTGATTGAGACAGATGTTGAATAAGTATCTATAATAAATAAAGTAGCCGACGTACAACATTAGTCGGTAGCCGAGTTATTTGGATGGTTGTTTGTAAATTGGCACTGGATTTTACATATTCTATTGGGATGGCAAAGATGCATATTCGTTTAATAAAAACTGTTTAGATACCCGTTGCTTACATACAGAAAAAATAAGTTAAGTTGCAGGACTTGCAGGTGCATGTGAAAACTTTAGTCGCTGCACTTATAACTCTAAAAAGGGTTTTTTAGAATAGTATGAGGCGGTAGTAAGTAGTTCCGTTAAGTAAAACTTGCGAGTTTTTGCTTGCCATAGGTCCCTACCTAATTGCATACAAACGAAATGTATTTAATCATAGGTCCTCCAAAAAGCTAATAGATAATGCTTGGAATTATAGCCACTATAAAATTGTATGATCAATTATTTCACGAGGGAGTGAATAATGAAAAAATCCCTTTCACATCAAAATGTCTGATTTCATTTCAATTATTTATTTATCGTATGGCAAATCAGTGTATTAAGAACCGTGACGGTTGTCAGGTCCAGGTTTATTTCCCTACCTACTGAATGCATAAGCGCTGTGAACCAAAACGTATGTGCGTAAATCAATTTCATTAACCGATATGTCCCTCTTTTTACAGCAATAAGTACTTTGAGAGCACGATGTGCTTTATTGAGGTACTTGAGATTACCTTATCGCATTCAATTAGACCCGGGCCTAACCAATATAGGCTGAGGGCCTTATATTTCAAAGTTATCGGGTACAAAAGCTTTTTAGATAAAAAGGCTTTCCGCAAACATGACAACGGTAAAAGCTTTATAGCTTTAACACGAGAATTTTGCTAGAATGGATCAATAATAAAGGCGTCACATTGAATTCATACATTTTGGCCGACAACAGTACTTAAACTACCTTGTACATCATCTTAACATCGACCGAAACATTGATGCCTATTGGAATTTAAGTCCTTATTCGTGAGGAACATAAATAAAATAGTTTTGGTTAGAATTTTTGAAGTGAAACTTCTTTGGCGGCGCTGTGTACTTTGATGGGGAAAAATGTTAAACTCGCAACAGGTCACGTGACCGTAAGATGTCACGTGACAGGAAGACCGGAGTACAACCCGGACTTCTTTTTTATTTCTGAAGCGAGTGAATGAATAGTTAATTTACTTAATGCATAATATACAGTCATTCGTGTTAAATGGCTTTTTGAGTGTTCGTGCCGAACAGATTATAGAATTTCCTGTTCCACCTAAATAAGTGTTGAACAAGTGTATGAACTGGGTTATGTTATTTATGTCAAAACATTTGTTATGTCAGGTTACGTTATTTGGATAATATCCACCAGTAAGTAGTTTATGAAAGGTTCTTATCATGACAGATAAAATTATTTCACATTGATGTTAAGTAAAACAATGAATCTAAAGGCAATGCTAAGGTACGAGTACCTAAGTATAGGTATTTGCTTAAAAATGTCACCGTGTTGCAAAAGCTTCGTTACTCGGTACGAAGACTGTTTACATTCCACAGTTACATTCAATAAATCTGGCCTG
Source organism: Epinotia demarniana (assembly GCA_945867215.1). Taxonomy (NCBI): domain Eukaryota; kingdom Metazoa; phylum Arthropoda; class Insecta; order Lepidoptera; family Tortricidae; genus Epinotia; species Epinotia demarniana. The sequence goes on along the minus strand of OX244268.1, from coordinate 10,621,840 downwards.
GTTGGAATTCGTCGCTGCCAATTCCTCTGAGCACTATCTGATTTTAATTCTTGAGCTAGATGCTATCTAGTCATGTATATTATTGTAGGTTATATTATTGAGCAGGTGGAGATCTTCGGACCAATTTATTAATTTCTGTTATGAAAAAACATTTCAACAAATGTCTGTCTCCCCTTTTCCGTTCGTATCCTACAGCTTTACACTTTGCTCTTACAACTATCAAAACATTGCGTAAACACTAAAAATAATCTGGAAAGACCTAAAAAAAATCCTCTTAATTGTAATTTCAGTTTAACTCGTAATATTCGTTACTAGGTAAAGCCCCTTTAACGGGTTTATTTTGCAATCAAAGTCCTATAAAGTGCAGGAAAGCCGCAGTACATGAACATTGCGTGTCAAACGATTAAGAAGTAGGTACTTAATTATGTATTAGCTCGCATTTACGGTGTTAATTTAACTAGTGAATGTAGTTCTATATATTGCAGATTATTGTTGATAACCTCGCAATTGACACAAAAGTACCTTACTGCTTAGTGTAGTTATTTTATTTCTAGATCTTGTCATGTATTTGGTGAGCAATTTAAAAATGTGCCAATGGATACATTTAGGGATACCTTACACACGTTTGAATGCTGCTACCTTTATTATTAGTATTCACACATTGGCCACAAACAAACAAATGAAATCGAACAAGCTGCCATTAAACATCTTTCTTTTTAAAACGTCAGGTAACGCTTGTTTACGGCCAGTACATGCGATAGTTTAAATAGCAATTGTCATACAAGTAGGTAGGTATACTACAAATTAGGTAGACTGTTGTGCTTAAAACTCGAGACAATTTTTAAAAGATTTTTAATTTACATTAGTCATGACTTGTCATTCGATTCATAGAACTAACACGAGAAACCTTTTAGTGTCTATTCGGTTGCCAAACACTTGAGAAGCCGAAAAACTGTTCTACTCGTTGCGTTTGTTTCTGATGACTCAGTTACTCAGTGTTTGTTACCACGCGCCACGTAAAAGTTTTTTTGCTATGCTAAAGGAAAATATAAAGGGATCCATAATTTTGCGTCAGATACTTTTGCTGCGATTCGGACATTAGCTTATACGGACACTTGATATGACAACCACACAGTTGGGCATGTCAAAGTCAAAGTTATTTATTCTTCAATTTAGACATGTTGCATGCACCCTATGAATGTCGATAATGAGCATATATAACATGTAATGTTTAGGAAACTTACTTATTTAATTCTTCCCTCCAAGCAGATTCTGATGAGTTCACTGGCTTTCCGGTCATGAACATAGACACTTGACTTATACATCTTGCTAGACCCGACATTCTTTCTTGCATCCAAATATTCACTTTCCCTCTTTCGATAGACGTAACTAATCCTCAGAAAGTTCTAAACACTCCTTAAAGCAGTCTTTGTGAATACTGTATCCTATTAAACTATTTTATCACATAAAGCAGCGAAACCAGCGCTCTGTAATGTCGTATTAACCTAATTCAACGTTTTATCACACAGGTAAATATCAGCGGCAAATATGCCTTTAATGATCGCACTAACAAAGAATCGTCTCCACTCTGTCTTTCAGAAGAACATTTATTAAAGATTCACTGAACACTTCCTTGATATCGAACAACAGTGCCACGAATTTTCGCACCATTGTCCCTCGGGGAATAATGCCGTGAGACACTATCATCAAGAAATGGCGACGTAGAAAATTCGTGCCCACGAAAACGTTCGGTGGACTTTCCACTCGCACTGATTGTGAGGGAATTAGTCCAATACTGAACGGATGTTTAATGAAACAGATGCGAAGACGTTCACAGACAAACACTATAGGGCTGTTATTCACTACGCGCTAATGCGGCTCATCCCGCCGGTCACCCGACACGAAACTAGACCTCTCCCTACGCTTAGTTACTACGCATCGCGATGTAAAGATATATTGGTGGGTGGGCGTTGCGGTGAGCTTAAAACAAGTTACAGAATAGGTGGACAGGGAGAGCGTCCCGTGCCAACCGGCGCGGCGGCTCGGCGCGTCGCGACGTCGCGTCGCCGAATCTATTTTTTGAGTAGTAAGATATATTCTCTTCTCTTTCACTAATCTGGATTATTCCTTTTTATATCTTCTTAGTTATAGTGTAAATATTTGGATCTTTACGTTCTGAAGTGGAACAAAATATTTATCTACAACGATTTTACGAGTGCAGACGAATAGTCGAAAACTAATTTCGACCTTAACATGGAATGTCTGAATAATACCGGCTTGGCGTCGCGTTTCTACGCGTAGTACCTAAAACTACGTGATTTTCAAAATAGACACGGAAACTTATAAGTGTTTCTGTAAAGAATTTGCTGCCGTCATGGCTTGATGATGTTAGAAAGAAAGAAAGAAAGAAAGATACATTTATTCACAAACACACAGGACACACATATTAAACAATAGAATTAAAAAAAAAACAGATAAGACATGAAACCAGTTTGTCTCTGCGGCAGTGAACCGGACACTGGCTCAGCATTAGTACGACAAAGCTTTCGTCAAACAGGTAGGGGAAGAGGGGGGACAGTGGATCACGGGGAACAGTGAATAAAACTATCTGGCGCCATCGTTTACGCACACATTCAAACGCCAACGCGTGTTTGTAAACTCGTCTCGACAGGCCCTACACTGCGCCAGTCGCCCGCGAGCTCAGGCACAAGGAGGGTGCGTTATCTCTGCCAGTCGAACAACACAGTACGTAAAATTTATTTTACATATTCATTGAAAATGTTTGTAGGCAAATTTACGCGTGTTATTGAATGTGTTTTTGTTTTATCTTGTTACTTTGTGATTGCAAATTGTGTTCATTGGTGTTTTGAGTGTAATAATACATATTTAATTTTTTTGGTGAATTATTCCTACTTTAACGGTTTATGGGGTACACTGGGCCATCTCCTTGTGGGGAGCAGTTGACATGGGTCCAGTGGTACTATGTAAACCTAGGAAAGTGGCTACCTCGCCTAGACTGATTATATTATATTTTTATGATTGTAAACTAGTGAAACTAAAACCTGCCTATATGGCTGCCTGATTGCTGTGATTTTATGTTGTAGGAAGACATTTGTGCCTATATTACAGATTATAATGAGTGATATAAAAATTAACGATAAGTATTTTTTTTGATGACATAAAGTATTGTCTTTAAGTTTTCTTTTTTGAATTTATATTTTCTATAATAAAACATAACTTTTGTTGATTTATGACGTTATTTTATGTGACTTAATACATATGATCCCGTGTTCCCCCTATGGTCCATAGTTCCCAATGCCCTGATTCAAGGTTCTCCGAGCATGGGGAACAGTGGACCAATTCCCATTTTTTTTAAAGTCACTCTGTGGCCTAAAGTTCCATTTGTGTGCCTTCTATAGTGCATTTTATTTATGCCTTAATAACCCCTTATTAATATGAGGACAAGAAAACGGACATAAAGTGTCTATCTGCTGGGCTATGTGCCTCAAAACAAAAACTGATCCACTGTCCCCCCTCTTCCCCTACCTAATATGTAAGATCTAAATCAATGGAATTTGCTAACTATGTAAACAAACCGTCATACTGAAATTGACATTAAATGTCAATTTCAATACATTGTTTGTTTACATAGTTAGCAAATTCCATTGATTTAGATCTTAGTCCGTAAGCCCACTCCCAATCCAATACATTACAGGGTTGACGACTATCTAACTGACAGAAATGCGTGGGCCAAATAGGGTTGCCAGGTGAGTCGCGAATACCGGACAACCCCAACCGGAGGGGGGGGGGGGGGGGATTCAGACATGTGTTCTTGTAGAACAACGCATTATGATGTTTTTTTTGTATTCATAATCAGTTTTACTTATTTTACGTAGGTTAAGAACTATCATTGTAACCAGCTTTTTTTGGCAAAAAACGACCAACTGTTGAGGTTGTTTCGGCGTTTCTTCTTAACAATGGTCTTCTTTTTCAGAAACGCTGGTAGAATGTTGACTTGTAGAAGTTCCATTACGGCCTACTTGCAGAATAAAATTCATTTATTTACAACGTAATATACGTACGTCTCATGCCAATACGATAAAATGCATGGCAGCACGTCGAGAAAGTTGTGCTGAGCAAGAATCAGAATATTATCGCACCTAAAATTGGCCGAAAGATTGAAAATCCTTCACTTCCGGTCAAAATTTGTGTGGATAGGTATATTTTACGTCATGTGATAATCGTAATTGGCATCATTTAGCCCTTTAATCGCAGAGAGTAAAACTAAGTCTAAGTAAGTGTTATGGGAGTGGGCTTACGGACTATAACTATCTACCCGTGTTTAACAGTTTGACAAGGATTTAAAATGGATGATATCCTTTTACCTACTCCTACCTATTATTTCAGGAAGAGCAATAAGAGCGTAATAATTATTCTGCTTCGCTGACGTAGTCGCATGCTTAGTCGCATGTGTATTGATACAGTATGGACTAGGCACATGAAGGAAAAACGTGTCAGTTGGTCTAGACCAACCGCTAGCGGTTTGCGTCTTTTTGCTACCAGTGCAGGCTGCGGTGGGGATGGAAGTAAGGGACACGTGATGTACCTATAATCAGTAACTATAATGGCAGGACGGAGTCTGGCCAGTAAAATATGAGCTTAAGATTTATAAAAAAATGTGTATATGGCAACAGTATTATCATTGTCCCCTAATGCCCTAGCATTATACTTTAACTTAAGGCGTTTGACACATTTGACAATGATAATACTGTTGCCATAATATACACATTTTTTTATAAATCTTGGTACTTATATACTTGATATGCCAATTATGAAAGTAACTGTTCCATAACCATAATACATTTGACGACTCTTGACTTTTAACAGAAATATTTAAAGTAGAATAAAATCAAAGTGTTGTATCACATATACCTACCTTCCTTTCTTTTTATATTTCCTTCTGCTTGAAGCAGCAGCAGCTGCTATTTGCTTCTCTTCAAGTATTATTATTATTTTATCGCGTTATACACGGTGTTGCAAATTGCAATACGCTGTAATGTTTTGCCGCTCTTTTCTATGCTCATCTTTTTCTGGCCAGTCTCTATGTAGAAAATTGTAGGTACGAAATGAATTCTTTACCATTGAAAAACAAAATTGTTAGCGAGCATTGAACTTCGAAAGAACAGTCTAATTGTCGTTGGTCATTCCAATAGTGTAAATAAAATAGCCGCCATTTTAATGGAATCGAAGCATCGCTCATTTGTGCGACCTTGGCTTGGAGCGTTATTCCGCAGACAGTCACCCCCAGAATTGGAAAATGACATGAAGCAGGTGCGGTTTTGGAGCATCTAACTTCAGAGTGTTTGGCACTAAACAGAAACCTGTCTTGCCGTTTCGAAATGTTTACTGTTAGTATTTAGTGACATTTTTGAGGACTTTCATACGATAGGTTTGTAACATATTTACGAGTAGTAGATGAGTAGAGTACCCAGTCTTACTTTCTACAACGTGTCAAAAGTGATGGGCAAGGTAACCGCGAGGATATGATCATCACCAATTGCACACGAATCCGTCCTTCTGGGAATTTAATTTCAGCATTTACACAAGTTGGCTAAATCCAGATGGTCCGGTTATAATAAAACTTTGAGTAGGTTATTAGCCAACTGTCTAGATAAATTAATAAGTAGGTATACAGCGTCACCTCCCGAATGGTGTTGCCAAAATTTAATGTCATCAGTGCTAAGTCCACGAAACTACGTTCAGTTTCTTCTAATTAGTCTCGTTACATCCGTAGTTGATTTTCATAATTTTCTAGTTGTTTTAGCTTCCGTTGAATACGTAAGAACATCGCAGAACATAATTTGCAATGTAGATCTTAAAGATAAAAGACGGTGGGAAAGATTAAAACCGTCGGTATTTTGTATAAGAGGAAGTGCCTGTATTAAGAGTTGCGAGCTGCTGATGACGCAATTAGATATGCTAACATTTTGAAATTGGAATATTGGTATAATTTTGCCGGTTATTATTAAACGAACTTCGCACAAAATGAAATAGATACCTAGTGCTGTTGCCAACTCGGTCTAGCGACACGTGAGTTTGAAATAGCCGTTCGTAATCTTGGGATCGTCTTTCGAACGCGTGCAGTCTGAAGTTTCTTACACGTGAAGTTGGCTATTAGCATTGAGGACTATATTACAGCTACTCCCCGTTAGATGGCATAGTCAGCGGTATTATTTATTCTTGTACTAATTGCACTTAGTAACAAATTATTTCAATTATAAACTGGTTGTACATTTATAACTAAACTAGGACACATTGAGGATATACTCGTAGGTACCTGTTACTTACCTGAACGTTCTCATTATTTCTTTCTACAAAGTTTTGTATTATTATATCTACGTAGGTATTTGTATTTTGACCGGTTACGAACATCATTAGTCAATTGATGAGTGAAGTTCTAAAAATATACACGAGGTAAACGATGCAAGAATTAGAAAAAAACTTCGATTTAGGACCAGGTTCTAAAGTTCGTTCGGTTCAACGTATCCGAAGGGGGTTACATGACTCACGGTTATCGCCAATCTAAATGGAGGCAGGTATTGAGAAGATTGGCAAAAAATGGTCACGACGCTAACGGCGAGACTCGAGTCTATATTATTACAGCAGTGTTAATGGCACCAATATATTTGGCAATTGGTTTTATAGGTACAGTGTACACAAAGTGAATATCAAAGTTGTGTGTACTGTTTTGCACGTTATTTATGTGTGTCGTGTTGGGTTATTCCCAAATGTTGCCACCGATTTGTTACCAGTGGTAACAGCTAGGATTATGTTAGTGAGTGGGAACCAATGGGGTTGCTTCCCCATCAGTTACCATTACCACCAAATACTGTAGTGGTGACAAACGGGAAAAACATTCCCAGTAGTTACAACACGAGTACTTTAGTGGTAAAAAAAGGTGGCTGAGAAAAAAAAAACCCTGTTGTTACCACTGTTAATAAATTGGTGGTAACAGGTAATCTGTAAGTCAAAGAATCTATTTTACATCGTAAAATCTCAATTCAAATAAGACCATATCTTGCCAACTGCCGGCATCTTGCCGGCATGGTTTCTGTGTCGGCGGTCAGTAAATACAAAATTATTATGCCTTGCCTAACAAACACTCATCATCATCATCATCATATCAGCCGAAAGACGTCCACTGCTGGACATAGGCCTCCCCCAAAGAGTGCCAAAGTGACCGGTCCTGCGCCACCCGCATCCAGTGGACACACTATATCACAAACACTAAGTATATCAAGTTATTTAGACCAAGTCTCTCAAGCAGATGTTATATATTTTGATTTCCAAAAAGCATTTGACCGTGTTGATAATTTTGACGTTCTCCTAGATAAACTTACTTTTTTTGGCTTTACTCGGAAACTCCTCTAGTTGGTCGCTGACTCTGACTATCTCAGAGATCGGCAATTTCGTGCGCCAGGGTTGTTACAATTCTCCACCGTAACATACTCGTTCTGGGGTAAGCCAAGGTCCCATTCTGGGTCCCTTGTTTTTCGTTTTGATGATAAACGATCTCGAGAAAGTGGTTCATCACTCTCATTGTTTGCTCTACGTAGACGATCTTAAACTTATACGTCGCGTAAATGATGTTTCTGACTGTAAACGGTTACAAGAGGATGTAAACGCGGTTCTCTGTGGGGCTAAACCATAAGCAAACGCAACTATGACCTTTACCCGCTCTCTCTCTCCCTCTTCATATTTCGTATTCCTTAACATTTGTTCGCGTAAATGTATAAAAGATCTTAGCGTTCCATTTGATCCGAAACTTAATTTTAACCAGCACATCATATCGCTCGGAAAAGATTGTGGCTTGGTTTCATCATCCGCAACGCAAAAGATTTTCGTGATCCCAAAGTACCTAATACAGTTACTGTACACCACATTAGTCAGAAGCAAGATTGATTCGGCATCAGTTATTTGGAACCCGCATGAAAATTCATACACCCTTCTTTTAGAAAAACTGCAAAAAGCGTTTCTCTGCTTTCTCTACAAGAAGATGCAAGGTTAGTATCCCTATTCTACCCCACCTACCTACCGTCAAATGCTGCAACTTTGCCTACTATGTGCAACATTGCCTGTTTTTTATACTTAAATTATCTCCCAAACTAACATTTATTTCTTAGTTGCAATAATGGCAGCAAAAGCTCCATTTTACTGGCAACCCACTTTTGCGGCTACATTAACTATTTTCCAACCAGTCTGGAACCTTGCCTTTCCTATGCACGAAAATTTCTGCGTTCTGGTCTTATCTACAGGTTCTCAAATAGGGGCCTGAAAATGCGGCGAAATGGTTCCAGTACAGGATGGTACGGCAGTGTTTGCTGCGCACTCGACTTGGCGGGGGCACTGCCGTGCCCCCAGATCATACATACATACATACATTCACGCCTTTATTCCCAAAAGGGGTAGGCAGAGCACGTGAAACGTATGTTCCAGCGCCACTTTTAGCATAAATGTGGTTATAAAAGAAGACTAAATGTGATATTGCAGTGATAGGTTGCTAGCCCATCGCCCACAACACACTTCAACCCTGGTCCCTTAGTCGACTTTTATGACACCCACGGGAAGAAAGGGGGTGGTGAAATTCTAACCCCACACCACACGGGTATATTAAATCATACCTATATAAATTTGACGACCGGTTAGCCTAGTGGGTAGTGACGCTGCCTACGAAGCTGAAGGTCCTGGGTTCGAATCCTGGTAAGGGCAAATGTTTGTGTGATGAGCATGAATATTTGTTTCTGAGTCATGGATGTTTTCTACGTATTTAAGTATTTGTATCTATTATATATATCGTCGTCTAGTACCCATAACACAAGCCTTATTGAGCTTACTATGGGACTAGCTCGATTTGTGTAAGATTGTCCCCTTATATTTATTTATTTATTTATAAATTGCATTTACGAGGAAATTAAGGATGAAACACGTAGTACCATAGGTACCAACCACAACCGGACGAAACTGTAATTTTGTCTCAAACGTAAAATAGGTTTAATATTAATTTGATACGGAAATTACCCAAATGTATACAATTGAATAATGCCAATCGACATTTTTGTCATAGAAGTACAGTTTATTTACCGCTATCAGTCTGCTGTGGTTACCATATTGATTGTATTCAATTATAAATGTTAAATTAGACTTGGCACGACTTTGTCTAGATTTCATTACTTTTTAGAGATAAACAAGCAGCTCCATCGAGACTTGGCTAGTTTTTTACAGAATGTTTTATGGGATTTAATATACCTAAATGTAATAGCAATGCATGTTAATAGCAATGAGCACGTCAGTCAAGCGACTTCAAATACCAGGGGAGTCTACTCGAGAAACGTACTGACTTGGAAGGGGTTTTGTTAACGATTTCTTTATTGACTATGATACTTTATAACTTGCACAATTGATGTGCCTTAGATTTGGGACAGTTTGGGAGATTCAACATTGATATGATATTTTTTTGTTAAAAAATCTTGACCCTCTATTTTCGAATTTAAACTTTCGTGAGACGGCGATGATTCAAGCGACGACGCTGCGAAAACACTCATCCTGAAGAAGAACTCCCGAAGAGTTCGAAACATGTCATCCGTAGTGCCATTTAATACGTGAGATGAACCGTGTAATTATTGCACTTCTCTCTCTTTAGTTCGTGTATGAAATGTCTACTAACTTTTCACAGCACGTGTACAATTATTAGATATAAGTATATATCTAATAATTGCACTAATTGCATGTGTTGTACTATACCGTTCAAACCATATAGTTCAGAACTCGTGACCGTGACTCAAGCCTTACATAACAATTAAAACTAGTCGCTACTATTCGTATCTTAGTGCCTCATTGTTGTCTGTTCGTATCACACCCATCTCGTAAGGAATGAACGGCGGTTGATATCCCCTGGTAACTCTTCGATTTACATAAATAGTTATTGTACTTTTATTTTTACAAAATGTGAATCGCGTATAATTAACTTATTTATTTACCTGTCTTCCGACGTTTCAGATGTTTCGCAACATCCATCCATGGTCAGGAGACAACAAGTTAATACTCGATTAAGTCCCGTTTCGTACGTACGTACGTTAGGCAGATCTAAATGTCCAATTTTATATGCAAAAACGTCAGTCAAACTGTTCTAACGCATGTTCACTACAAGCATGAGATTCACACATCTCATGGTTTGATATTCTGAAATTATCATTCGGACTATTTTTCATTCAAATTTCGCGTGTTAGTTCGTGCGCGTTTGAAGAGCAGAGATCCTACACAACATACAATGTATCGAGCCAACATTAGCGAGCGAGGGACACCAAATTTTGGGACTACAGCTACAAGCGCCCTAATATTATTTAGAGTAAGGCATACACATAGTTACGATGTGTACAGTTCTTACCACTCTTTAACAGTGCACAGTGGTTGTTATGAACGAAGTGAGGACTAGAATATAGGAATGATGAATGGTTAAGCCATGTGGCGATTTGTTCTGATCAGCGATAATATCCCTGAATCCCTGACGTCACTGCGCTCATATACAGCTATTATTTCTCAACAATGATCAATTTCCAATGTGATTCATGTATTTTAATCCAAATGACGCAGTAGATAACGCGATTTTCTTTTGATCTTCATGATGGATTATTTCAAAGGGATTATTCGTTTTAATTTCGAGTAACATTTTGCTGGTTGCTATGCTACAGCGTTTCTGAGTTCGTGTAGGTCCAAAGTCTTCAGAACATTGTACTTGTTTAAGAATTATTCTGTATTTACTTTTTAGCTCAAATTCAAGAATATTTTGGATGCGTGCATCTGTATGACTACAAGTATGGATGTGCGATTTACTTACACTATATGTAAAATAGTTGCTACGTTTGAATCAAATATCACACCATTGTGAGATATCGATTGCTAACACAAGCTGCGTGTAATTAGTGGGTAGTACTAGCACTGCTATTTTATTATGTGATCGTGATACTAGTGTACCTACCTATCACCAAAGTGTCAATTTTTACGCAAACATCATTTACTTAGAAGGACCATTTAAGCAATAATTAATAATTCCTTTTCCGTTCCCGTTTTTCCGAGAAACTAGCGTACAATACTATACTAGTTGTGTTTTACGTCATTGTACTTGGTTTCTTGAGTATTGGAACGTATTTTAATGGTATACGATGTTGCTAAGACATTCCTTATTTATTCAGATGACATTACGTCGCTGAGCCGTGTTGTATTACATTAGAGCTTCCTTTGAGCTTTATTTGTACTCCAGGCAAAATACGGTTTTGAAAAACATTAATTTATAATAGAGTTTTTTTTGTTGATTTCATTATAAAATGTTATTCTAAGATGCTTTATTCAAGAATCCGGCAAACTTTCCACCCGGAAGTAATTAAGTAGATTTAAATAAAACATGCGTTGTCTTTTTCTGTATGATTTTTCTTGAATATTATAAAGCAAATGTAAATGAACCAAAATAAAGACAAAAATATTTATTAATATTTTTTCTGAATTTTTTGTAGCTACTTAATTTATCATTTTTTTAATGTGTGAAATTTTGTCGGATTCTGTCGCTGGGTGACTATTTAATTGATAATAAATCCATTACACAGAAAAAATAAGCTATTATAAATTATTTCCAAAATTGTCATTTTTTCCATACAAGTTGTCAGTTCATTGCCTGGACTATTGTGCGTAACAAGAAAGGAAACGGGGTTAAATGAGTTTACTTACGTAAGTAATATCGATTTCTATAGAATTAAAATTAAAAAAAGAATCTAAATTTCTATAGAATTAAAATTTTAAAAAATATAAAATTTCAACATATTAAACAAAGATCGATGTAGAACCGGAAAACTGTTTAACAAAATATTTAATGATTGTTCTTCTCTCTAAGTCAAATAACGTGTACTCGCTACAATTATAATATTAATGTGAAACACTTTTGAAACTGATACAACAATGATGTTATAATATATGTACCAATATAATTTAATATGACGCAGGCAATAAACTAAGTTCTAACATAAATGGAGCATGGTTACCACAACATACTGATTAAAACCCACACTGCGGGAGCGTGAAAACGGTAAGTTAATTCGGGTCGCCATGTTGTGATAACGCACAGGGCCAGGAAACGTGTGCCACAATTCAAAAACAGCATATTTGTATAGGATTAGCAATTCCCCTTACGACTTCCTTGTAACATAGTGGCATTGGCAAATACTACCGTGCGTGGACGCAAGCTACTCACATATACATGCGATACCTTCACACATTTGCATGAATAGTCAGAACAAAAACAAACAGATGAGCATCACCATAGTTGTGAATCAAGGTGCATACTTACTTATTAAGATGTAATTTCAACATTAAGAACTAGTCGTAATGTTCAGTGGCTTTAAGCTATTATTATCTAGATCTTGAAGCCGTTTCATTTTTACATAATCGGTGCATAATGACTGACAATATTACTCACGGCTTTAAATAGTAACATCGAGTAAATGTAAATATTAAATATTGCTTCACGGCTCTTACTCATAAGATCAATTATGAGTAATAATAATAACGGTTTCGTTTATAAACGTACCTGCAAGTTACAGGGAAATGTCACAGTCACCGTTCTTTCGTGACATAAAAATATATATAGAGTTCACCATTTCTTAGGATTCTTCATTTTTTTAGAAGTGACAGCGTGTCTTTGCCAAGGAGACACCAGTGGGCGTAGCATGGAATTTTATCACTTATCGCTGTGACAAGAATTCGAGTGCGAGAGTGACGGATGTCTTATCCTCAACGATAAGTGATAAAATTGCAACCATGCTACGACCGCAGGAAACACGAATACCCTAGCCAAAATTAATAAAAAAAAGATTAATCGTTAAAAATGATGCCGCGCTTGAGCTAAATCCACTGCTTGACCTTGCCCTTGCTAGTTAGCGAGGTCTTTTGAAGCAACTAATGGACCATAGTAACCATGGCAATGAACTACAGCCCAGATGTAAGCACAGGGGAGTTCCTCGTCGCAAAGGTCTCGACGTATCATTGGAAACGATCAAATGATATTAGTATGCCATTTCTCCATGTAATAAGCGTATAGAATAGCAATAGCACCACCCTGTTTCTTCCCTAGGTTGATGTAAGTGGACAATGTGTTGTGTGTTGTCGCAAACTATCACTGCAATAACATATTTCTCCATACACTAATCGTGGCACTGAAAATTTAATTCCCAGTGCCTTCTTTTGGGTATGTCATGTTGTTTATTAATGTTCGTTCTGACCCACGCCAAGCCTTTTGCGTCATAGCAAAGATACGTTGTCGAATACATACATACCTCGTATATTGTTACAACCGAGTTGGCTATCTATATGATTTAATCTTACTGAAGCACGGGTTATCGCTAGGCTGGCCGAAGGGAGTGAATGGCCTCGACTCGTTCTCCCTGAGTCCGTGCCCTGACTCCGAATGGACACTAAGGTGTAAAGTGATTGTTTAATTGAAATAGAAAAGATCGTGTGGCTCTCTGATACAAATAAGAGTAGGAATGCAAGATGTCTGCGGAGACGCGTCGTAAAGGTCAGTCTGCGGCTGTAGAGTAGAGAACAAATAGCACAATGGAAGGAGCCTTCAAAGACGATGATACTTTGTGACACTAGTTACTCAAATACCAATGAAACTGAACACGTTCATTCTAAAAAGGACATGTCATGTGCACACAATTGTGTAAACTACTCGGCATTTTGAAGAACGAAAGAAAGAAGAAAGAAAGATATTAAGTAGTTAGTTGCATCTCAAAGCTATATACTTAAGCTGTTTTCTATGAAATCGTTGTTCGTGTTGACGTTGGTTTATAAATATTTATAAAAAATGCAAGTAGGTCGATAGCATTGACTTTGTTGATCTTTTACATTACATATTTAAAAAAAATATTTATTAAGGATGGGAGAATTTTCCTACATTACTCGAGGACTGGTAACTAATAGTGTTAATGGTTAACGTAAACGTCCCGACGTCGACACTGACCTAATTCTTGACACTTTCATTATCATATTCATATATTTCAACATCAAAGGTGAAGAATCGGTATCAACTCTTGGGTATTAAGGTGTAAAATGTTTAAGGGAGGACGCTAATCTTAGTTAGATTGGTTGTAAGCATATTTTGTCAACGGATCCCATCCAGTTAGATAGCTAGCGATTTCTATTAGTCTTCTAAACATAAAAGATATCATCATAAGTCACATTGAAAAATTACCCTTTTAACACTGAAGCGCAGTCACATGGCTTGGCTCTTCAAGCCTTCTGAGTGCACAAAGCAGAATTAAAACAGATCTTGACGTCATGAGATAATTGCAGAACCGAGTCTCATTATCATATTGCTGACATCACGTAGTCGACTTGATATGTTATGAATCTAATCGAACAATCTTTGAACGTCATCAAGTTCAATGTAAAATAAAAAATGCAAAATCCAATGATGCAAAATGCACGTCACAGTAACATTGATAAGGTTAGGATATGTAAATTGATTAACTAGTGCTACATGTAACATAGGTACTTATGATCCAGTGATAAGACATTATGGGTTATCACATATTTTGCGTACAAGGTTATAGTACATTGTTTAACGAGGGGCGTAAGTGGAATATTGCGAACAAGAGTCTATCAGAAGCTCGACGCCGAAGGCGGAGGGCTTTTGATGACTCGAGTTTGCAATATTCTTACGCCCCCGTGTTATACACAATGTTTTTCATCACATTTGCGAGGAAATAAATACATTTTAGAAGAAATTAATGCAAATCGTAATAAAAACTGCAACATGTCAGTCGTCCATTTTGTTGAATTTGACGTGAGGCGCGTATGGCAAAGACCCTTCGGTATACAGCCACGGTTTAAAAACACTTAAAACGTTTTACATAGACACTTAACTACATATTAAACATTAAAGTGCAGTCAAATTTAATATAAAGATATGTTTTATACATATTGAAAGTTAGTTGTAGCAAAATTTTGAAGATATGAAATACCTTGGCTGATTGGAAGCATCCTCAGTCCGAAGTGAAGTATGAGTGGGTTCTATATTTTAAAACTAAACTTAACATCCCGTGGGAGGTAAAACGGCTATAACTGCTCTGTACGCACGCAAGTAAAAACGCCGTTGACGAGCAAGTGTGATGAAAAATATTTGATAGTACCAACAAACGGACAAAACAATTGCCATATATACTGGGGCACGGTTATGAAGGTGGCAAATTGGCAATACACCGCACACCTATTAAGCGAGTACCTATTAAGGTACAATATCAAAGGATGTCGTAAAAGCTATCTATACAATTTTATTGTAGGGACGTAATGAGATTCAGATTATACACGATACTATTTATCGCGGTTACGCCAATGTCACAAAGTAGCACAGTAGCTCCTCATCACCAGCCCAATTATGTTTCTTTTTTTATAATCCAACGCAATAAAGTTCAGACTAACCTTATACGCAAAAGATGTACCTAATATTTAGACTAAAAGACGCATTTTGAAAATTTTGAATAATCTCATGCGAGTTTAAGGGGGGAAGGAGTCCGGCCAAATATCACGACATCGACATATATTACCAAGGGGAGGTAAGGGGTCGAAAAATCACCGTTATTCATTGCGTAAAATAAAGTTCTCATCAATTACTTATCATAAATTGTCCAAGGTCTCTAGCAGAGCTCTAACAGTTTGCTTGAAATTATTAGTTTGTGGCCGCCATTTTATAAAACTGTCATTGGGATTGAAATCTTCTACCTTGAACGATAGTTTCATATTTAAATGCTTAGAATTATCTTTTAAGCAATTCGGTCAACTCAAATAATCTCAAGTATAACTGAAGACTTGCATTAAAGATTGAAGTCCAGTACAAAGTTAAAGAGGACAAGTGGTCAGTCCGGACATGAGGTCTATGCCAATTACAATATTGCCAATGAAGCATTGTTTTCGGCGAGACTAGCGATGACGTTTCCTGCATCGGTCGGCTATTTGTACAAGGATATCCGTTTCCTTTGCAAAAATATGCATGCAAATACGGTGCGTGAAAGCAATTTGTTCACCTTTCGTGGCGGCCTTTCGTTGTGTTTAATATCTAAGAAGCGTCATATTAGGTGTTAGGAGCCATTGAAAACCTACTTTTTAGACTAGTTGAATCATGTCACTAGAATTCCGTGTGTTGTTAAGTGCCTACATTTAAAAACTCTGTATGAATTGAATATCGATCATTTTAATTCACCCTAAAACTCGCTTAAACTTTTAGTGTTTCAGTCTATGTAATACTATGCATAGTTTAAAAACCTTAATAGGTAAAATAAATCTAAACAATAAACAGATACCAATCGTCTCTATTACGATGAAGTAGCTAATAAATCTGAAGGGTATATATAACGGCACTTTAATTAGTTGCAGTGGGTCGATGGAAGCAATAAACCGTGGCCTCCGGCGAAGCCTGCCGCATGGGCGCCGGCGCTCTTTGCTCTTGACCTAAGTCTTCCAATGAGAATTCCTCACATAAATTTCCAGACACGCGCGACCTATACTTGTACCTTACTCCCATTGTTTACACGACCATACAATTAAATCGCTATCGCTACTATTATGCAGTGACCCAAATGACTCACCTAAGTAGTAGGTTAAGGGAGCTGTCGTTTCGTGTGGTGGGCACGTCTTTGACGCTGGACGGTTCGCTGTGGACTCCTCGCAAGGAATTCCGCAATTGCCGAGGAATGGAGGCAAGAAGGCCGCTGCTGTTCCTTCGCTGGTTCACCAGGCTCTTCGAGCGGGTCAGCTTACTCGACTCCAAATCCATGGCTTGAGGGTGCAGGGACACCTCCCCGCTGCGAGAAGTCGTACTCGACGCTTCAGTTTTAATTATAATAGGAACAGCACACTTTTCATCGCCCAACAACTTGTCCCACGGAGACGCGATCTCTTCTTCGGAAATAGTCTCGAAACTCCTCGGACCGACCGACGACGTAGTCTTGTCCGACATGGTTACTATTGAACAGGAATAAGGATAGCAGCGGAACGTAGCACTACAGACACCAAATGACACTTCGTCACTTTGGGTTTTTAGTTTCTTGGCAACACTTCACTCGTATAATAATATCCATTTGTAAATCATAATGTTTGGGGTAGAAATGTTGACACTGAAACAAAAGAAAAGATTTGGTTAAACAAAAGATCATGATACAATATTACTCTTCGAAGCTTGTATGTAATGTGAGTCATACCAGAAATGGTATAAAATTATGAGAATTATCATTATTGAAGAAGGTACGAGTATCGTGAGATGTCGTCAGAATGACAGCATGCGATACCTATTTTACTTTATTATTATATTACTTATTTTACTTTTCTAACCATTATACAATAAATTACATACCTAGTTGTTTTTTTGCGAATGGAGTAGGTATTAAAACGTAATAAGAAACCATTCTGCTCGAAAGTTAAAATTGCATTTACTTTCGTGAGTGAAACTCCCACTTTTACTTTTACTGTAGTTTCGTACATGTAGGCACCCGATACTGTTCAAATACGCGGTCTACTTATTTGTGTCACATTTCTGAAAGAAATCGTTTGCTGAAGAAATGTGTTTCGTAAATATAAGATGAGGCTTTCTAATCATTTCTGCGTGTGTAACCCGCAAATTATATTGTTTAAAGAGAAAGGCAAGAGAAGAGGCAGGGTCGCTAAAAACAAGCGTTCTAGCTAATAGCTTAGTTACCAAGTTCATAACTATAGCAGTAAATACTTATATATCAAAATGTTGCCGCAATTGCGAAAGAAGATAATACAAAGAGATGCGTTTCGTAACGCACATTGTATAGACGAGGCTAGTAATCAAATTTCTAGTTAATAACATTTTAACGCTCGTCAGGAGTAGCGTTCAGAATATAAACTCGAAATTATATTAAAGAATATCGTGAAAGTCCATTTCGCAACGGCTGTTTCATAAGAGTGAGTTTATGCGAAGTCATTGAAAAGGTATTATTTCTCGTTTCATTATAAAGTTTTTTCTATTTTCACTGCACATGTATGGGGCCTTTATTAGGTAAGGCTTAACTACAGTTTAATTGCTGGTTTGATAGCCATCGCCATATTTGCGAAAGTGTGGCGTGTTCCTGACGAGGGCTGCGCTGCGCAAGCGCTCATTTAGGTAAATGCCTCTGGAAAAGTGAAAGCATGAACACATTCGTCATTAACTAGAGGCGGAGCGTATTTATTTCAATTTAATTCAGGCTATCACCTAATAAACAGACATCACAACTAGCCCCACCGGTGTGCTCAGTTCTAGCGTAAAGGAAATTTTGTTACACTGTTATACCCAAATAATAATATGCACCAGTCTATAGTTATAGCAGATGGGAAAAATTTTACGTTCCAAGAAATTTCCACATGACTCAATGCGGAACGAAATATTTCGAAACGGTTTATTGTACGATAACTATTTCACTCGTTTATGACTAATGCAAGCCATTCATCGAGACAAAAGTGACCTTCCTGTGCTCGCATCGAAATTTGCGTTTTGTTCTCAGTAAGATCAGCTCTTCTCTTGGCTCTATATTTGCCCAATATGCATGTCTTTTGTTCTATACATATAAAGAAAGAGGTCGAACATATTACAGACGATCCAATTGGCAAACACGGCCAGCGCATGCTTCAAAACTTTATTCAAGCGAAATGTCATTTTCATAGATCTATAGGCAGAATTATAAATCGTAAAACGTCACAATTGAATGGAGTATTTCGGCATGCATGAAAGAATATGAATGTGGACCGGAAAACATCAAATTAGAGTAACTTTATACTGGCATATCTCTTCGACGACCCACTGGCTCGTCGTATTTTAGACCGTCGCGCCTGCCAAATGTACCGCGCGGCAAATCTGGGTCAATGCTCCAGAGACCAGTGACTCGTGGACTCGCAAAAAGGTGTCTAATCTAACTCTTACATGACTTACTACCTGTAAAAAGTATAACCGGAAAGGCTATTGTGATTTCACCACCCGTGAGCAATTCTTCCGAAATGGTTAGTTAAGGCTTGTTATTTATCAAGTTTCAAATACAAGTTTAGGTATTTGTGGTTCGACGCCACGCACCTATAATTACGTTCACGGTAGGTAATAGATTTGCATGTTAAGTAAAAAAACCGGTCAAGTGCGAGTAAGACTCGCGCACCGAGGGTTCCATACCAAATTTTACAGGACATAACCCCGTCTTTACCGCCCTAATAATTTTGGAAAAGTCTTATCAAGGCGCGCATTAACAGAAGTTGCCGTCATGACATGAGTACAGCGCCACTGACGGTGCATTTTGATCCCAACTTGCAAGACGAAAGAACTCGATATTGTTTGTTGATTTTCCCGCGATCTTTTATTATCACGTGAATACTTTTATTAAAAAGCAGGTGCGCTCAGAATAATATAATAGGAATTTGAAGATAAATTAATACATTACAATCTTACAGTGATTAAATTACAAACTTTGTCCAGAAATTGTGTTTGATGATAAAAAAAAATAACCTAGGTAGAGATACCTACGGTTTTATTTTTCCTGTGATATTTATAATAGTGTTAGTGTTATGTAATAATTTCAAAAGGTTCGTCCGATAAACTACTTTTTTTCAACAATTTCCTTCATAAAACGAAAGTTATTCACTGTAAAAAACGGCTTCAGAATATGCATTTAAAGTTTTTCATTTGATACCCCACTTGAACCAATTACTAGGCTTTGAAATTTTGCCCTTATAGCTTACATTTTTCATAGAAAATATAAATATATATATATTTCTATCTTTTCCATACACGTACGTTAGGCTTGTTTACAACTAACTATTCCAAATATCAAATTGACAGCACAAGTAGTCCTTGAGATATTTAACGTTATGACAGACAGGTGGACGAAGTCTCAATAAGGGTGGGCAACTCACTTGACAAAGGGGGGACAACTGTTACTCGCGTCCGCAGGAGCTACCTACCACAACCCTGCACGTGTCCCCTGGGTGGTACTAAAGAGTGACAAACTTCAAAGGCCAAAATAATGTATGCCATACGATTAAATAAATCAATAAGGGTTCCTTTTTTATCTTTTTCGTACGGAAGCCTAAAAATCAACTGTCTTTTAAATGTAGACGTATTATAATATGTAATGTTGTTTTGCCCGCACAAGCTATAAGGGATTATTGTGAAATCAATTTACATAATTAAGTACTTATGATTGACATACTATACGCAGTTTCCTAGCCGCAATTACCGCAATCCGCACTTTAATGGCGCCGATAAATATCTACAGAAATTCCTAGGCTAATGCAAAAACGCTCTCCAAGATAGACGCCATATTTCTTGTAAACTGTGGGAGACTCTGAACAATGCTTACGTTGACCATTAATCTGAGCAATTATCCATCTTTTTATCAACGGTTATAATATCTTATATCTGCGGCTCTATCATTATTATGAAATAGTTCCATATAAACCACAGACGTAAACGCAATACTAGAAAATTGGCACCTTGCAAAACGGTAATTTAATGGTAATATTATTTAAGAGGATAGAAATCTTGGCATAGGTACGTTAACTAGGTTCTGGGAAAACTCATAAACTGAGGCCTGTGAAGAATCACTTATTTCACTTGTTGTTTATTTAATCGTTGTTCTTTACATAACGATGTTTCAAGTCACGTTTGTGTGAAAATTCTAGGTCAGACGTTCCAGTATACTATTCATATATTAATGTTAAACTTTGAACCCTTTTTAGTGTGTGCCTAAGTTGAGATAATTCAATGGAGGTAAACTTATTCTACTTATCAAAATAATGAAATTAAAACTGATGTTACACATATGATGTTGTTCAGTCGAAAATAATAAGTAAACGCTTTGACACCTTATTCCATTGGATAGAATCAAAAAACACATCTCTGCTGCTAGGGGCTTTACCTGTTGCGCAGGATGTGCGTTGCACACGGGCGCAGCAGCACTCCGGGCCGGACGCGTTGACGCTACGCTACGGATAATCTTTGGCTGCGGTAATTATTGCACTCGGGGGGACACGGGTGCTATGTGGGTTAGAGAACCCTCTGTCAGCTGTTGGCTATACAGGGTGGAAAGGTTGCGGTTCGAGTCCCTGGCGAGGCAAGCGTGTTTTCGAAAATCTTTGAATGCAGTTTTGTTTCTTTTTAAAAATAAAGGAATGTCTCCTTTTAGTAAAATGAGCCAGCTTAAGGATTTAAGATAGTGTAACAACTCAAACGTCCTGGTCACGGCACCAAATTGTAACAACTAAGCTATCAACGCCCCGCCCCGGAATGCAGTGAAGTCCCAACTACCCCACATGAGAACTCTACCACTAAAACCTACTGAAGTCGAAGCTCCACGCCGAAGCTCGGAAATGCTGAATAAATTACTCCCACAAAAAGCTGATCAAGTTATCATAAGTTCTAACACTAACCCCTATTGTAGCTTGCCCTCTATTTACTTATTTAATAAACCTACTTTTGTTGCGTGCTTTTATTACGAATACCTGAAGATTTGGCCAAATGTGATCATCTAGTGGTAGAACCCTGAAGTGTTGTGAACCGTAATAACCCTTGTCCTTTTATGAAAGCTTGACAGGTTTTGGACTCTTCATCATATAATTAAAGCTAATCTATTCCGTACATTATATGAATCTATCTGAACGCTGCTGTATGCTACTGATCTCCTATTTTTACCCGACTGCGCGACGCAAAGGAGCGTAATGTGTTTATCAGCCTATATATGTATGTATGTATGTATGTATGTATGTATGTTTGTTCCTATGTGGCACTCCAGAGACCAAACGCGTGAACCGATTTTGATAATTCTTACGTCAATCGAACCGTCTTACTCTTGCGTGTGTCACTAAAGACATGACAGAAATCAAAATTCAATATGGCGACAACCAGACGCCAAAATTGAAAAAAAAAAGAAAAAAAAGTGAACGAAATATGTCGAGTGGGGTATCACTGAATAGGTATTTAAAAATCAGTTCTAGGTTTCTTTTACAGTTTTTCATTTAGAGTGACCATTTATATTCTATAACGTTATAAAGTTAAAGTAATTCTGTTCAGTATTAATACTGCTCTGCGCGACGCAAAGGAGGGCCAATATGTGACTAATTAAATCTGATTAGAATAGGCACCTAAGAAAAATTAAATAAGCTTCGTGAAGTTATATAAGAATTAAATAAGAAAAAGTAAACGCAGTAGGTAGGGGAGACCGAGGTAAGTTGACACAACGTCAAAATCTCAAAAACTATAAGCAGTAGAAATCTGGCATCAACGTAGTTCTAACCGCGCCTTCCCGTTGACTAACTCGTCAGTACACGCCGAGGCCACTAGGCGAATGGTTGTGGAGCCACAGCATCAGTGCTCAAAATTTCACGAAAAGTAGGTTTTTTATGTTTTTTTCTACGCTGTTATATTACTTGTGGCGCGCATTGATCATTTTTAAAGCATATGTAGTTAATTAGGTTTTATGCAGTCACTTTATTTTTTAAATAAATTAATGGCATGTAGCTAAAAATCACGATGATATATACAATACCGTTAATTTCGAGGCAGAGGTAAATTGAAACACCTTGTTTCAACCCACCTCCCTTGTTGCAACTTGCCTCGATTTAGTATTAATTTGTATTAGGTTTTTGCTGACTGCTGACTTATATGAAGGAATGAAGATGAATAGAGGCGAAATCAGTGTTCAGATAAGTATACAAATAGGCCACAGAGGGAGAGTTACCTTACCTTATAACGAAAATATCTTGGGAATTCAGCAGTGTTAAACTCAAATTATGCATGGCTAATAAAAAAGGCACGAAACACCTACTTAATGTTAAACAATGAAAGCACCTTACTCAATTAATGAAGAAAAAACTATTTTAGGTAGGCAGGTAAGTTACACAAGTAATTGATTATTAGATCTGTAAGAAGTTGTATTCAAGTTTACATAGTTATAGTGACTTTACAGTCTAAATGTCACTTCAGTACAATGGATAATATTATATACTGTATATAACGCATGTCTTTTATTGTAAATTATGGCATTTTAGTATTTAATAATAAGGATATCAGGTACTACTAAGATACTTATTATTGATAACCCACTTAAAATGTGCCTAACTAATTACAATAAAAAATAAATTATTTTATAAAACGATTATACCTACTTATGTATACAGAGTATTGATCTCAGGGAAACTTTTCTGCAATATCAAACATGTATATTTTTGTTCATTAAAACTGATTACTCACATAAATCAGCATTTATTGTTCTCATAATCATAGTCTCTCATTGTGTGTCAACTCACCTTGGTACCTGTTTCAACTCACGTAACTACTAGGAGGGTTGAAACAGCGTGACTCAAAACAAGAAGTAATGTATGTAACTTATATAAATATAGCTAAGAACAAGCTAGTGAAATTTTGTGAAACTCATACCTACACTTATACGCGTACGTCCATACACACTCGTGCGCGAGCACACCCACACACAACCCACCCCCTCACTCACACACACACACACACACACACACACACACACACACACACACACACACCACACACACACACACACACACACACACACACACACACACACACCACACACACACACACACACACACACACACACACACACACACACACACACACACACACACACACACACACACACACACACACACACACACACACACTACACACACACACACACCCACACACACACACACACACACACACACACACACACACACACACACACACACACACACACACACACACACACACACACACACACACACACACACACACACACACACACACACACACACACACCACACACACACACACACACACACACACACACACACACACACACACACACACACACACACACACACACACACACACACTCACACACACACACACACACACACACACACACACACACACACACACACACACACACACACACACACACACACACACACACACACACACCACACACACACACACACACACACACACACACACACACACACACACACACACACACACACACACACACACACACACACCACACACACACACACACACACACACACACACACACACCACACACACACACACACACACACACACACACACACACACACACACACACACACACACACACACACACACACACACACACACACACACACACACACACACACACACACACACCACACACACACACACACACACACACACACACACACACACACCACACACACACACACACACACACACACACACACACCACACACACACACACACACCACACACACACACACACACACACACACACACACACACACACACACACACACACACACACACACACACACACACACACACACACACACACACACACACACACACACACACACACACACACACACACACACACACACACACCACACACACACCACACACACACACACACACACACACACACACACACACACACACACACACACACACACACACACACACACACACACACACACACACACACACACACACACACACACACACACACACACACACACACACACACACACACACACACACACACACACACACACACACACACACACACACACACACACACACACACACACACACACACACACACACACACACACACACACACACACACACACACACACACACACACACTCACACTCACACTCACTCACCACTCACTCACTCACTCACTCACTCACACACTCACTCACTCACTCACTCACTCACTCACTCACTCACTCACTCACCCACTCACTCACTCACTCACTCACTCACACTCACACACACACACACACACTCACACTCACACTCACACTCACACTCACACTCACACACTCACACACTCACACACTCACACACTCACACACTCACACACTCACACACTCACACACACTCACACACACTCACACACACACACACACACACACACACACACACACACACACACTCACACACACACACACACACACACACACACACACACACACACACACACACACACACACACACACACACACACACACACACACACACACACACACACACACACACACACACACACACACACACACACACACACACACACACACACACACACACACACACACACACACACACACACACACACACACACACACACACACACACACACACACACACACACACACACACACACACACACACACACACACACACACACACACACACACACACACACACACACACACACACACACACACACACACACACACACACACACACACACACACACACACACACACACACACACACACACACACACACACACACACACACACACACACACACACACACACACACACACACACACACACACACACACACACACACACACACACACACACACACACACACACACACACACACACACACACACACACACACACACACACACACACACACACACACACACACACACACACACACACACACACACACACACACACACACACACACACACACACACACACACACACACACACACACACACACACACACACACACACACACACACACACACACACACACACACACACACACACACACACACACACACACACACACACACACACACACACACACACACACACACACACACACACACACACACACACACACACACACACACACACACACACACACCTACACACACACACCTACACACACACACACACACACACACACACACACACACACCTACACACACACACACACACATACACACAATAAATAACTACTTGTTGCTATGGAGGAGCGGGGCTTCCTAACACAGGTATTGTATACTTAACAGGAAGTCCCCACCTAGTATTATGTACACTGCTTAATAGTGAAATAAATATTTTTCATTTTTCATTTCATTTTCATTTTCATAAGCTACAAGGAACGACTTTAGACCGAGCTGTGGTTGATTTAAGTTCACGCATTTTTGCAAAAGGTTAAGCATATGTAGCTTTGAGCCGCGTTAGGTCGCTAAATGGATTAATTATCAGTAGTTTAGACCACCGCAAGCTACTGAATAATCCTCACGATATTAACTCCCTCAATGAAATGACAAGATTGCGAAATTTGCCGTCTTTTCATACTAACTAAAAAGTGTTAAATAAAAATAAAAAATTTAGAAAATAAAAAAACCCGACTGCAAAAATAAATGAAAGGAAAAAAACAAGTTCAGTAGTCGAGAACATTGAATCAGTTTCATGATTAACATTTCGTATGTCAATTTAGACCTTGGAGTTTTAAAATAATGTCCAAATCGCTTGTGACGGATCCGGAACGAGGCATACGAATCGTTATGACACAGATAAAACAAACTATACATTCTTATACGAAACAGCAACTTCAACAGTCGGGACCCATTAAAAGTCTAGGCTACGGCACTAATATTGACGACAATAATGGGTCCCGACTGTTGAAGTTGCTGTTTCGTATAAGAATGTATAGTTTGTTTTATCTGTGTCATAACGATTCGTATGCCTCGTTCCGGATCCGTCACAAGCGATTTGGACATTATTTTAAAACTCCAAGGTCTAAATTGACATACGAAATGTTAATCATGAAACTGATTCAATGTTCTCGACTACTGAACTTGTTTTTTTCCTTTCATTTATTTTTGCAGTCGGGTTTTTTTATTTTCTAAATTTTTTATTTTATTAGTTATAATGAAGTACTAAGGTTTGGAAGAATAATTCATCCGCTGTAGGTATCTTGTAATTATAATTATACATTAAGTATTAGTTAAATTAAGATTATAACCGCTATTTTATGATTATAAATATTTTTATTTTTGGGTAGAAAATCCCCTACCACTTATTACACGCTCGGTTGGACTTCGAAGTAGCTTTTATAAAACATAAATTAAGATTATTTATTTGAACCTAAAGTAAACTAGTCGCTTGTCCTAAATACTTGGTTTTTTTGGAACAAAAGCACTATCGACGGGTTGTGTGGACTTCTTGTACTCACACATGCTACTTCTCAAGTCTAGGATGGGGAAAGAGCGTCCTATCCAAGTTACCTTCCTAGCTACCTATGAGTTTAAGACCCTGAGAATGAATCTACCAGTGTCTCCAACCTAGCGGTCAGTTTCGAGAAGATACACCGAGACAAACTCGACTGACATCTTTTAGTGTTAATAATTGTTGTATTTACAACACATATGGCCAATATATACCTAGACCATTCTATACCTATGGCTATTGGAGTAATACCAATGCAAACCGTACCTTACATGTGAAATATTTGTCCTAAAGCGTACCATAAATGAAGAGAGTCCACTCACAACAATAAATTGCCTTGAGTGGAGAATATCTACTCATAATATTAAGATACTTTAAATGGATTTGATGAACTGCTCTGCCTGTCATCAAAACCAGAATTATTTCATCTTTCTGAAGCAACCCCGATATCTCAATGTTATGAATAGAAACGTTACCTTGCTATGATGATTGATAATTGCCACACCTTTATAACACTTCACATGTATTCCACGGAAACACGACATTCCTTTAGACTGTTTACTATTATTGAAATAACCTCAGTTATCCTTACTATATGGCCTTCATGAAAGCCATTCGGAATAATGACTAGTTTTAGCTAATCAAAACAAGTTATTAGAGTATCTTTCGTTGTAGTAAATATAGTTATAAGCCTATCATCCCATAACGCGTGAATTTATCCCTAAAGTCTACCCCACAGTCCCTATTCTGCTTACTCCTGGAACCATACCTTAGTTCAGAAGCAAGAATGTATCCCTATTGAAGCTGTAATTAGTTCAGTCGGCGAAACTGAGATGAAAACCCTCTAACAGCCTGTGTAATTCATCTCCCCTCGCTGTGCCCGTAGGCTAGAGGGAAACAGCGAGTAAGATGCACTAACTGGACATACGGTATGTTGATATATAAATATATTTAACACTGAACGACCCCTCAAGCAACCGATCGGTTTCCACGAGCGGAGATATCCTCCTATGCTTATTGCACATGAATGCTCAAGCCACGTTTCCACCGTCAGTTGTTTTGAGAGACGTGAGGGCCCCGGTTAAGAGGTTTCGTCTCCTGTGTTAATAAAAAAGGTAGACGCCAGATCACACCTCAAATCTGGTAGCAAAGGACTCTGGATCACGCTAATTGACACCGTTATACGCTAGCGTGACCCCTCAGGTATACTGTAAACCTGGACAGTGTTCCGGTTGATTAGGTAGTAATAATTAACCCCAACTAAGTTTCGGAAACAATCATCCAAACATATCCAATCCCAGGGAGTAGCCCTGGCGTATTAGCCATATTTGGTTTAACCATATGAACCTCCGGAAGCACTCCGTTACGGTAAATACAGCTTTGACCGAGTTCCGAAAGCATTTGTCAAACATGTCTAAATCTAGGGAGTTGCCGCTAGCAATTTAGACACGTTTGATTCAGCTATACTAACCTCACAGAATATATCCGATAAGGTTAACATAACGTAGGCCCTAACACCACTTTTGAATTCACAAATCACTATAATTGTAAGAACTGTAAATGACTCATAATTATGAAGAGAGTTTCCTTACAACGACGAGCCATTCACTACAATAATTAAAGCACACAGCAATAATTTCCCAGCCTACAACCAGAGACACTGTCAGTCCGAACGATGAGAATTGAATGACTCGAATATCCTGAATACTTCTCCCGCATCACCTTGATACCCGCCATTCTCAGACACCACCGATTTTGTTAACCGTTTATATCGGTCCTTAATCTACACATTGAAAATGATTATTACTATTATAAGGTACGATTATTGTTATTTTATTGTAATTTACCGTTTGACATATAAAAATGCCCCCGTGGCCCATTTGCAGAATAAATAATTGCTCAATTGATTGATTGATAATAGTATCATCATTATCTTTGAAACACTTAAACTCTTTGGTAATAAGGTCGAAAATCGGTTGTACGTATTCACGCGCCAATACTCGGTTTGCAATAAACACGCGATTTCTTCCATCCCACTCCCCGACAATGGTCGCACCGCCCATTTAATTTAGCTCCTAACGCTCTAGCTATTAAGATTGAAATCCGTATGGTCGCCCTACGCTTCCAGAAAGACAAATGTTGCCAGAGTAGAAATATTACTTTTCCCATAATATATTGAATGACTATTATAATTCTAGTTTACATGGAACTCTTATAAACCCTTGTAACCACTGTTATTACGTGGAATAAACCCATACAATATTCTTTAAATGAAGTAAGGTTTTGATACTGACTAACTACACTATTAAATGCTAGCCTAATTATTGATTTCCTTTTCCCCCTTACTTATTAAATCAATTTCCAAATTTTTGGTATGAAATAAAACTTGTCATCCTCTCTCTCTTTTTTACATCAATGATGATGTAGTTGGTTTCTTTATTTATACAGAAACACACCGACGAGTATGTCCGTTCCGTTACAATAGTTTCCCTCCAGGGCTCGACTTATCTTTCCACCCTGTATACTATACCACAAGTTCTCCGTTTAGCGGTAGATAGTAGCATTTACTGTGTTTCAATCATTATATTAAAATCATCGCCACTAATCATAACAGACATAAACTAGATCATAACAAGATTGTCATGTTTATACATGCACAGGAAAATTCACGTCCATCATTATAAATGATCGGGATAGATCGAGCATTGATAAATCGTTTGTTTACCGAAGAATTACCAGTCAGTCGTAAAGGATGCAATTACACAGATTATCATAGCTATCAGATGGAGCCCGGCGCGTGGAGCTGGAACATACGTATAGGAACACGTGAGGTGTCACACAATGTTTACTTGTTTAATGGACAGAAGGAATTTATTCACGTCTCGAGCTCAGGTACCTATTTATTTTCATTATTTCTGTCATACGACATATGAATAATTACTTTAATCTGGCATAAATTATACTTGCAAATTAGTCGGTTTTTACTATTTGGCCCTAATGTTTTCACCGAACGGTTAAGTCTAAAAAACATGTGTAAATAGAAGCTGCTGAAGCAGATTTAAGTTAAACGGCCTAAAACCAAAGATGACTTATATAAACTTACAACGGATTGGTGCCTACAATTCGTGAAGATTTTATGTATCACCAATAAAATGTTCCGAGATAATATCTATAATTGTATTTTAAATTACAATAATACGCTTTATTAGTTTCACTAGAATAACACTTTAAATTTTTACTAGCAATAAACAAATATTAACACGTGTCGTAGCGGGAAGTACGCCAGACGTGATTTTGAATCAAAGTCGTGACCGATAATTTTACTAGCGAATAAAATTTAACAGCCATCTCTTGACACCCATCGCTCTTTTGAACTTCTTTGGCACATTTTTTTAGGGGTTCCGTAACATAAAATGCCTTTGATACAAGTAAACATTTGATTCAGTACCAATTTTTTTTTATTATTATTTTTTTTTTTTTTTTGTATTTATGATATACCATAATTGTCGTTGTTATCGACAAATTGTATTATTCAATATAATAGATTTCATATTTAATAAAAAATACAGTTGCAAATTGAAATGTTTTAATTTGTTATATAGCGAACGCACGTGTTTGTTTCTTAAAAATCTTATATAACGTTTGAGATACCTATGTTTTTCTAATACAAATATTTTTGATACGGTAGTGTACTTCAAGGGCGTCCTTATAATTTAAGGGTTAATTTTCACTGGTCGTTAGAGACCAACTGCCGTATTAGGAGAGCTCGATTATCTTGTTTTCCTCTTTAAGTAAAACAAGCATAGCACGACGCCTACTTCGGGAGTCGGGAAGACTAATGAAAATGAGCCTTAAAGGTGCAAGCTGAGGTTAGCTTGAAAAATAAAAAAAATATAACAGGAATTAAACAAGTTACCTATTTATTCCCTAACTACCCCCATTATGTCGTGATGTGTCATATGTGAGTCGTAAATTGAACTCTTTAATTCCAATAATTGACACTCAGTTGTTCCCCCTCTAATTCTATGTGTTGAGAAGTAGTCTGAAGGTGTCAAGTGTTGGGTCAGTATCGAGCACCAGGACGTTTACCTTATGCATTGTCTAGCGAATTCAAAATTAGAACCAACGCGGAACATAAAGTGTGTACCTCGTATTTGTATATAGGTACTCCGATTGAGAGTATTTCCGTACATTTGTGAAATTATTTCAAGAGAAGCGGAACACTGGCCCGGCGTTCATTCACCGCAGGAGATAAAACAAACTGTTTAGTGACCCTGTCGCTCCATTGTGCCTGATGTTGCCAAAAATTATCATCTCAGTCTGTAGGTCTGTAGCTTAATATGTCGGTTATCAAAAAGGACAAACTAGCAGTTTAATAAATGGGGCACAATAACGTAATTAATGTAATTGCTGTAAGCGGTTACCCAATTACATCCTAGATATACGATAGGTTCAAAAGCAGGGTATTCTGGTATATTGACCCTACAATTGTGAGTTTATAGCATGGAGGGAAATAAAAACATGGCTATAGAAAAAAATATAGTGCATATTCCTCATGACGAAACACCAGTAAGATTTAGTATCGCTACTTTACTTTCAAAGATGACATTCAGTTTAGAAATTTTGTCTAGTTCAAAATTACTTAGACCAGTGCACTTTTCTGAAAAAATTAAAACAGTTTAGTTGTCAATTTATACATTGCCAACATTTCCATGAGGTGCCTGGGTATAGTCGAAGAATAAGTACCTATTTCAAATATAAGGTCCAAAAGAGACTAACTCTAATTCCGTGACTGTACGAGTAGGTAGGTATCTAGTACTAAAACTTACTGGACGGATAAAAAGCCGAATAGATCGTTTTTTGGTAACCTAGTTTAAACTTAGTGTAAAACGATCATTGCAGGTATATCAAAAGTCTGCGGTCTGCAAGAAAATTTGCTTGCACAGTGTCACCTGTCTCAGCTAAGTTTCGCTTGTTACATTTTGCGAAACGATTAGTGAACTTTGAACAATCTGTTTAATAAACTGATTAGTTCACTGTTTGCCAAGATGATGCAGGTACATAAACGATTAATGACGTTTGCCGTCTTAATTAATTTTTAGGAGGTACTTATCCTGTTATCTCGATGTGTAATTATTTATTTAGCGGAGTGTAGGTCTGTGCGTTTCAATATAAAGCTGTCTTTGTATGAACATAGAATCAGGAACTGGAAAAGTTACGAAAACGTCAATGCTTGGGGAAAATATTTAGATTTTGGCACAGATATCTTAGATAGTCAGGTCTCAATGTAAACATTTGAATGAAAAGCAAGCCAGGCGGCGAGAGAGAATCTAATTTCATACGCAACGAGTGCACAGACAGATTTACGAAAATAAATGTTTCATCGTTGGTCCATCTGGATGAAACAATAGGACATGATGGCAACTACCGACATTAGTTCTGACGTACAGTGAGCATCCAAACCGCTACATTTGTTCAATGGTCTATATTAAATTTTGATCAAGCAAGCACTATAGTGATTCCTTGTAATTGCCAATTCCATTAATATATGATTAACAGTGGTATTCCAGAGAGTATGGCAAACATTTAGTTAATTTGAATGCTCATTTATTTATTTCACGAGATGTAACGGGGGTTGTCAATATTTACTTTGTTATAAGTAAGTACTGACTGGTATTCTGTGTAATGGGTAGAGAAAAGATAATATCCTTTTTAAGTCGTAATTAACTGTGAACTGTTTTTGACCATTTATTTTACCTGTAACATATACCAAGTATCTACTAATACTTAAATCACATTTTTGTTTTAAGTATTACAAATCTAAAAGATATACAATTGCGTATGTTCCAAGAACTGCACAAAAACTCTTCAATATTTATTCCAGCAGTTTGAGCGGAATTGATATTCTGCCAGTAACGTTAAAGTTTCCTTGAATGAAAAAAATACATTCAAGCCAATACTAAGAACGAGTGGTGTTTTCATTCTTATACATGATCAACACAATCATTATAGATACTCAAGAATAATATATAGCAAATATAATATTTTGTAAATGAGGGCATTATCCTGAATGCTTGCAACTGGTTGAGTGTACATATTCGAAACAAACACGACCTTGTTATGTTTGAGTAATAGCTCAGCGCTATACTTAAATATTTTGCACGTTGAGTACCTATTAGGTGTGATTTTGTGATTACTTGATTACTCAGTGTGACTAATACGCAT
Organism: Epinotia demarniana; assembly: GCA_945867215.1. Classification (NCBI taxonomy): domain Eukaryota; kingdom Metazoa; phylum Arthropoda; class Insecta; order Lepidoptera; family Tortricidae; genus Epinotia; species Epinotia demarniana. The sequence goes on along the minus strand of OX244268.1, from coordinate 10,588,468 downwards.
TAATTTTCAAATGATCTCAGAATAGTCCGTTCGATCATCTTAGTAATTTTCATTTATTGTGCAGTTTTTATGCTGACGGTAATGTACTTTGTTCGAGGTAGCGGACGTTTCAATAACTTGATGGAAAATCTATTAATCAATGCGCAATTCGACACGTCTAGAATTACATGAAAAACAGCAGTTTTTGTCTATGTGTCTTGATTCTGGTTTGCAAGTCATTGGTCTCGCGTTCCAGTCATCCGATCTTCATTCTTTATACTGTGTAACTAAGAACATTTACGGTTGACTTGAAATGCGTCAGTTAAAAAAAAATCAATTCGAATAAATGAATTAATGAAAAAAGTGAGTGCGTAAAAGTATGCTAATTTTCAAAAGGTACAAGCGTACTATCAATTCTATAAGTAGGTGCCATTCATATCAGTTGATTACGTCAAATCGCGGTCCCCCACCCATAGTCATCAGACATTCACTGCTAATCGCGAAATACATTAACGATAAACATTTTACATTTTAACCGCTACACCAGAAGTTGTTTTTTAAAGTCAATTGAGTAATGTAATTTGGTGCATTCATCTTACAGTATTATTTTTTCAAAAAAATCTAGTCCGAACGATGAGGACATTTTTATTTTTAAGCGCTTATATGCGCGCTATTCATAATAGTACTAACATAATTTTAAATTTAATTGCCCTACTGGTTGACCACAATTAATTGGCCCAAGTTTTAATGAAACATACATAGTAATCATTAAAACTATAAAACACATCCAATTTAAAATAACGCTAAGGAACCGCAATGTAGGAAGTCCCGCTTAAAAGCTTAAGTAAATGTAGGTACGAGGATAAACTACGGTTAATCAATAGATTAAGGAAAACGGAGGGATCATGAAAATATATTATTATATATTTCTGCTCGTGTTCACTGTTATGTATACAGTGAATCATATATATAACACACGTGGTAAATATCTTTTTTATCAATACTTTAGACATGCCCCTTTGACATTATAAGTATTTCATGGTAAAAACGTAATCAGTGTTAGTAGCTTAGGCAACTTCAGGAAAGCTAGAGCGCCAATAAAATGAACGGAATGATAATATCATTGTGTGGGTAGGGTACCGTTCTGTCTGTATATGACTCTGACGACTCTGTGCGTGTTTCTGAGGGGTAATCAACTAATCACGAAACATTTCCAACGCGCGTTAGGGCAATTGAACTATCAATTTTTCATATAATATTGACATTTGGACAAGCGCGGAACACTCCCCGATTTACGTTCATCGTTACAAGTACATAACGGTGCCCCAACGTTGGGGAACCGCCATGTACTTGTAGCGATGTATCGACGTCGTCGTCGACGACGTCAGAGGGCCATAAATCTTAATGTTTTGGCTGAGAAAAAAGCGCCTTTTGTAAAGATCAAAGGAGTGTCCCTTCTGTACTAGTATCTATTCTGTGATTTGGATCTACCTAACGTACGCACAATGCGTTACGTGATCGACTTGATATAATACACACATCCTATCTGTCAGTTTTTCGTACAGTAAAATCTTTCGAACTACAACTTATGAACAAATATAATGTTTATGTAAGTAGATGCTGCATTAATTTTGACTGTGGAAATAATTGCATGACCTTACAGTAAGCTACTTCAGTCGTATTATTTACACCTGTGGCTAGTCATTACCTTGATGTGATAACATTATTTATTCTACATATGCACCAATTCCCTCAAAGTTTCCTTGTGTGGCTAAGCTATTTTCCTCTGTCAATCATTTAATGTCAATAGCGTCGTTTAAAGGTTGACCACCACATGTGACGTCAAAGATGCATCACATTGGATGAGTATAGTAGGTACAGTCAGCAGCAGAAGTAGCTACGCAAAATAATCTAGACAGTCCTTATCCTATTGACATTAGAGTCGGGTGTAGGTCATTTTCAGCACTTGACCCGCTTAGCTACTTTTGTTGCTGACTGTACCTACAGACAACTGCTTTCAGACTACAATACAAAGGTGTGTCTAGCCCATGTAGCGCCCGTGTGCAAACATTACTCTAGCGCCCCCTAGTAAGCGCGCGGTCAAAATGGAATGGTAGCGGGCGGCGCTCGGCGCCCCCTTGGACCGCTGCGCCCGTGTGCAAAGCACACCCTGTACCATAGGTAAAGACGCCTCTGCTACAATATATGCACGTTGAATCCTATGAGCACTGATACACAACATCCGTACAAAACAAATCAAATGATTTACTTATAATTTGCTTGCATATTATTTTTAATTCGCAATGAATAAAATGCACTTATGCGATCCATCTAAATATGCCATTCTAATCCTGTTTGCGACTTCCGCGCTCTTCATTTCTAGTCATGAACCTAGAATACTCTGGACAGGCTATGGTAATAATAATACCACGTGCAAGCGTCATAGTTCCACTTTTTTATTTGCCACAACTGATTTAGTATGAAGTTGTGGCACACAAACCAATACCCGTCGAAATTAAGCAGGTTGTTTATGGCAAGTCATCAGCCATTTTAAGACCAGTTCTTAATTTAGCTGCATAGGAGCCTTTCGGTCCCTCATTGTGGCATCATGTACAGCCTGTCCAGAGTATTCTAGGTTCATGTTTCTAGTATATTTTGTCCCGAGACTTTGTATCGACATCGAGTAGGCAACCTATTACCAGTGTTGGGCAAAACGTAATTGAATTACAAATTACTAATTGCAATTACAAAATGTAATTGCAATTACAAATTACAATTACATGGGAAAAGTAATTGAAGCCTCAATTACAAATTGCAATTACAAAATGTAATTTGTAATTTCAATTACCAATTACATTTTGTAATTAAAATTGGTAATTAATTACTTTTTCAATTACAAATTACTTTTTTCTAACACAATGTTCGAGTATATTTTGGACTTGGAGATTTTTCATAAAAATATTTCCTCACATTTTAGTGTTTTTTTAATTCGGTCGTACAAAATGCTTAAAAATAATCACAAAATGTCATATAAAGTTTTCCCCAAAATCAATTCTTTCAACGATATACTTCAACTCGATGTGTTAGACGGCGCGGTGCTATCTAGGACAGAGAAATTTCTAACAATAATTTTATTTTAACGTTTTGCTGTTTTTTTTCAATTGCGTCGTAAAGTATGCCTAAAAAGAATCATATTATGTCATATAAACTTTTTCCCAAAATAGCTCTTTTCAACGATGTACCTACTTAACTTCGATGGATCAAAGGACAGAGAAATTTCCATCAAAAATGTTTTTGTTAGTTTTCGGTTTTTATTTTTATTCCATTGATAGCAATGCTTAAAACAATCACAAAATATCATATAAAGTTTTCCCCAAAATCGCTCCTTTCAACGATATACTCGATGTGTTTTAGACGGCGGTGCAGGTGCTATCAAGGACTTAAGGGGCTCCCATACGCCAATGACCTTCGATCGGAATCCCTTAGTTTTCTTATGATTTTTGTAGCTTATTATATGAACAACAACGGCTTCAAGCAATATAGTATCCCATATTTACTTCAAAGTTCATTGTTTTCGAGATATTTAGCATCAAAGTTGAACAATAATCGGTCTATAAACCGGTTTTCTGGCCATAACTTTTGTGTTAATTGGTTTAAAATGAAAACCTTTGACCAGTTTTTAGAGACGTCACAGACAAACCCAAATATGTAGATTTCGTATATGTTAGATCCTTCACGTCAATAGAGATACGAAATAAGTGTTTTTTTAGACATTGTTTAAAACAATCATACACAGTTAAGTATTCACTTTTTTCAAAATCCGGCAGACCAAAACGGAGATAAAAGATAGAAGAACCGATAACCGTTTCATTTATACTTCTATCTGTAGTGCAAAAGTAGGAGATACGATTCAAAACTTGTCAAAAATCGATGAAAACCTCGGGTAGCCCCTTAAGAGAAATTGCCATAAAAAAAATTTTTCTTACTTTTTGGTTTTCGTTCTGTTGAAACAATACTTAAGGAGAAGCGCAAAACGTCAAATAAACTTTTTACCTAAATCGCTATTTTCAAAGATATACTCAGTCACAATGTTAGAAGGAATCGATTCCAGGACTTAGGAAGAATTTACGAGCAAAAAAAATATTTTTAATTTTATTATTGGTAAAGACAAAACGTCAAATAAACTTCTTTCTACGATGTATACTTACAGAGATATCGAAGTTTTAGTGAAAAGTAATTGAGCAGAAAGTTGCAATTACAAATTACATAACTAAGCAATCGGCATACCTAGTCAATTACAAATTTCTTTATCTTAATTTTTATTTTAAGTGCGCATCAAAAGAATCACAAAATTGTAAAATTATATTTTAAACAAATCTCCCTTTTCAGAAATATGCAATACCAACTCTTAAACTATCAACTGCCATCGGCAGTATCGGCACACGGTTTTTAGGACTTAGAAAATTTCTGTCAATAATTTTTTTTGACGTTTTGCTGTTTTTTTTCAATTGCGTCTTAAAGTATGCCTAAAATAAAGTATATTACGTTTTATAAACTTTTTCCCAAAATGGCTCTTTTCGATGATATACTTAACTTCGATGGATCAGAAGCGAAGTTCTCAAGGACAAGAGAAATTTCCATCAAAAATGTTTTTCATAGTTTATGGTTTTATTTTTATTCTATCGAAAGCAATGCTTAATAAGCATCACAAAATGTCATATAAAGTTTTCCCCAAAATCGCTTCTTTCAACGATATACTCGATGTGTTAGACGGCGGTGCTATCTAGGACTTAGTGAAATAACCATAAAAAAAAATTTCTTAGTTTTTGGTTTTTGTTTTTTTCTATCGAAAACAATGCTTAAAAACAAGCACAAAACATTACATAATTTTTTTCCCAAAATCGCTCTTTTCATCGTTATGCTCAACCACAATGGTCGAACGAATCTATTTAAGGACTTAGATAATTTTGGACGAAACAATATTTTTTTTTTAGTTCACTATAAAAAACGCGCAAAAATAAGCACAAACTGTCAAGTAAACTTTTTTCTAACATGTGTCGTTAGAGAGATATCGAAGTTCCAGTTAAAAGTAATTGAGCAAAAAGTAATTGCAATTACAAATTACATGTAATTGCAATTACCAATTACAAGTAATTTCAATTACATGAAATTTTAATTACATTCAATTGAATTAACGTAATTGAATTAATAATTGTGTAATTTGTAATTAAATTACAAAAAGTAATTAATTACGCCCAACACTGCCTATTACGAACGACTACCCGCCGAATTGCGAACAGAGTCATCTGACGAAACATTTGAACGCAAACTGAGAAACTTTTTATTGAAAAACGCATTATATTCGGTAAAGGAATTTATGGACATTAAACATTAATATTATCACTGTTTTTGACATCGTAAATTATATCGTTATTTGTATTTTTATTTTTCGTTTATTAATGTATATTCTGTTATCTGACGATCCTTATGTGATATCTTCGTAATTTATTTACTGTGACTATAATCTGAATTTTATTGACATTTTATTACAATTCTTAATTCTCTTTGACGATCATAATATAAATTCATATAGATTAAGCTACCTTTAATTTATATTGTAAATTGTATATTATGAAATAAATAAATCTAAATCTAAATCTAAATCATGATCGGAGGCCAGACTAATGGCGAGTTGCACCAACTTACGATTACAGACCGATTAACGTTAAATATGGCGCTGGCAACTGACATGCCATAGAAACTTTTTTAAATTTCCATACATTCAGATTTTAACGAGGGGTGTTCCTTCAGGTACTACCTACAGGTGGTTTGGCAACCCACCCTTATGCTGTTTCGCGAAGGGATAGCACGATTAGCTGCCAAATACATCATTTTAAAATGGCAACAGTAGCACAACTCTGAAGCGCTTGACTAAATCACAAAACCAGTAACCTTTTTGAATAGTGATGCAGGGTTAGACCCATAACAAAGTATATTTTTTGCAAATAATTTATTTTCTATCTTCGTAAGGCCCAAGCTATTTATAGGACTAGTGTACTAATGGCCCAATGTCGAAAATAGGTCATAAAAAAACTATTTTGAAATGTCGAATCCTTAAATAGAGTTCAATTTCGATTACAAAAAGCTAATGAGTTGGGTTAGTTAAGCCTGAAATATTTTGTCCTATAACTAGGCCGACTGGCCTTACCAGGCTATAGTACCTATAAACAAGATGATAATTAACATTATCTAATTTGAATAGCTTCATAAATTGGGCCCGCATTGAGACACTTTATAGTCGTAGTTAACCGTTGACGCCATACAATTTGCTTTTCCAGTCTGCTTATTGCATTTTAATAACAACAACAACAGTATGATAAGTATTTTTGTACACTGATAAATATTGAATCGAGCAAAACATGTCCATATTTTCCGTAGGGAAAACATGGTAATTGTAACGAAAATAATATGATAAAAACATGATATAGTAGATAATTGATATTTTGTGCATAAACATTACAATGGCGACAGATAAACCGTACGTGGTATTCGCTCGCTTTTCAAATATTAGGTATGTAAATAGTCTATGAGTAAAAATAAATTATAAATTGCTGATTGCGCTATTTCCATACATAAAACATGTACACAGTATCCACAAGACCTACATACAGATGTTTCTAGACTAAAGCCTGACCTATGATTAGGCACAGCGGTTATGAATCTCGGGGGCAAGTGATATACTGGGTGGAAAGGCACGACGAATCGCAAAGGGGGGTTAGTTTAAGTGATGGAGAATCGATTCGTAATGTTTAGATTTTTTACGAACAAAGTAAAAATATTAAAATTAATTAATGTTCTTCGTAGTGACAACCCTAATATTACTAAGTACTAATAATTGTATATACGTATTGATCAAGGTCACTGACCCTTGTGTTATTGTTAAAATGTTACTGAACCTAATGAGGGTTGTCACTTGCAGTATTTTGCATTAAAAGTTAACTGCCCTATAACTTCAAAACGCTTACGAATATGAGCCTAGTTTCTTTAGAGGAAATACGGTACTAAATCTAAACAATCCCCCTTTTGCGGAAAGGATCGTCGTGCCTTTCCACCCGGTATATTATGGACAAGGGGTGAAGTGACAAACTCAGACAAGACAGGCATTAATTTCATGCCATAGCTCCAGAGCCGGGTTGCTACAGATTGGTTTTCTACTTAAATTGAGAAACCCATAGGGAACTTTGAGAAAACATAGGTTCAGAAGTACTTCTAAGCCTTTAGTTTCTGTAAATAATGATCTGCTGCTGACTGTACCGTAGTCGCGTGTGAACAACCTAGCATAATAAATTCAGAAACGTTACATAATGCCGTTTAATATGTCATTCAATTCATAGAATTGTCGGCACTGCCGCCGTCTGGTATGGGTAGTAACGATTTGTCGGGTGTGGTTTGCGTTAACCGATAATTTATTATGAAATCTGCAATGCTATTATTTTTTATTGCGAACAGTTAACAACTATCCCCATCATTATGTGGTATACACATTACAAAAAAATCCGTTGATAACACTGGTAATTGTCAAGAATCCGTCTAATACAAAGCTAAATGCCTGCACCAAACGTTTCTGTTTAGCCCAATGGTTGAATGGTTGCTTAATGCCTTAAGGCATTAAGGCGCCGTAGGTTCATGGTCTTCTCTCCCTCTCACTGAGCTTAAGCGTGAGCGAGATGGAAGTGCGTGCTCGGGAGCGCGGAAATCATGTTTTTAATTATTTTTTTTTTGGCGTTTAAATAAATAAAAAAGTAAACACTGATTTCTCTCAAACATGATATTGCCGATTTTTAGAAGCCATTTTAATATTTTTAGCTTTTGTGCATAAATTGTAAATAATATTTTAAGTGTATTTTAGACCCTTTTAGACCTATGTTCGTGATTTTTTTCTATCGAGCGAAAATTGCTTAATCATGTTTCCAAACACTGATTTCCCTGCAGAAAAGCCTCAAGATTACTATTTGTATTTTTTTAAAACCATATTATTATAAACAGACGCATTATATTGTTTCAAAAACTCTGTTCGCTCAACTTCGCTGAACCTACGGGGCCTTAAGTCCGCTTATTGTACTTATTTTCTGTATTGTGACACAAAGTTAATATAAATAAATGAATAATATAGACGGAAATAGCTATTAGGTACTCCAAGTGTAGATCTGATCATGATCGAAAGGATCACTAATGATTTGAGGGAATGATCAAAGTATAATAAATGCTCCGCGCACGCATTTATTTTTCCTCCAAATCTATCATATTCAGCCATGGTCTTATAGAGTGGACACAGAAGGTACGAACGGCAGTGGGAGTCTTAGTAAATATCTGAAGCCTTGGTGAGCAGAGGTTACAACTGTTTGACAGCGATATTTGAGATTGCAATCGTGCAGTTTGGATCTTCGCCAGAAGTAGATGGTATATCATTAATGGTTTCATTTGGTCATGGGTCAGAGTCAAGGTACAGAAAATCCTACTTTGATTAGGTGGTGCCTTTCCTTTACTCAGCAGCTACACAACGCAGCTATTCAGGAAGTAGATGTGTTGTGATTTTATTGCCACAAATAGTAACGAATTTGGTGTTATATGCATGAAAATATCCTACACCTATAAACACAGCGGATGTTCACACGGATGTACAATGGCGTATTTTTGATTCCAAATTACCATAATGACACATTGAAATATGCCACTGACAGTCAGTGTAGGGTTCCTCCATCGAGCAAATTGGGAAATGGACTTCCACATTGTTTTGGGTCCTGGATGTGCTTCGTAAATCATATTTTTATCCTCATGCAAAAGTAGAGTGCGGTTTATTTTCATACGATGAAATATTATTGTATGTCACTGAAATTTTCTTAACACCTGTATAAAAATTTCTGTATAGGTTGGTTTTGTATTGATTTTAAATACCAGCTACTAGAATTATGAAATGATGCGTTTCAATAATATAAGAGAATTTGTTGCGGAATGTATTCTGACTTCCATCGTACACTACGTTGGGTACACTATGCGCCAAATGTGAACGGAACTGTAAATTATTCAGTGTCCTTTTCACACTAATGGTTTAAGTAGGTAGTTAACTATGGAACTACTTGGTGAGATGACTAATACATTAAACTATTATACGGAATGTAATACCTAGGACACTGTATGCAATACCTAGGACCTTGTACATTGCTTTAGTACGTTATAAGAGTAGAGCACTACTCTATGGTATGGTGGTGTATGTAGTACAGATGTTTTATAAGTAATTTAATTATGACATTGTCAAAATTAGCACACCTGCATGCAGGTTGAATATGCATGAACAAATTCAGCTTTAAGACCTTACCCTATTACCATATTCTGGCAAATAAAGTTGATTTGATTTGAAAAAAATATTCATTCAGAGATATAACCTAATCCAGTCACCATTACTTGGTATATGCTTGTTACATAGTTATAAATTATAGATACATGTGTGTATATTATTGTGAATGTGTTAGGGCCGCCCCTTTTCGGGACACTTGCGTGAATTCGTGTTTGTACGGTCACCATACTAAGTGGGTATCACATGGTACCACGACACTGTCCCTTCAAGAATTTAATAAGTTGTGTCATGCTTTGAACGCAAGGATATACAACAATACCCCACAATACAAATACTCTTTATCGCATACCTACCTAATAACTATAAACAATACTACACCTACCTAGCTGGATAATTAACTGACTTTGGTGGCAACATTATAACAGACATGTGATGTGAATATTTCAACTCGGGGTCAAATGCTTGGCGTAGGTACCTAATTAATTAAGCGCTATATGTACTATACATTATTCTTTCAAAATGTATAATTAGCAAGTTAATACACTGACAACTAAGACAAAACCTATGTAATGTAAATTAAGACAGCTTTGTTGAAATCGATCAAGCTATGAGCGATGAGAGTGACAAATAATACATTCATTATATTTCTTATTCAGTTCGTAGTAATACTTGTAGTAGAGTGTACTCTCGCCCTTAAAACGTCGCGAATTCATAGTCTAAAAACTAGATTTAAAAAAATACACAGTCCTAGCAACACTACGTCGTATTAGGGAAGAAAAATGATTTTACCCCAATGAGGTACCCAAAGGGGTAAGGGTAAACAATAACAAAGAAGCAAGAAAGTGAAAGAGTGGTTTGATTTACGAGCATTCAATATGAAAAATCATTAATTTGAAATTACCAATGAAGGCATTTATTTGAAACTAGCTGTACCTGCGACTTCGTTTGCATGTTAATGTAGGAGTTAACGCATTTCTTCTCTTGGAAATAGAACACATGCAGTTCTAATTTTAAAGTTTCACTTGATAATGTGAAACTTTCAATAAACCTATATATTTTAGTTAAAATGACGTTAAAACCTGTCACTCTGATACTTAAATTATTAAGAAAGGGACAAAACACGTGTTATTTATCAGAGTTATTTTAAGTTTTATGAATAATGGGGTAAAAGTTTAGTAGATGTCTGTGGCAATAGATCTAACAGGTAGGACACACGATGCAGTATTAAATGTTTATTGATCTTCTTTTCTACGTATTTTTAACACTGTGTTATGTTATATTATAAAAACGTGATGGATGACTGAAATGATCTTGAGTTCTTGAGTCACTCCGACTCTCAGGTAAAGATGTGTTAAGGAATTAATAATAGATAATCCTTTCGAGTACCCATTGACCGGTAAGTGTTTACGTGGAACAAACTATCTCTTTTTAATTTGACAACAGACGGCCAATTTATATTTTCCAAACTATACCTAACCACTAGGTAAGTTCTACAACTATAACGCGAGTCTGAGTCCCTTTCTAATAAAGGAAATTATTAAAAATGTTAAAGCAATATGTTTATTTTTTTCATATTGCAATGTTTCAGATTGCACTATCACATTCTGGCAAATCTTGTGTATGTTCCCGCCCTTGCCAACATAATAATGTGTGTTGCAGGCTTTATGATAATAGTTATTTATGATACAAGTGCGGAAAGTTGGGAATTACCTATCCGCACGTGTATCATACAAAATTTTACAATGCATCATGCGAGGAAATTAAAAATTATATAAAAAAGGTGAAATTTGAATTGTCATTAAATCTCATTCTCGCACGCGTGTGGGAATTTTGGCCCGAAATCCATTCCCGCACGGCCGCCCCCCGGCGCGCCGCGCCGTGCCGGCATGGAGGGCTTCCCGTGTTCATGTTGACCCATGTAGGTAAAGGCGCACTTTCAGAGCAAGTGCATTGTAATGGTATCCTGCTGTTTCGGCAAAATATTTTTCGCCAAATTTCACTTCCCACAAAACTCGGCAGTAGTTTCATTTCCCAAACGAACAAATAGCACATTTTTGTTTCGCATTTTGTTCATTTGGTCAAAATATCATCTGGCATAATTTTGCTTTGTCAAGTGTTATTAAGACAAAAGTTTATTAAGCAAACACTTTGTGTGGGCTAATATTGTTTTCCAAACAAAACATTTGTTAAAATTTTCATTTCGCACATTAGGTATCAGGGTGGAAAAAATGGCTTGTCATAAGCGAACTCTGTTTTTGGTCGGTTAGGTTAGGGTTCACTTGTGTCCCTCAGACCAGAAATAGACACCTTGCATTATAATATATTGTTACCTAAGTACCTATAGTACAAAAAAACATATAAACTTACATGTAAATTATTTACTTTTGTTTTTTACAAACTACCCGCTTAGCAAAATATGTAATCTCACTCAAATAGATTTCGTATGCACTATACAATTAGGATCTAAATCGTATGCCATGCAATCATTTAGAAAACGAATGTTATGCCAAATAATACGTTTGACCAAATGAAACTTGACTATGTAAAACTTTACAAAATTTTACGTCTTCACAATGCGAGTTTTCCTGTACGCGCAGCGTGCAGTAAAACTCGCTTTATGCCCAGGTGTGACGTAAAAGTATTTTCCTGTATGTTGGCCAATTTCTGTGTCTCTATTGTGTTGTGGTCTCTATATTGGCTGAATGTCAACTTGAATCCACCTTAAGGCACAGCCACACTGGCGCGGCCTGCGGTGGCGGACAATATTAAATTAGACAGCGGCTGACAAGTTTACTATTGTCCGCCGCGGCCAGGCCGCGCCAGTCTGATGCAGGCCTAATACGCTCTTCATAATTAATGTTTCTAAAAGGCCCGTTCTATACTGATTTCATACATACTGTTTAATGCTGATAAATATATTGACAAACCAGCGCGGCTATCACAAAACGGCGCGCGGGCTTTCTCGATTTTTCTCCAACTATCCGTCTCTCTCTTATCAGATAACTTAGAAAGATACATATAGTGCGAGAAAAATCGAGAGAGCTCGCGCGCCGTCTTGTGATAGCCGTGCAGTATCGTGACAATTAAATACTCAGCGTGTGAATCAATTCAATCTTGCAGAAACTCAGATAGACTTTGGCTGAACGCAAGAACAGCGCTATCGCCATGCCATTAAAAAAAAGGAAGAGAGTCAGACTTTTGACGTTTGACGTTATTTTGTTGAAAATTGTTGATACATTTATTGAAATTACGCCTCAAGACGAATTTATCGCATATAAGTTTCCATATCAGAATCGTTTTTTTTTTTACGCTTTAGAATTTAATATGCGTTTTGTGAAGGTCTATCATCACAACACCGGATCGAAATTATTATATTCGATAGTTATGGCACACCCGCAATTTTGAAGTCACTGACAGTTGACAGATATGGCGGCTACGATTTCAAGCAGAAGAAATTAATAATTGAATGAGGTCAAATATTTCCGAAAATTTATTAATCGTCGCAGTCGGATAAAAACTATCCTAAACGGAAGCTAGTAGAGTAATAATGTGCTTATGAAAAAAGTTACATATTTTTCCGTTCATGGGAATCTGAAATCATCGGGGGACACAAAAATGGTTAGTTTAATACTGGCTGATTCTTTTTTTATTTAGAGATTTATTATAAGTGAGAGATTATAAGTGAGAGATTAAAAATGTGATTCTACTATTACTGGCATTTATATGTTATACATATTATGTTCGCTGGGATAGAGATCTCTTGGATACATTCAAATAATTTGTTGGCTGGTTGGGAAATAAGCTCTGAGGTTTTCACACGGTCTCCAAGGTTTGGAAAACCATGAATCTTGACGCACTATGTTATAGTCGGTCCTCTCTTTTCCGTTGGAAAAGAACTATCTCTTTTTGAGATAATGCAGAGCTTTGAGAGTACTATCAATGTTTATAACAGTCAACCTTTAATCCCAGTATCAAAAACCATGATTTGTGCAATAAATCATCAGAGGGTACGAAAGAGGACATTATAATGTTGATAAGGTGTCACCTATTCCGTTGGACTGTAAGACAGAAAATCTGGATTCTACTATTATTATAATGATACTGAAAGTTGGTACTTAGATACAACTATTTTTATAAAAGTTTACATAATAATGGCTTCGTGCTGTACACAGTCAAGTGCAAAAATATTATCGATGTAATCCTCTCATAAATATGTAGGTACCGAAACCTTAATCCGCTGACATACGAGCCATGGGGCATATTTATGAGTAAGTGCCTTGTAAGTGCATACACCCATATTTTTACACTTGACTGTACGTACGTACGAGCAATGTAGGTAGGTACCTAAGTTGTTCATTTGTTTTGGTAGAGCGCCCGAATAGCAACTGATTAAATCAATTTGACCTTATTGAGGTTAAACATTCGATTTACACGGCTATTTTAAAAACATGGTAAGGCACGAGATTCTTTTAACCAATTTTATCGAACCGGTCACGTTTTTGGAACGATTGCTTAATACGGAGCGAGATTGGATAATTTTGTGAATCACAAAAAAAGACTCGGTTTAATAATATGTTAACTATTTGACGCACGAATATACAATGCATATAAATGTATAGGTGGCCCGTCAGACGATGAGTCAGAGGTCCGAAATTTCAAGAAACACCCACCGATGTAGGACTGTTTTTTATTCCCCCGCCGTGATGCCAAAACGTGACCAATATACACGGGTTCATTTTAACTGTTAAGTGTTAACGTATTATTAATGATCATGAACTGATAACTGAATACGTCACGTACATAATAAATAATAAGTATTGTAGGTAACTTTTAAAATGTAACCCGAACCGAACCGAATTCGAACCGAACCAATATTTATAAGTGAACATGATGAGTGCATTTTGCCTTACGTATAGCAGATAGGAAACGTGTTAGTAATTTGTGATATACCACAATATATCAGCTTAATACGAAAACTGGAGGAAAACTTCAATATGAAACGTCTATGTTTTACAAACAAGGTCATTCGATTATCCTGTCTCAGAATCCCAAACTCATTTATGTTTTCTCTCATTTAAACGTCACCTAACGCAATAACGTGTGGAAATAAGAAATAGGTTAAGTAATGTTTTTTTACAATACATATGTACTTTCCCGCACTAGTGCGGAAAAGAGCACTTTCCGTGCATATGTCAAAACTTTAAAGAGCCATATGTACAGTAAAACGTTGTACGATACACGTGCGAATAGGTAATTCGAAACTCGTGTCGATTTAAAACACTCCCTTCGGTCGTGTTTTAATTTATCACCACGCGTTGCGAATTTCCTATTTTCAGCACTTGTATCGTAAATACCTATTACCAAATAAGTTCTTATTATGATGTTGTACTATTTACTTTATACCTAATAATAATAAATATAAATTAGTGTCATATGATATAGTTATATTTTGAAGTGTTACGAGTACATGGGCACTCAATTGAACTCATTTTAAAGAAGACATGAATGAATCCAATTTTGTGGTTTGTTTTAGTTATGTGTGGCCATATATGTTACAATTCTGGTAGGTACGCATAAAAACATAAATAACATTAACTCTTTTTTATTACGTGTACCTACCGATAGGTATGCCATACTTAAGCTTAAACTAAGATTTACTAGAAATATTTAAAATCAAGTTGAACTCACCTTCATATATGGACCTATCATAAAGAAATATTATCAAACGCTTCGCGAAATTTAATTTCACGAAACTGGAATACAACCGAAAGGTTAATAAAGTTATGCACTGGGTACAAAAGTCTCACAG
Source organism: Epinotia demarniana (assembly GCA_945867215.1). Classification (NCBI taxonomy): domain Eukaryota; kingdom Metazoa; phylum Arthropoda; class Insecta; order Lepidoptera; family Tortricidae; genus Epinotia; species Epinotia demarniana. The sequence goes on along the minus strand of OX244268.1, from coordinate 10,573,325 downwards.
CAAAATACTATCACAGATTTTTACAAGCGAAACGCCACTTAAAAAAAAGCATCCAATCCGCAAAGTCATTAGCACGAAATCACCACTTAGCACATGTTTTGGAATAACTAAGTAATTTGGAACGCGACGAAATTATATTCCAGCTATTTCTTTTTAGGCATATTGTGTGCCGCGAAACGAAAAAAATGGAAGTTGCAATTCGAATTTAGAACACGCGCTTTTTAAATTCGCGCGGGAAAATTGGCTAGCGCGCGACGCGAATCGTGTGTCGGCTGAGCGGCGACTGGCTGTAGGCAGCGATCTCCAACACTTGTATATTCGCGGCCGTTAAAAAATAAACGACGAGAGGTGATGATCGAAGGCCTGCGAAACGTTTCAGAGGAACTGTTATCTAACGTGCGTGCGTTTCCAATGCCCCGGGGCTAACCGGCGCCGTCGCGAATTGCTTCCTTTCACGGCTTCGGAAACGTGTATATGTGGGTTATGGAAATTTCTGAGTATAGGAGCCCTACCCAGGATTAATACTCATGAGTGAACCCGTCACTCAGAAATCCAATCACGCGTTCTGATGACGCGAGTCGATACGCGGAAGTTGCCTCTATTAAGGTTCATATTCATGTTATTGTTTTTATTGACAACACACTTGAAATATTTATTTTAATATTTATTAAAAGAATCATAACCATTTTATGGACGCTTTGGCAGTGTGCTCATTACGCAGCGCATTTTAGGTCTATGTGATTTATTAATAAACTACGATAGACAAACATAGGTACACGTCCTAGGGAAAAATACAAAGCGTAACTCATTTTTCTGCTCTTGAGTGTATTTCATTCATAACTTTAACAGCGAGTGGCGGATTCCAAGAACTCTCTCTCTCTCTCTCTCTCTTCGTAGATATGAATCTGGGGTCATTCCCTGTTAAATGTTGCTTTCTACGCGCCCTGAATTGTGCATCATACTACGCAGATACTTGTACAGTCACCAGCATCAATTTCTGCCGAAACAAAGCCGGCAAAAATATCTGACACGTCCTTATGGCATTAGACATAGAGTCGTGTCAGATATTTATGCGTGCTATGTTGTGGCAAATGTTATTGCTGGTGACTGTACTGATCGCACATGGTGCCCTAAACTTACATAATTGCCCATCGATGGAAATTGGACTATCATCGCAGGGGTCCATTTCGTGGCAAAGAAAATGTGTTTTTTATTTCTTTCTTTTATTATCTGTGTTGTGTTTGTCACGAAATAAATGTTTTGCTTTGATTTGGATAGGGCTCGTTCAGGTGGCACCGAGGAGGAATGAGGCTATCCGCAGCAGAACCAAGGTAACCGATATAGCCCTCCGTATCGCTAAACTTAAGTGGCAGTGGGCGGGGCACATAGCACGTAGAACCGATGGCCGTTGGGGCGGAAAGGTTCTCGAGTGGCGACCACGTACCGGAACCGGAAAGCGCGGCGTGGGTAGGCTCCCCACCGGGTGGACTGATGCCTGGTAAAGGTTGCGGGAGTCCGCTGAATGCGGGTGGCGCAGGACTGGTCACTTTGGCACTCTTTGGGGGAGGCCTATGTCCAGCAGTGGACGTCTTTCGGCTGATATGATGATGATGACCAGGCCACCAGCCTGCAACTTGTTCAACAGAATTCAATACCATGAACCACAAATAACATAAGTTGAACTTGAGTGCATACAAACTATACAAAGACTGCTCTGCCGGAATAGGTTGGTAGTTTGACATACTAATTCATGGAATGTCGAGAAAGAGAAAAAAATCTAAGAAGTCAAAGATTAGAAATCTGAATTGGGGAAAAAATGGATAAACCAGCCCATTTACCCATGTCGCCTGACAAATTGTGTCATCAGAGGGGTAGTCCCGTGACGTTTCGAACGCGCGTTAGGACAATTTAACCGTCATTTTTGCATATAAAAGTTGACATTTAGATCTAGGTACCTAATGTACTTATGTACATGCGATACGTGATTGGCCTGCAGGGGCCTCGAACTGGCTAATAAACATTAAATAAAGCCTCGAGCTGATTATTGAAAAAATCATAGTTGAATTATGATGATGTATCACAGAAACATTAATATGTCGTTAATCGTTGCCGAATGATTCTGAAAAAGATCTGTTTCTTACTTATTTCTAACTTACTTGGGTCCTTTTATATTTTTTTGTATTAACTCATTTCTGTGCCTTAAGAGGGAAGTAGGTTTGGAATACTACGTACTCCTCCATAGAAAAATACATAAGGTTTTTCCCCTCGACTAAAATTCTAATCTATCGTATAGTACGGTTTTTTTCTAGACTGTATTCACTTCTCTGTGTGTCTAGTAAACAAAGCGATTGTATTTCATCGTTAAGTGTAACCGCGTGGACCAATTTGTAAGTAAATCAATAGTCACTATTTAAGCTATTTTTTAACATGGCCATTTCATTTTGAAGCCTTTGTGGCACGTGGCTAAACATATGCTTTGTTGGACTGTTAGGTTTTATGACTTAAGCTAAAATCCGTTCTTAAAAAAGAATCCGCGCTATCGTGCTCTATTCTCGTCTTAATGAATGCAGCATGTAAATGCATGTAAAAGTCAGAAAGGAGTGTGGATTTTCTCGTCTCGCTGTCGCTGACTCGTTATTGTATTATGTGAAACATGTGGTTGCGAGCGTGTGCGTTTAAATTTCAGTTGGAAGAATATCTAATTATTCACATGACGTTTCGGCAAAACGCGGTTGTTTAAGACGCTTGATGAAACGGAGTATCATCAGCTATCGTGGCATTGTTATATTATAATGTATACTTTAATTTTTAACCGTTTTGTTTTTTAAAGTAAGAAAAACACATAATGTGTAAGGAAAATTATAGTCAACAAAGTGAAATAGAACACTATCTGATTATAGACAAGTCGTAAGTTATCTGGGAGTCCATTTGACCAGACAACGGAATTGAAATCAAGTTTATATCTGTTGCACGCGCTCTCGTGCTTTCAAAGCTAAAGTAAGAAAAACACATGATGTGTAAGTAAAAGAATGTCAACATAGTGAACTATCCTAAGACGTCTCCAGAATTTCCTTCCTCTTCGTACCAAGTTGACCCTTACTCAATCTCTTTTGCTTCCTCTTCTGGACTATGGCGATATTGCGTTTCTGGACCTCAACGAGGAGCTACTTGATAAGCTGGAGCGTCTACAAAATGTATGTATCAGATATGTATTTGGTCTACGCAAGTATGATCATATCTCTGAATTCCGCTCTAAGCTTCGATGGTTACCGATTCGCCGGCGCAGGGATGTGCATATCCTGTCATTACTTTTCAATACACTGTTCAGCCCTACTTCCCCTCCTTACCTTTCTGAGCGGTTTAGTTATATGGCAGACGGCAGTGGCCACCGCTTGCGGTCGAGTACTAACCTTACTCTTGCTGTACCGTCTAGAAAGACGCGAACATACTCCAGATCTTTTACTGCGCGCGCTGTTAAATTGTGGAATGAGTTGCCTTTGTCGCTGAGACAGTCGCAGTCTGTTGCGTCACTTAAGATGAATTTGAAGAAGTTGTGGCTTTCCAATGACTTGTGAATTGGTTGAATATAGTATTTATTTATTTATTGTATATTTGCGATATATATGTAACATATGTTAGTGTGTATTATATTTTATATTGTATATTTATATATGTATTGGCATGTTTTTATTTGTCTAGAATTAATACTAATTAGGATTTGCTTTATTTTCTCTGTTTTTGTACACGGTATAAGTTTGCCTATCTCGTTCTACCTACCTTCCTCTCAATTGCTCAAAGGTTAGCTGGAAGAGATCCCTTATAGGGATAAGTTCGCCTTTGTACTTTGATCTATTGTGTGACATGTATATTCCTTAACCTGTTATTGTGTACAATAAAGTGCTTACATACATACATACATACTATCTGGTTATAAACAAGTCATAAATTATCTGGGAGTCCATTTGACCAAACAACTGAATTGAAATCAAGTTCATATATGTTGCACGCGGTTGCGCTTCCACGCTCGCTAAACGGACTAACTAGTGCACTCAACAGGATAATATCAAACTGCGATTAGATTGTGACACGTGGATTTTTATATGCACTGACAGCTATTCCATTCCCCAACTGATCGCGGTTAAATAATATCAATATGAATTTAATCCAATGCCCTTAGTCTAAGAGCCTTGTTTACAAATACCATACAAACACGTTGTGGGTGACAACCTCGCAAGATAAATCCTGCAGCGCGAGATAACCTACAAACCCGATGTTATTTTAGATGACACTTCGTCAAAACCAACAAGAAGGTAGGTAGCGCAGATAACGAGAGATCTATTCGGGATACATATTGAATTGGGATTGATTTTGTATTTATTCACGCGCTCACCGGCTCGCGCGCCGTGCACGCGCGCTTTGGAAGACAAGGTGTCTTCTTCAGAGATATATTATGGCCGGAGGGGTATCCATACTATCCATACTTCCATACTAATATTATAAATGCGAAAGTGTGTCTATCTATCTGTCTATCTGTTTGTCTGTCTGTTACCTTTTCACGCTTAAACCGCTGAACCAAATTTCACCTAAATAGGTGAAAGGCCATGGCAGGGTAAGGGAACATCTTGTGCTTTAATAGCTTTTCCGCTTGTTTTTTTTTCTGATGATAGGTCACGCACGACGTAAGTAAGTGCTATACTAAATTTCAGCATTCTCCTCTTCTTATTTTTGAAGAAAATAAATAAATATGAAAAATTAATTTTCATGAATATCTCCGCTTTAATGTCTGTTATATGACTGTTTAAAAATGGCTTTAGTATTGTAATTAATGAAAATAGTGACGAGGACGATTGAGTCGAGCCTGTCTTTTGTTACGATGCAAAAATGCTAGAAGCTTGAATAAAATATATCTTATAGTTAAAATTGCTATCATAAGTAAAAAAAATTGGAGGTGTCTCTATCTTATGAGCAGATGTCGGCGGGGGTGAGCTATTTTTACGTCATTAATGTCATATAGATGTGTCTTGTAGATATTACTATGGATAAGGTGTATTCTATAAAGAAATATTAAAAGAAGACTAAATTGAAACGATTAAATATAAAATGAAAATGCATTACAAAACGAGCTAAAATTCTAGTTCAAACTGTTTTCCCACTGAAGCGGAAAGCTGTGCAAAATAGATTAATCACATTCCGTAGATTCTTACAAATGAAAGTTGTTTTGATAGCTACGTAAAGCTCGTAGCAGAAAGGCAGCCTGAATAAAATCATTCCATTTGTTAATAATTACATATGGGGCATTTTCCATTGAATGACAAGGTGTACATACCTTGTCATTCTTTGTCATGTTATGCAATAACTGAAAACAGATCACCCCCGCCGACCTCTGCTTATAAGTAATAAATTGTTTTTTTTTTTAATGTCAACATCTATTTTATTTTTTATATGGAATGTCATGCGGCTTATAGTGACATATTCTGTGTCTTGCTAAGTGTATTGTATGTATGAAGCACGAAATTATTCGTTCCATTAAAGCGGAGATATTCATGAAAAATTATTTTTCTTATTTATTTATTTTATTAAAAAATAAGAAGAGGAGAATGCTGAAATTTAGTATAGCCCTTACTAACGTCGTGACCTATCATCAGAAAAAAAATCAAGCGGAAAAGCTATTAAGGCGCCGCAGGTTCAGCGAAGTGAAGCGAACAGAGTTTTTGAAACAATATAATGCGTGTGTTTATAATAATATGTTTCCAAAAAAATACGAATAGTAATCTTGAGGCTTTTCTACAGGGATATCAGTCAATCGGAACATGTTTAAGCAATTTTCGCTCGATGGAAAAAAATCACGAACATAGATCTAAAAGGGACTAAAATACACTTAGAATATTCGCAACAAATTATGCACAAAAGCTATGAATATTAAAATGCTACGATATAAACGAGTTCCACGCGGACGGAGTCGCGAGCAGAAACTAGTTTTATAGATTTACTTATCCAATTCCTTCGGATTTATAGAAAGACCTGTCTCTCGTGATCTTGAGATCTTGTATCAAAGTAATCCGTTCAAAAAGCGACGTTACCCAGCTAGATGTTTCAAAATTCAATAGCAGTTTTATTGAATGTCGACCAGCAAACAGAATTTAAAGTATTAATGATAAGTTTGTTTTATTTCTATTTATTTTGTTGGACGGAACGCTCTGTGGCCAACAGATATATGATTTATAAATTATCACTTTCCTTAATTTAGTCCATGTTCGGGAGGAACATTTCTAGTCCCGTAATGGTGGGTATACACTGAGCAAACGAACGACCAACGAACGCGAAGCATTTACGTGACAGCTATTTGTTAGAGTGAGATACATAGCCGTTCGTTGGCTTGGTGTGTACGCACCATAACATCATTCGGTTTAAAACATTTAAGTTGTTGCTATTTAATTAAATTGGTATTAAAAACGAATTTCCAAAAAGTCGCCGATGTCGCCATATGATTCGGTGTTGAACTGTAAATGACGAAGACATTGACACAGCTTGACGAAACGGTGTTGACACAGTGATGTAATAGTTTATAGTTGCCTTATTTCCTTCACCGTGGCCAAGGAGAATATTGAATATTCCGTACACGGAGGGAATAAGTGGCTCGAGCTATAAAATAGATAAAAAATGGAACTTCATGATATTCGATCTAAGTTCAAACGTCTTCTAAGTCAAAGACTACAATATACATTGTTCTAAGTATTTTATAGTTGAGAGTTGTCAACATATTCGTGCCATCTACGGGCCATGTCATGGCACGTCACGACATTTTTTTTTTGTCTGACTTTTTTACAAGCCGGGCACACAGGTCCCATGGACGGATATATGAAATATATAGTATAAGGTTGTCAGTCAACATATTGGTAGTAAAACCATCTAGTCTAGAGTCGCTGGAATACCATACACTACAAAATACCTCAAACACATGCCTATATTTGTGAGAAGAATTTTAATTTATGGAAATAATTTGTATACATCATCCCCAAATCCTACCAGAGCAAGTTTGTTGCATAAGTCTACTGTGGTAGTTTCCGATATGATAGATTAATATTCTATTAGAAGACACCAAACTAGAGGGGACACACGTAGGGGGGTTTACGACGACAGCCACGGCAACGAAAGTTGCTGAGGCAGTCACGGAACCAGTCTCCCATGTCCCAGCACAGACTGACTCGCTCCCGAGACGGATGAAGAAGAACTTCTTCGCGAACACTCGGAAAGTGAGGAAAGATGTGCAGAGGAACAAGAAAAGCTGGCCATCCGTAAGAAAGAGGACAAGGCAGAGAGGGGGATGTCAACAGAGGAGACTGGTGACGATGAGGCAAACACTACAGCCATGGTACTGATCCAGGAGCCGTGTGTCAGGAAGGGTACTGTCTGCGGTCTCCGCAGCACAGTGGGTAAGCTGACAGTACAGTCAAGGGCATAAATATACAGTGTGTATATTTTATATTACCTCAAATTGTAACCAGAGGTACGTGTTAGGGCTATGAACCGATATTGCAAGAAAAAATTAAGTTAAGAGGGCGTTCAAAATTTCGTCAGGAATAAGCGACTATTACCGATTTTTGACGGTCTAAATCTAAGAAACGGAAAGATTTTTATAGATTCCGATTACTTATTTGCATAGCTCAACTCCTTTTATTGTGCGTAGCGGCCTCTGATTTAAGAAAAACTGAATATGTTGACCGAATATGCCCGATTACCGACAGTAGTTTTCGGAAAAGAGCGCCGAGCCATAATTTGGCCGCCTAATTCTCCATGATGTTACATGAGAACCTAGCTGTTTTTTTTTCTTTTCACTATTGTAATATGTCCGTATTGTACGTAGCGGCCTCGAATTTTCCTTTTTATTCACGTATGTATATGTAAATTGATCTCAATTACACCATATTTTGCAACAATATCGTACTAAAAACACAAGGATTTTCTCTTTATTGTTGAATTATTAGTAAATTGAATCTTAAATAAAATTAAAGTTCATACTTTTACCAACACAATACAGTAAAAAAAATACAACTTTTTCCAACATTTATATTTTTAAATAATCTTTCAAACATAGTATAAATTTACCGTCGCGCGCGATCTCTTGCCAGTACCGGCTTAGCCGTTGTCCGGGTTGGACCTGTACGTCGTGTAATTGTGGCTATTCACGAAGGCTAACCGTCAACTAAAATATTATTTTGATCTCCGACTAGGCATAGTTGTTATCAACGTCGGGGTCAAACTATACTAGTGAGTCATTCGTGAGGCTAATCGAGACAACTTACGAATTGCATAACTGCCATGTCAATTATTTTACGAGTGATCGTGATACTTGGTGATTTTTTATAAGCTTTTATTTAGTTCACCTATCCGTTGCCTGTAATTCAATCTTTCAAGTTAAATTTGATCCACTTCCTGGTTTCCGATTGAGCTGAAATTTTGCATGCATGTATAAATTGGATGACAATGCAATATTATTATGACATAAAGCTGATCTGATGATGGAGCTGGAAGGTGGCCATAGGAACTACGTAATTAAACGACGCAACCCCATCGAGTTTGGGCTCCATTAATTCGTCTTGACGAGTACTTGGTAACCAGGGTCTGATGATGGAGCTGGAAGGTGGTCATAGGAATTCCGTAATTAAACGACGCAACCCCATCGAGTTTGGGCTCGTTTAATTCCTCTTGACGAGTACTTGGTAACCAGGGTCTGATGATGGAGCTGGAAGGTGGTCATAGGAATTCCGTAATTAAACGACGCAACCCCATCGAGTTTGGGCTCGTTTAATTCCTCTTGACGAGTACTTGGTAACCAGGGTCCGATGATGGAGCTGGAAGGTGGTCATAGGAATTCTGTAATTAAACGACGCACGCAACCCCATCGAGTTTGGGCTCGTTTAATTCGTCTTAATGAGTACTCTGGTACTATATGGTAACCAAGGTCTGATGATGGAGCTGGAAGGTAGCCATAGGAACTCCGTAATTAAAAGACGCAACCCCATTTCATCAGTCCACTTTGTGGGGGGTCCGCTGCGCCATCTGGTACGTGGTCTCCGCTCGAGAACCTTTCCGCCCCAACGGCTTTAAAGTATTTCATTTCTCTGTACAAGAAACTACAAACCACCGACATAATATGCAGGGTTGTTGTAAATAACAATATGAATAAAAAACTTTTTAACCGACTTCAAAAAAGGAGGAGGTTATATGTTTCACTATTTTTTTTTATGTACGCACGTTCGCCGATTTCTCCGTCAGTTGTGGCCCGATCAAAAAATATATTTAAAACATGTATACTTCGAGATGGACCCATCGTCACCAAGTCAGGATCTGATGATGGGCAACCCTCAAATATTACGTACTTATTACGTGTTTCATGAATTCTCTAAAGCTTTTCAGGTATGTTTTTTTTCTGGTAGTCATCAGTTCATGTTGGTGGGCTGATGATGGAAGGTACAACTCCTCAACGTTTAGGAGTTGGAGGAGTTTTTTTTAATCTTATACACCGTTCATCATATTCTTTCAAGTTATTCAGGTGAGCACACGTCAGGATCTGATGATGGGATCCCAGGGAAATTGAGGGTAACCCTCAAATTTTATAGGCACGCGTGTAGTTGACATCGGTATTTTCTATTATGACTCGTGTATTTATCCTTGGAAATCGTAATTTTGGTGAAGTTGAACTGGTGATGAAGAGACCAGGCTAATGGAGAGATCCATTCTCCTCCTCCTGGAGCAGTCCTTAAGGATGTAAAATACGAATTTCACGAAAATCAGTTGAGTGATCCAACTAGAGAGTGCAAAAACCGGTCAAATTTCAAAACGGGTTATTAACCGGTTTTTTTAAAAGCTAAAAGAATTGTATTGGAGGATAATTTTACTGTAAGAATGTTAGTTCTGGTTTATTAGTAGGCGATGTGTAGTTCAATAAGTAACTAACTTTTTTTAAACTTTTTATACATCATCATAATTGTCCTTTTACAGTCAAGGAAAATGATTCGCTTACCGTTTCGCTGAATTATTGCTTGAGAGATGGACATATCTTAAGGTTTATATTCGCTTCAGCAAGCGAAAGTGTTGACAACGACGATTGATAACGTGAATGTTCGGAGGCTGGTCCGAAATTATTGACGTTAATATCATCTACGATAAGATGATTAATTCAAAGTCTATGTCATGGTAGTGCTGTACATGACTCGTAAGGCCGATACGTATTTTATCGCTATCATTACTAACTTTAATTAAACTTACTAAAAATTAATAAGTTACAATTTACTAGTTTTTTTGCTAAATAACGGTCTCGGCTCACAATTTCAAGTATTTTATAAATGTAACTCATTTCGGTTAGTAACCGGTTCCTTTATAGTGTCCAAACCCGGTTATTTACCGAACTCAAAAAGTTCCGGTTAACCTGTTTGCATTCCCTAGAGCAACCTATAGAGGGGACAGCCGGATAGCCGGACAAACGAAAGCATTATTGCCCTATAGTTGAATATCGAACTCGCTCACAAAATTTCACGTGAATCTGTTTAGAGATGCAACCTATAGAGGGGACAGCCGGATAGCCGGACAGCCGGACATACGAAAGCATTTTTGCCCCTTAGTTAAATATCGAACTCGTTCATAAAATTTCACGAGACTTGGTTCAGAGATGCAACCTGTAGAGGGGACAGCCGGATAGCCGGACAGCTGGACATACGAAAGCACTTTTGCCTTTACATATCGAACTCGCTCACAAAATTTCACGAGAATCTGTTGAGAGATGCGACCTACATATAGAGAGGACAGCCGGACCACTTAAAAAAAGCATTTTATATCAAAAAAAGACGTAACTACTTAAATACCTATTATACTTTGTCAGAGTATTTTAATATGTATAGAAAATATGTGCACAAAAAGCAAATACTTGCATTGTTCAAGTTAGGGCACCACGTTAGCGAAGTAATACTTACCATCTTTTAGTGCAAGTATTAATATCGGTCGCGCATTCGCTCCAACGGTGCGCTATACAGCTACAGTAAGCTTGTGTGCGTGCTAGTAGTATTTACACACACACTACGCACTACGCGTCTCAAAATACCGAATCCTGAGCGAGCGCTTTTTTCAATAGCACTCTGAGTAATTAATTTTTGAAATTTTATCGAACGGCAATGTATTGCGTACACTGTGACCTGATGAAACATGAAAGAATCGGGTGACATGTGATGATTTATTGTGACGTCACGTCAGTAAGACAAAGTAGTGATCCACTGCGTGCTGAATTATTTTATATGAAAAAAAAGTTCGCTTTTTTAAAATAATTTTACGATAAATATATTTATTAGTGCCTATACTAAGACCCCCCTAAAGTTTGCGGTTATATCAAATATACACGCTGTATATACGTTCCCAAGGCGTCAAAAATATCCTTACAGTAGATTAGCCAGAAATATCTGTACGGTAATCCGGTCAAAAATATGTGATCATTTTATTAGTCAAAAATTTCTAGAAATTTACATGGCCATTCAAATGTACAATTTCAGTCAAATATATGTAGGCAAATACTTTATCTATACACGGAACTCTCACATACATAAGAACAAAACCCAAGCCAAAAATATCTATACTGTCAAAGGCATTAATATGTATACAGTCGAGTTCATAAACGGTCCCAAAGCTTCAAATATATGTGTAGGTACTGTATATTAGCCAAAAATATCCGTGCGCCAATTCGATCAGATATATGTGCACATTTATCGAGTCATTAAAATGTGTACTAATACGTTAATTGATGATATCAGTACAATCACAGACAAATATATGTAGGCAAACACGCAGCCAGAAATATCTATCTATACACATGTTTCTCATATACGTGCGAACAAAGATGGGGTTGTAAATATTTACCCACGTACCTATGTCATAAACATATGAATAAAACGGGTCAATAATATGTGCAGTCAAGGCCAAAAATATATATGCACGCATTTCCTATATATATGTAAACATAGAAAGGTTATAAATATCCACACAGACAATAATATTTAAAGACTTGGAATTTGACGTTCATCGAGAAGATCACCACCTTCATGCTGAAGGCGTTGGAAAGGCTTTGTGACAGACATCTGAGGGAGAGAGCGCTAGCACCCGTGCCTCTGCATCAGAACCAACATGCCTACAGCTTAGGTAAGGCTGCGCTTCATGCGATGGTTACCAAGGCCGAAATCGCAATCAACACCTTCATTGACATCGAGGGAGCCTTCGACAAAACTAAATTCACCAGCATAACTGCAGCACTGGCAAGGCACGGAGTGAATGAGGTCATGATGAATAGATAGATAAACAACATGTTAAGTCAATGGGTCATTCATTAGGCTTGGGGAAGTCAAGACAAAGCAAGCACAGTATTGTGTCCCCAGAGAGGCGTCCTCTCGCCACCACTCTGGAACATGGTGGTTAACGACTTAATCACCAAGTTAATCAACCATCACTACACCATCGTTTATGTATCGGGGGGTATAGACGTGCAGAGCGGGTACCAATTTTTTCTCTCGAGTGGTCCAGATATCAGAGTGCATGAATTCTGTGAGCCCAGCCTAATTTAGGTAGGTGGTTGTCTTCGCAACACTGTCCAATACAAACTTCGTTGTGTAACACTAAAACATTGGATCTCTTACGCAAGATCATAGAGCAAAAAGTAAACGGAAAATATCAATAAACGCCTACAAAATGTGTTCCATAAAACTATCAACTTCGACTTAACGACTTTTTAACTCCTCTTAAAACGTCAGTTATATTTTACGACGACAGCAAAAGCATCTATTCTCGTATTGCTATAGTGAAACGTCAGGAATTGTAAAACAGCCCGAGCAACCAGGCAATGTAAATATTATGACTTCAGTATGTAGCTACGCAAAATGAGAACGGAAATTGTTCCTTCAGCGCCATCGATAAGAGCTTTAAGAGAGCAATTTTTAACTGACTTCAAAAACAGGAAGAGGTTCTCAATTCGGTTGTCTCTCACTTTTTTTTAAATGTTTGTTACCTCAGAACTTTCTCCGTCATTTATGAATCGATTCGTACAATTCTTTTTTATTTGAAAGTACCTATATGGTTCCAGATTGGTGCCATTGTTGTCAAAAAGCCAGTTGGATGATCGGATCAACGAGGAATTGAGGAAATCCTCATTCCATGGCGAAGTACTGAATAAAACTGTTTAAACTATGTTTTTTAACTAAATTATATAATTCTCATACCGAGGCCGCCCGGTAGGTCGACGCGACGCCCTGTCGGACGTCCAAGGTACCGCAGGAGTGACATGCTCCTGGCGGATCTGCGCGAGCTCCAAATCTGCAATTGGCAAGAGTTGGCGCAGAACCAAGAAAAATGTCGCACTCTCGTGTCGGAGGCAAAGATTCATTATGGGGCGCCGAGCCAACGGAGTAGTACTTAGTAGAATATAAAACCCTTTTACAGCTTGAGTGAGCCTTGTGTCCACTAGAAGAGAAATTTAAACCTTAGATGAGTCTAAGAGTCCCCGGGTAGGTTTCATGTAGGTACATATTCCACCGATGAATGCGCTAGATTTATATTTTTAACTTATAATTGTAGGTAATAAAAGCGTTCCCAACTGGAACTCGAGTGCTTCTACAAAAACACATAGAAATACTGTAAAGTTGCAAAATAGATTGCAATTTCAAATACAAATTCAAATGGAATAAGAAATCACAATGAAGCAAAATGTTATTCCCGTACCGGGAATCGAACCCGAGCCTCCTGGGTGAAAGCCAGGTATCCTAGCCACTAGACCATACGGGAGATGATGATTGAACCGAATTTAAGATATAAACGTGTAGATGGTAGTCAAAATTAAATATAACGTGGATTAATATTTGCAACTTAATTTTCTAGTAATTGAACATAATTAAACCTCAAACTTAACACTATTATCTGAATGTAACATTAAATTACGCATACATTTTGTTGTTTCCAAAAGCCATCTAGCGGAATCTTGCAATACCAACCGTAGGTACAATCGTTGACGGTCAGTTTATTAAGAAGTTTGTCTACTCAGCGAGAGATGGCGCACCTATCAAAGTGGATTAGGTATCGCTATAGCTTGTGTTTACACTTTACAAAACCTATTTAAACTATTTTATAAACATATTTAGAAAATAACATTAGAGCGACCTAGGGTTTAAAGGAAAAGTACAATATAATTTTTAAAAAAGCAGTTGTTTTTTACCATGCCAAATCGTTCTTATGAAAAATAAAAAGATGTTTAAAAAACCCAACTGCTTTTTTCAAATATTAATATCCTCACGTATAACGTCACTCCCGCGGTTATGAGAAATCCAACGAAACCTCAAATGCCAAAATCCATCAAGCAGTGTAGCTGTGTAGCCCGAGAAATCTAATTTTCTTGTCCACGTCACAAACATACATACATACGCTCGAAAAACATAACCCTCCTTCCGGAGCAGTCGGGTAAATATATCGAGGGATCTGCGGTCAAATGGATTATGGCATGTAGTATAATCCTAACAGTGTCCTAACCTAGCCTAACAATTATAATAACACTCAGAAAACGTGTGGCATCAAAACATAGTGAGGAAAAGAAGTTTGCATTTTAGTATTCCGACCATTATTGGTAGCCCACATCGATTTAAAATAAGTACCTACCGCAAGATTTCCTATAAGTACTGTATTATGGCAAATGGTTGCCCGTGATCATATTATGGTAATTTAAATTATTGCAATGGTACCAACAGTGCAGTACGTTTCTCATACCTATGGCATCCTGTAGGTATAGTCGAAGATAAAAATATGGTAAAAATATACTTTTTCCTTATCACCATCGAATAAGGTAAACATAGACATATTCTGTGATAGCATACAAGCAATAAAATCTAAACTGATAAGTTTCTTCATGTGTGATACTCAGGTGTAGGCTCGGGTTATTAGAGTTTAAAGTAGCCTAATTCATTAACTACCTTGTTCTTGTATATTCAGCGTATTAGATAGTGCGCGATTGGTTACTGCGCGTAATGTACGCTAAGTTTAAGTTTGGCTATAGATTTATTTGTGTTAGTTTATTTCTATAAGTGAGAACCTGTAATTGGCTATATGGTTTTATTATTTGTCTATAAATATGTTGCGCTGTTGGTTTTCCATGTATCAATAAATAAATATATACATATAACGTCGACTATACTTAGTTGTTAACTATGATATTTGGACCATTTGACACGGTCGAAGACAGACACCTAATAAGATTCGACACACTCACGTTATATAACACGCGTTGTTTTTCTTTGTTATCATTCAATGTCCTCCTGTCTGATACCTATAATACAAGGTACGTATAATGGGTGACTGACCATCTTTTATATTCACAGAGGCAATAGTAATCAAAACTTTGACTCTAATACACAGGTACAATTATTATGGACGACAACATCAACACGCGACGGCAGAGCTACGCATCGCGTCATACGGAGATTATACGTAAGAGAAATATGTGATTATTTATAAAGACTTAGATTGTTTAGAGTAAATAAAGAACCCAGTAGTTAGAATCCCAATAGTAATTATTTACACAAAACACCCTCTCATAGCATTCATTTGATATTGTAAACATTAAAGTAAAATCCCAGTACAAATTGTATTAGAAAGAGAGAGGAGATGTTGCCTATGCGCGAGCGCAGCGCAGACTGGCCGCCATGGAGGGGAGGGGTGTATCGCGCCAACATGACCGTAACGAGAGCCGCGGCCACCGAGCCTGAATTAGAATTTAGTACGGCGCATTTTCACTTTGCAATTAATATGTTTACGTTTATACCTTTACAACGGCTCATCGTATCAGAATGATTTATATATTGTTAGAAAGCTAATTAAAAGTTCTATTAAATGTTTAAACTTACAAATAAGTAAACTCAGTAGGTTCAGCGCAAATGATGAATAAGTGTTAAGAAAGGGACCGAATTACGGTTTGCCCGATTTCCATGTACGATTATTCAAATAAGAAAATATTTACGAACCCTACTGTACTTATAAGATCTCAAGCCATATTAGAACTTTGTAAATCAGCTTAGTCTTCCGCCCATTAATATGTATAACATCCCAATAACATCTTGCAATGTAAATTAGTCAAGTCAAAGTGGGCGTAACCTTTATTGTCTCACTCAGCACGTCTTGCTCGCCCACTAGCAGGTATAAATAGCAGGTACGGCCCGGAGCAAATCAGTGGATACGTTCAGATTAGAGATGATAGGCAAGATGGTAGGCCATTCGGGGGCACGCTCATTTTCTACAAACGTAACTTACATTGCATAAGTCTCAATCCACCGCCCCTGACTAATATGGAAGTGTCGGTCTGTCGCATCTCGATGGAGGGGCACCCCCCGATATCGATTGCGTCAATCTACCTTTCACCTCAACGAGACTTACTTCTGACTGACCTCAACTCTTTAGCCTCCCTAGGTCCTTCGGTCATCGTGGCCGGGGACCTAAATAGTAAGCATATCAGCTGGGGATGCGTAGCATCCAATCCCAACGGCAATCGGCTTCATCACCTTTTGATCGATAGCCTCCCTTTCGATCTCCTCGCTCCCTTAGAGCCGACTCACTTCCCTCATAACGTAGACCACCGACCTGACATACTCGACATAGCACTACTAAAGAACGTAGCGTTAACTCTGCGTTCTATAGAAGTGCTACACGAACTAGACTCGGATCATAGGCCAGTCCTCTTGAGACTAGGCCCTCACCCCAATAGTACTCCTCGAACCAGGACACTCGTGGACTGGGACAAGGTACAATCAGGTCTCCTACAGACGGACTCCCCCCTGCTTAGAGATATCCCAGACAATATAACTACAACCGAACAGACAGACCAAGCGATCGATTCTTTCACCAACTACCTCAACGCTGTTCGAAGCGAAGCCTCAAGGGAGGTGTCGGCGGAGGACATCCAAAACCGACCTCTACCTACGGAATTCAAATCACCCTTCTGCCGAAAATCGGCAAATCCTGAGGGACTTGTCTAACGAGTCCAAACAGAGAATTGCCGAATTTCGGGAGAACTCGTTCAGGGATCTGATGGGGGAGATAACGCCTAGTCACCTGGCTTACTGGAAACTAGCGAGATCTCTCAAATCCGATGCCTGTTGGACCATCCCTCCCTTGGATCGACCGGATCACTCAACCCCCGCGTTCGAGGACAGTGAGAAAGCCGAATGCCTTGCGAGTAGTTTAGAGTCCCAATGTTCGCCCAACCTCCTCAACACCGACGAAGCCCACATTAGTAGGGTCGATTCCGAGGTGGACAGGAGATCGCGTCTCCCCGTAACTTCACCCATTTTACCGGTGTCGGTTAAGGAAGTCAGTGACCTTGTCAGGCGTCTCCGTATTAGGAAGGCTCCGGGTGCGGATGGTTTATCCAATCGCATCCTGAAACTTCTCCCCGAAACCCTCCTCCTCCTTTTGGTCGGCATCTTCAATGCCGCACTGACCAATGCTCACTTTCCAGCCGCGTGGAAATGTGCAACGGTCATAGGGATAGCGAAGCCCGGCAAACCCCGGACCTCGCCTGCCTCTTACAGGCCGATCAGCTTACTTAGCTCCCTTGGAAAGCTATATGAGCGGATCCTTCTCACGAGAATTCTCAGATTTACGGCTGAGAATAACCTCCTCATCGATGAGCAGTTCGGTTTTAGATCCGGACACTCATGCGTCCAACAGGTGCACCGCGTCACGGAGCACGTGTTGGATGGTTTCTCTCGATTCCAGGGGCTCAAGACCGGTGCGATCTTTCTCGACGTAGCGAAAGCCTTCGACAAGGTCTGGCATAACGGGCTTGTATACAAGTTATACCAGCTCGGAATGCCGGACAGACTCGTACTCACAATACGAGATTTTCTCAGTGACCGAAGCTTTCGATACCGACTGGAGGGAACGTATTCGGACCCACACCCCATCCGGGCCGGAGTCCCGCAAGGCTCCGTGCTCTCTCCCACTCTCTACTCGTTATTCACAAACGACATTCCCAGGCACCCTAAGGTGCAACTGGGGTTGTTTGCGGATGACACCGCGCTCTTTACGACTCATTGTAAGTACGCTACTATCCGGCGATACCTCCAAGAGGCAATCTCCGACCTAGGTCGTTGGTTTAATCTTTGGCGTATCGAAGTCAACCCGGAGAAAAGCACTGCAATAGTCTTTCATCCGTCGGACTGCATTAGTACAGAAAGGCGGGTGGCTCCGATCCAGATGTTTGACCGACCCATCCCCTGGGTCAACGAGGCCAAATATCTTGGAGTGACCCTCGACAGGAGACTGACTTTCCGTAGCCACATCCGTAGGGTACGCAACCGCGCGTTGTTCGTGCTAGGAAGGCTAGGGCCGATGATCAACAAGTTTAGTAAAATGTCACTTAGGAATAAGCTGACACTCTACAAGACTTGTGTTCGTCCAATCATGACATATGCAAGTGTAGCATTCGCTCACGTGCCTATGTCATCGCTCAAGCCGCTTCAGGTCATTCAGAATCGTTTTCTCCGAAGGGCGACTGGTGCCCCGTGGTACCAATCGAACCTCAGCCTGCACCACGACATGGAGATTAGCACCATGTATGGTTTCTTTAAGCAGGCTGCCAGACGTTATTTTGATAACGCTCCCCACCATAGGAATCCGTTAGTTAGGAAGGCTGCTGACTACGTCCCCATCCCTCCCCCCTCTGTCGTTACTCGGCGCTCACTGATTAGGGGCCGCACGGTCCGGCGTCCTAGGCACACACTCACGGACCCGGACGACGAAATCACAGCGTCCATCGAAAGATGGAACGCTGCGCTTTCGGCGTCCAACACATCGCGTACACTTCAGCGTTCCCGCCGGCGGGGACGTCCACCGCGAGACAACACAGACACATACAGTCCGCTTTCGTCCCGGTACCGCCGCATACCGGGTAGAGTCAGTCCGACGCAAGTCGGGCCTAGCTGAGTTTCTTGCTGGACTCTTCTCAGCTAGGCTAGGTTTTAGCGAACCAGCGATAAAACTCCCAGTAGTTCGATACCACTCACACCCCAGATTCGGTTGATGCCGTTCAACCAATCTCACTGGAGCGCAAACTCTTAGAGTATTCCAGTGTACAAACTTCCCCGCGTGGTCGTGCCGGAGGCTTCCCCTGGATTTTCCCCAGGCCACCCTCCAACCACGCAGTTCGACCGCTATATTGGGTCCGTCCTATTATAGCAACAGTCAGGTTCAAAAAAAAAAAAAAAAAAAACAAAAAAAAAAGAGCAAATCAGTGTCAATCGGAGCCTCCTGGAAGTCACAACAAGAAGAAGAAGAAAACTACAAAGTAATAGGAAGTTAGGGACTTGTAATCAAGTCACTTAGGGCAGTGATAGGGCAGTTAGGGAAAAGTAAATAAAAAGTCTATTTCTCGTTATTCCTTCTTTTATTTTGGTAACATCGTTTACCCAAAGTGTCTAAGGACACGGGCGAAGCCCAAACACACCATTCGGGCGCCGAGTGGTAGTACGTGCTGTCCGTACACATAGGGGCGGAGCTCGTCCGTCGCCGACTTGTGTCACGGAGCGTGGTCGACGCACTGTCCGAGCACATAGGGGCGGAGCTCGTCCGTCGCCGACTTGTGTCTCGGCACTAGGTCATTCTTAGGTGACTGTGAGGGGCGAGATTTGCCGCGGCCGGTAGCGCGCGCGCTCACTCGCCCGGCCGACGCCGCCGAGAGCGGACGTCGCTCACAATTATCATCAGCCGAAAGACGACCACTGTTGGACATAGGCCTCCCCCATAGAGTGACCGGTCCTGCGCCGCCCTCATTCAGCGGTACCGGTAGTGTACGTATATAAAAGCCCAATTAAAAAGTAACATATATCACAACCCACTTAAATGGATTCTGAAGGCAATTTTTGTTCGTGGCAATTGTGTATTAATAATAAGAGGTAATAACCATTTATTTCAAGCATCTAAGGCCCATAGTAGTAGTGAATAGGATCTTAACATAGACACCTAAGATAACTATATAGTAGGCATTGGAGATGACTGTACTAATTAAAATTAAAAACATGATAAAAAGAGTTTGTTTTTTTGGATAAGACGTGACACATTTATTCATAGATCCACTTTTTTTCTTTGCCACCATTGGGTTAATTTAATATGACAATATTATGAACAATGAAATCCAAATTAAGTAGTTTGTATATTACAAACAGATATTCTATAACAAGTTCTCAACTTAGCTACTAAGTAGGTATATACCTACTTACCTACTGCTTTTGATGCTCTATATAACAGATAAATATTGCGTGTGTAAAACATACGATACCCACGCTACGGAAACTCGAAAGAAATCGCTTCCTATAGCCATTACGATTCGCGTAGACATTACGTTACTAAACATAGTAAAATATTCATATTCACGAACGTTCGATATCAAGAGGTAGTTAAAGTGGTTCAAACCATGCCTATTTAAGGCTTAACCCTTTCCTTGGCTTGTTTAAGACTCGTTAGGGTCATGTCAAGCAACAAAAAGTCGGCCCTGATAACGTAACTTTTTTTTACAGTCAAGTCAACAGCAAATATAGATGATCATGTAAGTACTTTGTCGCACTTAACGTAACAATACTGCAACAGTTGGAATGCGTCAAAAACTGAAAATGACAAGGTAGTAAAAATGCTCTTCTACTTTTGCTCTTGACTATAAGTATACTATGATACACCTAGCCAATAATTTACTTCAAAAACAAAGTTTTAACCGACTTCAATTTAGTACTCCGCCAAGCCACGAAACTCTTCCTATTTTTTTTTTACAATTTACCGCATGAACTGATTTCCGATAGCAAATGCGTTGATTACTATAGAAAAAAACCGAATCGCTGTATGTGGGCCGATAATATTTGAGGACTTCCATCGATTCCCCAAGATCATCACCAATGGCACTTCATTAGTTCCTATTTCAACGGAATCTTATCAGAACCTGTGACGTACTTTTGCACTTTTAAGTACATAATTGAGGAATTCGATAAGTCATCTGTGGTCTTCATCATCAATTCCTCGCCACCAAATTTATGATTCCGGATGTAAATACACGACTTATAACAGAAAATACCAAAATCACTACACGCGTGCCTAATAAAATTGAGGAGTTCCCTCAATTTCTCATGGATCCCATCACCTAACTGAATTTTGAAAAAAATGGGACCCACCTGGAAGTATATATCTACATACGAACAAAAAAAATGTGCGCACGCGGCGGGCACACGGTTGCGGACTTGTTTCTTGAATTCACGCCCGTCGCGGACTCGCTGGCCCGCGGCGGGTGTCCGGAGCGGGACCCGCGAGCGTGCGCACGCGGCCGGCGTCCGCGTCAGCTAGCAAACGCTCCATGTAACCCTATATTCCCCATAGTATATCTTTGTCGACGTCTGGACTCTACCTTATAAACAAGAAGAATTATTTAAAACGCAATACATTTGTTAGGTTGTACATTAATGAAAATGAAAATAAAGGACTCCTCGCTGAATATTTAAAGCTCCTGCACTCTTTGGGGCTAATGTTATAGCATTCTACATATATTTGTAGAAAGTGGGTCGGGTCGGCGTGAGTCGATATTCAATACTTAATAAGTGGAATTTTGAGGTAATCGTGGGAAAAACGATGAAAGAAAAATTAATAGCAGTATATTTTCCTTTCTTGTTTTAACTTCTTGTATCATTTGTTATAAAGGCATTTAAAATTATTATTAAATAGACGCAACAGAAATACGACCTCAGTCAGTTCCTCTAGTAGTGCTCATAAGTGGGTTTATCTCATCTTTACGTTACGTCACACCTGTCCATAAAGTGGCACTTGCCGCCCGCTGCGCGTTCCTGAACGTCTATCATGAGACGGCCGCGACATACTCTCGATTTTTCTCGCACTATCCGGCTCTTTCTTATTAGAACACTTAGAACAAGAGTTATAATGCGAGAAAAATCGAGAGTATGTCGCGGCTGTCTCATGATAGACGTGCTGGCCAGAGGAGACATACAATATTGAGCAATCTGAGACAGTCTATGTATAACCGGCCTATACTTGACGCCGTATAGATTCCATAAAAATAAGGTTACATTTTTGGAATCTGTATACGGCGTCGAGTACGAAGTATAGGAGAGTTATGTGCTATCTCTAGGGTCAGCAGGACGCTATAATAGCAACAGAAAGTAGTTTCCGACCTTCATATAGCGGACCCCATTGTGTATACAAAGATTCATGTTAATATGTCGTTTTAAATCGAATAACCTAAGTAAATTTGTATGGAGACACGATTTGAGTCTACCGTGCTAGGGACTCTAAATGCAACACCATGTTTGTAACCACACATTAAGGGGATGCCTTGATTCGAGTCGACCATGTCCCCTTGACAGAGACACGCTTATTCCGCTCACGAGATAAACAGATGCAACACTCTTCGGGAATGGCTTTTTTGGACAAATTTCGATAAATATCTAACTTACTGAAGTTTTAATTATATTTTTAGTGAGATTCTAGATGAGATTGTATTGTATACTATAGTATTTAACTTTGATTGTGTCGTAAAATAATGTATTCGTTGAGTAGGCTGAGTAAAAAAAGGAAAATAAAGACCCAACTGGATTTTTTTATCCAGGAAATTGTAGGCAATCATTTATCAGACATTTATCCTTATTGTTTCTTAATCTAGTTAGTCAGAACGGCGCTGTATCAAAGCACGCGATAATTTCCAATGCAACCCCTTAAATGGATCATGATTGTAAACACCGCACGCGCGCGGAAGAGGTTGGAGGTTTGCCGCGCTAATCTTATAAATATGCGCATGCGTTCTTATTCCGTACGAGTAGCATTTTGAATAGTCGGTGTCGCAATACAATACATACACCAAATGTCAATAAAAATATTGTAAAATACAAATTACTGCAAATGAATAATGAACATTTTGCTTAACATTTTAAACAATAGTAAATTGTTAACCAAGGGCTGAAAGGCACCCATTTGTGACGAGATATTTTGGCGCTCGAACGAAGAAGTAAGAGCGCCAATGGTTCGAGTCAGAAATGGATGACTTTCACCCGAGTTAAACACTCTACTTTTCATATCGAATACGAAGAAAGTAAAAAACACAGACGGAAATTTAAACAATATGTTTCTTCAAAGAATACAATTCAAAAACGGCAGCCACCATTATCGTGATGTCATCCGAGCAGCCGAAAGAATAGTCCCATCTCATCTGTCCTAAAGAAAGAGGTAAATATCTGTCTCGCTCGCAGTTATGGCTATATGGTTTAATTCGGTCACGTGACATACAGCCACTATTACGATTTTATTTTAAAATTAAAAATATTGCTCACGTTTTTACAAACCAAATATTATAATATTCGTATAGGACACATCCGCGCCAAAAACCATAACGTTAATTTTCAAATCCGTTGTGCGCGCAAATCTTAGGCGCACTAACAGATAGTCGTCTCTTTTCTTCCTGGTCGCGTCTCGCTCGCTCGACGCTCCCGCGCCGCCGGCAGTCCGCTCCACCGCTCGTGACTCGCCGCCAACGTTTCTTTTTCGTAGTGTAAAACTAAAGCTAATTCCTTATGAAAACTGGATAATTTGTGTTCGCTATTATTTATCTAATACAATAACTTAAAGTACGAGTGATTTTCATTAAAACACCACACCAGCACCGTTACCTAAAACTATACTGGCGCCCAACGTGGGGCACTCAGTTCCTAGAATTCCGCGAATCGCGCCCGCGCGCGGATAGGTACTGTGCATGAACTCAAATTAACAGTGAAATATGAACTGTAGTGATTAAAATAGGTATTAAGTGTTTGTGTGGTGTTAAATAGTGTCTATTCTAAAATGCCACCACGTCGCCGCAAAAGCACAAACTCTGATCCCGGCGACTCCACGATGTCCGAGGGGCAGCTCTCTTCGTTCCTGTCGGCGTTCGCAAAGGCTCAAGCCGAATCCAACCGTCAACTGGTTGAGAGCCTTTTTGCCGCAACGATCGCGAACTCGCAAGACAAGCTACCCGCCCCGTCTCCGGCTCCATCATGTGCGAGTGCCGTGTCTACACAGAACGCTAACTTCGCCAACTGTACCGCTCGGTTTACTGGCTCAAGTCGCGATCCTGACGTGCTAGAAGCATTCATGGACAACATTGAAGTATACAAAGAAGCTACGAACATCAGTGACCAGCACGCGCTCCGAGGGCTTCCTATGCTACTCGATGAGGAAGCCGCGCTGTGGTTCAGAGGGGTCAAGGCCACGGTAACATCATGGAACGACGCACTCAAAAAGCTACGTGCCCGGTTCGGTGTGGCCAAACCGCCTCACAAAATCTTACGGGAAATCTACGCATCAGAGCAAGGCGAAGAAAGGGCTGAAGTGTTCATCGAACGTCTCCGTGCTCTGATTAGCAAAATTCCTTACGTTATCGAGACGAGGATGCAGGTCGACATAGTGTATGGTTTACTCGATAAACGAATTAGGAAACGGTTGACAAGAGAGTCGATACCGGATCTAGACTACCTATTAGAAAAGGCCCTACACATTGAAGAATCGCTCGCCGAAGCACCGTCGTGTTTGCCACGCTCGCAATATTCCATAGATAATGATATTGCATACGCCCAATCTCAACACGGTAGCATCGGATCGCGAACTCGGACTCCAAACGTCGCTTACAACCCTGATTGTGCTTCAGAGTCCCGCCCGGCTACGTTTCGTGTTAACCCTGCGACTACGCGTGCGCCGAACGTGCGCGCGCCGCCCGGGTCCGGCGCGCCGCACGCCGCGCCGCCGCCGACGCAGCCCGCCAAGGACCGTAACACGGTGGTAAGCGCGACAACGACAGCGAATCAAGGTAAAAAACTTTATTGTGTTTATTGTCGGAAAAGTGGACACGAACGAAGTGAGTGTGTAAAAGCTAAAAGCAAATCCGAATCGTCAAATTCAGATTTTCGTTGTTATGGCTGTAACGCTAAAGGGGTTATTCGTGCGAACTGTGACAACTGCAACAACAAAGACTCATTCTGTGCGTTCGATAGTGACTTCACTAGTGCCGCGTTACCGCGTAATGATTCGACTCTTGTTTCACAGTCACTATGCTCTCGTAGTTCTAACACTATGCCAAACAATCCTAACATAAATAATGTAAACAATGAACGTGATACTCTGATTCCGTGTGTTTTGTCAAAGAATAATTCTTTTCAGACTGAGCATGTAGGGTGTAATTGTAATGTATCGATGATTGATAAGGATAATGTAAAGACGGAATTATGCGATAAGCCGTCAAAGATTAATATAAATCAGAATGACTCGGTATTTGAATTGTCACAGATTAATGCTAGTAATTTCCAGACTGAACATTGTATGACATCATCAAAGAATAATAATTCTCAGAGGGTACATTGTGTTACCCTATCAAAGAGTGACAATGTTCAGACTGGACACTGTGTTACAACGTCAAAGATTAATAATGTGCAGACTGAACATTCTGTTGCATCGCCTAACTCTAGTATAAGTTGTATTGAGTTTGAATGTGTTTTATCACAGACTGTTCAGCATGGTGCTAAGTCACAAGCGGATCGCGAGCGTAGTGTAACCACGCTGTCAAGTAATGGTACCGGTGGACGACCAATTTTACGGTTCGAAGTTTGCGGTTATCGCGGTACTGGTTTGATTGACACGGCAGCTAAACGTAATATTGCGGGTTTTAGTCTTTACGCGTTGTTACTTAAATTACAGCACCCTTTTCGCGATAGTTGCATGACGGTCAAGCTCGCCGATGGCGTATTGCGCGACATTAATGTAAAGCTCGCTGACGTAGATGTAAAGCTCGAGGGTTCTGTGATTCCTATTACATTCGTTATATTCCCAGATGCAGTAAATAATGACACGTTATTGGGTATCGATTTCTTGCGAAAAGCTCAGCCGAGCTGTCATTAACATTCCTGACGATTTGTGGTTTACAGCTGATCGGCCTCAGGTCATTCACCCTCTTCAGTGTGAGACATCAAGGTCTTGTGTAGGGTATGCGACCGCGGACGTTCTTCGTTGTGATGAGGGCACAATGCTGACACCGGACCAAAAGGCGATCCTGGCTAAAACCTTACAGGAATATGACGACATCTTCAGAGAAGGGGGAGGTCCAACTCCGTTTGCAGAACACTGTATAGATACGGGTAACATCAAACCGATCGCCACGCCGCCGTACAGACTCACTCCAGCTAAGAAGGCTGTCATGGAAACTGAAATAGATAAGATGTTAAAGGACGGAATCATTGAAGAATGCGAGTCACCGTGGGCGTCTCCGGCTCTCCTAGTGCCAAAGAAGGATGGGACTTTCCGCTTCTGCGTGGACTACCGTAGACTCAATGCGGTAACAAAAGCTGATTCTTATCCACTACCTGTCATTGACGACTTGCTGCAGTATACCGGAAGAAGCTGCTACATGAGTACCATCGATCTTCGCTCAGGGTACTGGCAAGTCTCTGTCAAAGAAGAGGATCGAGATAAGACGTCTTTCGTTTCTCCGCTGGGCGTTTACCGCTTTAATCGAATGCCATTCGACTTGCGTAACGCACCCGCCACATTCCAACATCTAATTGACAGATTTCGTTCTGGTTCATCGCTTCAGGGTATGACCATACTGGGGTACATAGACGACCTGATCCTGATATCCGACAGTTTTTCTCAACATGTGAAGGACTTACGTGCTGTTCTGGACCGCTTACGTGTCTTCAATTTGAGAGCCAACCGCGCCAAGTGCGTGTTTGCGCGGGAAAACGTCAAATATCTAGGACATATCATAACGCCTCAAGGACTATCACCAGACCCAGATAAGATCGCTGCGATATCAGACATGAAAGAACCTACCTCTGTGAAGCATCTGAAAAGCTTCTTACAGACTTGTTCTTGGTTCAGGAAGTTCGTTCCAGGGTTCTCTCAAGTCGCCCAGCCGCTGACTATGCTTACCAAAAAAGATCAGTCGTGGTTGTGGGAAGAAGCTCAGTTAAACGCGTTCAACGAACTGAAAAGATTACTTACCTCTTCGCCAATCCTTGTTCAGCCAGATTATGCTCGTCCATTCGTCCTCAGAACCGATGCCAGCAACTATGCTCTGGGTGCGGCTTTACTACAGGGGGAGACTCAACGTGACGAGCGTCCAATCGCATATGCCAGCCGACTGCTCACGCCTCCCGAGCGTAATTACTCAACGACAGAAAAAGAGGCCCTTGCAGTCGTGTGGGCGGTAGAGAAGTACCGTGGCTTCATCGATGGACACCCGGTACGGGTTGCTAGTGCCAGCACCACCAGTACCAGCTCGCCGATCCAGAAGTAGCGAAGATCATCAATGGCCTGGAAGGAAAAGAAGAATTAGAGATTATTTGGTGGACTGAAAGAGGTTACCACATGTCCAAAGGAGTCCTTTACCGCTATACTGATGTAGACACCGAAGAGCCGCAACTTGTTATACCTGAAAAAAGAAGAAAGCAAGTTATGATGGAGTGTTACGATGCTGCTACTTCAGGCCATGGAGGTTTGGACAGAACCTTACACCGCATTTCACAACGGTTTTACTTTCCTGGCATGCGTCGCTATGTAGCTGAATACCTGAAAACGTGTATCGATTGCCAGAGGTTCAAACCATCAAACGAGAAACCTACAGGATTACTCCAAACTCCTGTACCAGCTCAACGATTTGAAGTGTTGGCTGTAGACCTATTTAGACCACTTCCAAAGGGTAGAAACGGAGAGAGATGGGTGCTTATTGTTGAAGACACCGCAAGCAAATGGGTGGAACTCTTCTCTCTCGTTGAAGCCACAGCCGAAGTATGTGCCAAAACACTGATTGAGGAAGTCGGGTTCGGGTTCCCTCGGCGTGTCATTTCCGACAACGGAGTACAATTTATTGCGGAAGTCATGCAGAAAGCGATGTTTACCCTAAACGTGAAGCAAAACCTCATTCCATTGTACCATCCTGAGGCTAACCCGGTCGAGAGAAAGAATCGAGATTTAAAAACTCAGCTGGCGATTCTAGTGCAAGATCATCATAACGAATGACCAGAAGCTCTTTCTTTCATACGATTTGCCATTAACTCGTCCCGAACCAACTAAACTGCAAACAAATGTAATAAATAAAATGATAATAGAATTTGTAAATGTATGTTTTCATATTTAAGCTGACAATCGGTTAGGTAGGTATACAAATTTGTACAAACAAGTAACAGATCTTCTGTCGACTCCTAAAAGTACTTAATACATAATACTACGTGTAAAAGTTTTTGCTAAATGAATGTCTTATTTTTTATTTGATATACAATTTAACAGTATTACAGCATTAACCAAGGCGCTGGTAAACTTAAACTATTTGACATAAATATACACAATAAGAAACAAGCTATAGTGACAAATTATATTTAAAAATTAATCTCACATAATCTTTTAAAAATAGGAAGAAGTTTACTCCATTTGTAGGCAAACAAATCGCAATCCGGGGCATACAGAATTACTTTGTTGTAGCGTCTGCGCGTTGACAAGTGGTGAGTGCTCGTGCGCCGCCGTGCGAGCCGCCTCTTCCGCCAGGAGGCGGTGGCTGCGGTCACGGAGGTACTTGTCCGGAACCAACAGAGAGCATATTCTTGTGATCAAGTCGGAGCAATCTGACTCACCTTTCAGAATACGACAAGCGGTGGTCAAAAGATCGATATTGCGCCTAACCTCTAGGGAGTTGAAACGTAACATCCCGAGTAAGTACTTGGTAGGATACAGAAAGGGATAGAACCGTACTTTTTCTTGTAAAGAAAGCGAAGAAACGCCTTTAGTACTTTCTCCAAAAGAAGGATGTAAGATTTTTCATGTGGGTTCCAAATTATTGAGGATCTTAATTCTAACCAATGCTGTGTACAGTAACTGCACTACTTTAGGATCACGGAAGTCTTTCGCGTTGCGGATGATAAAACCCAGTCTTTTATATGATTCTTATATAAAGTGTGGCTAACCAACCGGTCATATATCGTCTTTATTATAATAAAAGTCCAAGCAATATACCTACACTTCCGATTAGTTTAAAAGTTGGCAAGCGTTCTTCACTGGACAGTTCCGTGTGTTCCAATTACGAAAGCTGTCTCGAAGTGCTGTCCAAGTCCAAACAAAATGCAGACAGCAAAGTTGTGTTTAAAAGTTAGATGTAGCCAGTTCGATTGGCCGGAATCAATAGCCGCCAGCATCCTTGGTACAATGCCTCGAGGGCCTTTTTAAGATTTAACTTAGCTTTAATTTAATTTAGTTAATGTTATAGTTATCATCTTGTATATACCTACTTTAGAAAATAAATATTTATTTTGGAGTAAAAAGCGTACATCTATTCGTAATTTCAGATAAACTACTTACTTATTATGTGGAGTTTTTTCATACTTACTTTGGAGATAAAAAAGGGTGTGGGTCTGCTTCATTTGACCTAAAATGTTTTACTAGTTAAAAATCTAACCAGGTACTTTAAAGTATATCAGATCGGCCAATGCCCGTAATCAATAAAAAAACATTATAATTAAGACTTGGCCTTATCGAATGGCCTAATTATTTCTCATTATTTCTCAGAACATTGATAAGCCGAATTCTGTATAAGACTTATGGACGACAACATCAACACGCGACGGCAGAGCTACGCATCGCGTCATACGAAGATTATACGTAAAAGAAATATGTGATTATTTATAAAGACTTAGATTGTTTAGAGTAAATAAAGAACCCAGTAGTTAGATTCCCCATAGTAATTATTTATATAAAACACCCTCTCATAGCATTCATTTGATATTGTAAACATTAAAGTAAAATCCCAATACAAATTGTATTAGAAAGAGAGAGGAGATGTTGCCTATGCGCGAGCGCAGCGCGGACTGGCCGCCATGGAGGGGAGGGGTGTATCGCGCCAACATGACCGTAACGAGAGCCGCGGCCACCGAGCCTGAATTAGAATTTAGTACGGCGCATTTTCACTTTGTATTTAATATGTTTACGTTTATAACTTTACAACGGCTCATCGTATCAGAATGATTTATATATTGTTAAAAAGCTTATTAAAAGTTCTATTAAATGTTTAAACTTACAAATAAGTAAACTCAGTAGGTTCAGCGCAAATAATGAATAAGTGTTAAGAAAGGGACCGAATTACGGTTTGCCCGATTTCCATGTACGATTATTCAGATAAGAAAATATTTACGAACCCTACTGTACTTATAAGATCTCAATCCATATTAGAACTTTGTAAATCAGCTTAGTCTTCCACCCATTTAAATGTATAACATCCCAATAACATCTTGCAATGTAAATTAGTCAAGTCAAAGTGGGCGTAACCTCTATTGTCTCATTCAGCACGTCTTGCTCACCCACTAGCAGGTATAAATAACAGGTACGGCCCGGAGCAAATCAGTGTCAAACGGAGCCTCCTGGAAGTCACAACAAGAAGAAGAAAAAACTACAAAGTAATAGGAAGTTAGGGACTTGAAATCAAGTCACTTAGGGCAGTGATAGGGCAGTTAGGGAAAAGTGAATAAAAAGTCTATTTCTCGTTATTCCTTCTTTTATTTTGGTAACATCGATTACCCAAAGTGTCTGAGGACACGGGCGAAGCCCAAACACACCATTCGGGCGCCGAGTGGTAGTACGCGCTGTCCGTACACATAGGGGCGGAGCTCGTCCGTCGCCGACTTGTGTCACGGAGCGTGGTCGACGCACTGTCCGAGCACATAGGGGCGGAGCTCGTCCGTCGCCGACTTGTGTCTCGGCACTAGGTCATTCTTAGGTGACTGTGAGGGGCGAGCATTGCCGCGGCCGGTAGCGCGCGCGCTCACTCGCCCAGCCGACGCCGCCGAGAGCGGACGTCGCTCACAGTCGTTTTGGTCCTTCGAACCGGATCCGCTGGATCCAGATTGTGTTTGACGTACCAAAGGGACGTCAGAAGTTTTCAGGGCACCAGGTTACGGGCCCATTATACCGCCCGGGAGGCGTACGCGCAAGTCAGAGCGCATCATAAGAGGATTATTCACCACGATGTCAGACACCAGGAGGAGATTGACACGATCAATGACGTCGGGTAATGAAGATGATGAAGAAAGGAAACAATTCCTGCAACAAGGAGCCGAAGCTGCACAAGAACGAGTGCAACGCAACTCTGCCGATAAGGCAAAGAAACGGTTCGCTGAACCGTCCACCAGCGACACGCTAGCTAAGCGTGTCCATCAGGCCGGCCCAGGAGAGGGGCCCGCAAAAGCAACGTCCGACGCCGTCGAGACGTCAACACCGGTAGTAGACACCCCGGTACTTTTAGGTAATAATGACACTGCCCAAACATCCAAGAAAGCAGCACCTGCCCGTCTGTTAGATATGGGCGTACCAAAGTCTCCATCCATGGACACCACTGTATTATGGCGGCATGAATTAGAAAAACGGCTACGCAAGCCACCGGTAAACATACCTCTGGACACTCACTTAGGACGAGTGATACGGGTACCCCCCACCGCGGAGGAACAAGCTAACAAAACAGGCACCGAAAAGGAAGTTACGTTTGCTGAAACGTTGACGCCCCATAGACCCGCGTCCATACGATCAACTGAAAGCCGCCTAACGGAAATCCGTCAGCAGGAATTAGAGTTAGAAGAAAGTGAGCAGTTAGCCGCCTTAACGGAAGAGGAATTAAAACAACAAGCGGAAGACGAACAGAAACAAATAAAAATGGAATCCGAACGACGGCTGCGACAGAAATTATTTGATATACGAAGGAAGCTCATTAAACAGCGTGCTATGGTAAAGAGGACCCGAGAGGAGTCCGAATGTTCTATTAGGGACGAACGATCTAGCGGTGGCACCGTAGCAAGATGGATCGACGAAAGTAAGGAGAAAGCACGCGAACCTACAGTGGCGCAGCCTGACGAAAGATACAGAGCTCGCTCACCGCTACAAGCATACGAGGCACGAAGAGAATGGCAACATCAAGAGCCACAAACGCCGCATACAAAATGCACAAATGAAACCTCACCTGAAGTAATGGTGCAATTATTCGAGCGCATGCAGATGGCAGCTAGGCCATCACCCAAGGAAGTATATGAGTTACCTCCATTTTACGGAGACATCTCAGAGTGGCGGAGTTTTATAAATACCTACGAAGAATCGAACCGAAGATACAAGTTTAGTGAATATGAAAATGTAGCCCGATTGCGCGCAGCAATACGAGGAGAAGCTAAGACATGCGTGCAGCACATATTATCAACGGCAACCAGGCCGGAATTAATAATCAAGGTATTAGCCAAGCAGTATGGAAGGAGTGACTTTCTGGTGGACAAAGCATTAGAAGATTTGAAAAGGATGCCTCCCGTGGGTGAGAGCACCCACGATCTTAACCAGTTCGCAATAAAAATCGTGAACATCGTAAGTACGCTAATAGATTTAAATCAGCGATACTACGCTGATAATCCCATGATAATACGGGAGATTACGGACCGACTGAGTCCACATTTACGTAGTAGATGGTGCGAATACGCTCGTCAATATGCACGCACAGGAAAAGCAGAAATACAGCAGATAGCAGATTTTCTTATGGAAGAATCGGACTTACAAATGTCCTTCACACATGCTCGAGCACCGGTTCGACGTTATCCCAACCAAGTAAACCGGGAACTCCCTCCGCGAACGCCGAATCAAGGAAACAGGGCACGAGGACCTCTGCGCCCTCAGGGTCGAGTCACCCAGCCATATTTCAATAAACCGGTCTACCCACAATACTCGCGCGTTACTTACGCCACTCAAGACACGAATAGACCAAATGTAACCTGTTTGTACTGCGGAGGAAGGCATTTAACCTCAGAATGCTTGAAACTTAAAGCGCAGCACGTCGGAGCCCGATGGGACTGGGCGCGAGATAACAGAGTCTGTTTTAGATGTTTAAACGCCAGACACGAAAGCACGATGTGCAAAAAGAAAACATGTGGGATATTAGGATGTAAATACTTGCATCACAAATTGTTGCATGGAGCAATGAGACAATACGAAGAACCCCCACAAGCCCCACAAACTATGGAGGCGACAACAGCCACCACAGCTTACGAGCACCAACCAGCAAGGATCTCCGAGCAGGCGGAGCCTCCTGCTGAAATAAATGATATCGAAGAAAATACATACGCATCCTCGTCAAGTACAACGCAAGTACTTTTAAAAGTGATCCCGGTAACACTAACCGGACCTAAGGGAGAAGTAAACGTATACGCGCTTCTGGACGAAGCATCAACAATCAGCATGATTGAAGAAGAGATCGCCGATCAAATAGGGGCAACAGGTCCCGAAGAAAAGATGCGAGTAAGAGGAATAGGCGCCATTTGCCACGAATCTAATAGTAAGACGGTCAACATTTCAATACGGGCCCCCGACGGGGGCAATAATCACCCTATAAAGTTGCGAACAGTACCCGCGCTGAAGATAAAAGGTCAAAGGGTGAGCAAAGAACTGCTCGATAAATATGAGCATCTGAGAGACGCACATGGAGCATGCTTCGAGTTGGGAGTACCTCAGTTATTAATCGGAGCCGATCATTGGCAGTTGATGATCCCAGAGGAGATAAGAATCGGCCCCAAGGAAGCCCCCGTAGCAGTTAAATGCGCTATCGGCTGGGCTATATATGGTTCTGTGCCTAAGAATCTAAGCACCATCGAGCACTCCACATACCATGTGCAAAGCGAAGCGGACATAGAATTGCACGAGCTAGTAAAACGTCACTTCGCAGTAGACTCATTGGGAGTGAGTCTAAAGGATAACGTCAAACCTCTGGAAGAGAGGGCTACGAAAATATTCGACACGACCGTCAAGAAAAAGAGAGGCCAATTCGAAGTCGGACAGTTATGGAAAGAAGATATGCCACGATTACCATCAAGTTATAATATGGCGTTTACACGTTTACGCAACCTCGAAAACAAAATGGATCGTAATAAAGAATTCGCCGAAGAATACTGTAAACAAATAGAAAATTTGCTAGAAAAGGGGTACGCACACCGATTACCGGGAGTACCGAATAGCCCGTTGAATTATTTCTTACCGCATTTCGCTACATATAATAAAAATAAGAAGAAATATCGACAAGTCTTTGATGCAGCAGCAAAAAACGGAGGATTATGTTTGAATGATTTCGTCCTGGATGGACCCGACTTATTGCAATCATTGCTAGGAATATTACTTAGATTTCGCGAAGGACTCTTCGCAGTATGTGCTGACATCCAAGAGATGTTCCTGCAAGTCAGGATTCGTGATGAAGATATGCCATCACAACTATTTTTATGGCGAGGAGCCCGACGAGAGGGCAAACCTGATGTATATGTGATGAATAGAGTGTGTTTTGGGATAGCCAGCTCGCCATGCCTGGCACAAATGACAAAAAATCACAACGCTACGATGAATGCAGTTAAGTACCCAGCCGCCGTGAAAGAGATTCACGAAAATCACTATATGGATGACTTCGTATCCAGTTTTCATACAGAAGAGGAAATGATAAGTACGGCAAAACAAGTAAAGATGTCTCACGCAGAGGGCGGTTTGAACTTACGCGGCTGGGCAACCAATAGCGCCAAATTGCTTAAGGCTACGCCAGTCGAAGATAGAGCCATCGAGCCTACAAGCCTGGGCGATAAAGAGCAAAAAGTACTCGGGCTAACATGGGACCCTGTCACGGACACCCTAGGTTTTAATACCAAATTACTCCGAGTCTCAGAAGAGGTAAAACAAAGTAAACGCGCACCTTCGAAAAGAGAATTATTATCTACGGTAATGTCAATTTATGACCCTATGGGATTAATCGCGCAATATGTAGTAACCGCTAAAATTATCATGCAATCTATATGGAAAACAGTGGACTGGGACAAGCCCCTTCCAGCTGAAGCAACAAAGCAATTTCAACAATGGTTGAACGCATTGAAATATGTGGGAGCCCTTCGAATTCCAAGAAAACACCCAGCACTCAATGGGACAACAATAATCGAATTACACATGTTTGTAGACGCTTCAGAACAAGCATACGCCGCCATAGGATATTGGAGGTTTAAAAATAACGAGCAGACAACAGTTAGTCTGGCGGCAGCCAAGTCGCGAGTAACGCCACTAAGGGCGGTAAGCGTCCCACGCATGGAGTTAAACGCAGCAGTAATGGGGACTCGACTCGCGCAAACGTTAAAAAAAGAACACCGTTATAAAATAAATAAAATTACATTCTGGACAGATTCCAGAACAGTATTATCATGGATAAGAGATGACGCGCATCGATACTCACCTTTTGTATCACATCGGCTATCAGAAATAGCAGAGAAAACAGAACGTCAGTCGTGGAGATGGCTGGAGACTAAATTAAATCCGGCTGACGACGCCACTAGATCCAAACCGGATCAAAGAATAAACATAGAAGATAGATGGTATCAAGGGCCTACATTCCTGAAATTAAGCGAAGAGCACTGGCCGAAAATAATAGAAAAATTGGACGTCGAACCCAGTGAACTCAGAAAAATACACACCGTCTGTGTAACCGTCAAATGCGAGCCGTCAGCAGTGTTACCAAACATAGAACGCTTCAGTAAATACGAGAAGTTGATACGAGCCACCGCATATGTGTTATTATTCATAGAAAAATTAAAGAAGAAACAGAAAACAATTGAACTAGAACTCCGCCATATAAAGGCAGCAGAAAATATGTGGATCCAACACAGTCAACGGAACAGTTTTCCGAATGAGCTACGCGCCTTGAATAAAAAGGAGGAAATAAACCGAAACTCAAGATTGTACACACTAGCTCCTGAATTAGACGCCGACGGCGTTATAAAAATGAAGACACGTCTAAATCAAGCACCTGTCCGCTACATAGCGGACAAACCCATCATATTAGACGGAAAAGATACGTTCGTAAAACTATTAATTTCAAACGCCCACAGAAAAGGGGCACACGTAAACAACGAGGCCATTGTTAATGCCCTCCGGCAATCCTACTGGATTCTACACCTCCGACCAAGTGTAAAGGCGATCGCACACGCATGTGGATTATGTAAATTACGTCGAGCCAGACCACATGCACAACCCTTTGGGGACTTACCTTCAGAAAGATTAGAAGCCTATCAGCGAGGGTTCACTTACTCCGCTCAAGATTACTTCGGACCATGTTGGGTCACCGTCGGAAGACGACGCGAAAAGCGCTGGGTAGCGCTATATACATGTCTAACAACGCGCGCTGTGCATCTAGAAGTAGTACACAGCCTATCCACAGACAGTGCAATAAACGCCCTACGGCGATTTGCTGCCCGCCGCGGATGGCCACGAGTAATGTGGAGCGACAATCAAACATCATTCCGCGCCGCCGCATTGGAGCTCAAGGCCGCTCACAACGAATGGATGCCGGCCTTGCGAGACTACGGACTACGGCAACGAATGGAATGGAAGTTTATTCCTCCCGGCAACCCGTCAGCCGGAGGAGCCTGGGAGCGCATGGTTAAAACAGTCAAAAACGCGCTCAACTACACACTACATGAAAGGGCACCGTCTCAGGAAGCCTTTGAAACCTTGCTCGCCGAGATAGAAAATATAATCAATTCTAGGCCATTGACTCATGTTCCTGTCAATCCCAACGACGAACATGCGCTAACGCCTAACCACTTTCTTTTACTTAGTGCACCCGATCAACCATTGATCGGTCTCTGCGATACTGATGATAGACGACGCTGGCGACAAGTGCAAGCCCTAGCCAATCACTTCTGGCAAAGATGGTGTAAAGAATACTTCCCTCTCCTTGCACCCAAGAGGTCGTCAAACGATGGAGGGAGACAAATTGAAGTCGGCGACTGCGTGATTATCACCGACCCAGCCAACCCCCGCAACGTGTGGCCAAAAGGATTGGTCATGAAAGTCAACCCGGGACCTGATGGGAAAGCCAGGTCCGCCGACGTGAAGACAAAGCATGGGATCTTCCGCCGACCTACATCACGATTAGTAGTGTTAGAATCAGTGAAAGAAAAGTCAATCAGTGAAAGTGCCTAAGTGTTAACACCGTTGCAACCAATAGTGCGAGGCTTCGCCTCACACTAAAGGGGGAGAATTATGGACGACAACATCAACACGCGACGGCAGAGCTACGCATCGCGTCATACGAAGATTATACGTAAAAGAAATATGTGATTATTTATAAAGACTTAGATTGTTTAGAGTAAATAAAGAACCCAGTAGTTAGATTCCCCATAGTAATTATTTATATAAAACACCCTCTCATAGCATTCATTTGATATTGTAAACATTAAAGTAAAATCCCAATACAAATTGTATTAGAAAGAGAGAGGAGATGTTGCCTATGCGCGAGCGCAGCGCGGACTGGCCGCCATGGAGGGGAGGGGTGTATCGCGCCAACATGACCGTAACGAGAGCCGCGGCCACCGAGCCTGAATTAGAATTTAGTACGGCGCATTTTCACTTTGTAT
This sequence comes from Epinotia demarniana, assembly GCA_945867215.1. NCBI lineage: Eukaryota > Metazoa > Arthropoda > Insecta > Lepidoptera > Tortricidae > Epinotia > Epinotia demarniana. The sequence continues at coordinate 10,535,799 of OX244268.1, read as the reverse complement.
TTAATATGTTTACGTTTATAACTTTACAACGGCTCATCGTATCAGAATGATTTATATATTGTTAGAAAGCTTATTAAAAGTTCTATTAAATGTTTAAACTTACAAATAAGTAAACTCAGTAGGTTCAGCGCAAATAATGAATAAGTGTTAAGAAAGGGACCGAATTACGGTTTGCCCGATTTCCATGTACGATTATTCAGATAAGAAAATATTTACGAACCCTACTGTACTTATAAGATCTCAATCCATATTAGAACTTTGTAAATCAGCTTAGTCTTCCACCCATTTAAATGTATAACATCCCAATAACATCTTGCAATGTAAATTAGTCAAGTCAAAGTGGGCGTAACCTCTATTGTCTCATTCAGCACGTCTTGCTCACCCACTAGCAGGTATAAATAACAGGTACGGCCCGGAGCAAATCAGTGTCAAACGGAGCCTCCTGGAAGTCACAACAAGAAGAAGAAAAAACTACAAAGTAATAGGAAGTTAGGGACTTGAAATCAAGTCACTTAGGGCAGTGATAGGGCAGTTAGGGAAAAGTGAATAAAAAGTCTATTTCTCGTTATTCCTTCTTTTATTTTGGTAACATCGATTACCCAAAGTGTCTGAGGACACGGGCGAAGCCCAAACACACCATTCGGGCGCCGAGTGGTAGTACGCGCTGTCCGTACACATAGGGGCGGAGCTCGTCCGTCGCCGACTTGTGTCACGGAGCGTGGTCGACGCACTGTCCGAGCACATAGGGGCGGAGCTCGTCCGTCGCCGACTTGTGTCTCGGCACTAGGTCATTCTTAGGTGACTGTGAGGGGCGAGCATTGCCGCGGCCGGTAGCGCGCGCGCTCACTCGCCCAGCCGACGCCGCCGAGAGCGGACGTCGCTCACAAGACTCTTATATTAACTAAGCAGGTACTTACTTTTATAATAATAACGGCCTATTTATCATTTCAATTAAATATGAGTATTGAGTACCACAGAAGACTTATACGCAGAATAAATAAGTGCATAAAATAGTTATCTGCAGTTAAGTATTTATGGCTGTATTCATAAACGTTCAACAAACCCTATTTCAGCTAGAAAGCCGTTAATATTCGTTCGTCTTTATCTGTCACTTTGGCATTTGTGTTCTTAAGAAAGGGACAAAACAAATTTTATTTATAGGGAGGCTTCAGTGAGTAACTAAGTCGCCATGACTCTAGTTAGTAACTAAGTAGGAAAGACTCTAGTAAGTATGGTTGAATTATCGAGAACATGGAATTGCATTTGTAGTGGTTGTACCGTTTGCAACAAAAGGAGAATAATTTTCTCTTAATTTAATAAAATTATATACCCTTAAGAGTAAGTAGTAGTCCTCTGTTTTTTGCTTTTAGTCGCTATCATGTTCTTCATCTGAGCTGTCACAAGTATTGATAATTGTTTGAAATTCGATCCATTTCTCCTTCCTGACATCGATATTTATTTTCTTCACTTTCGACATGGCGACAAATATTTTGCCAGTCCTCAGCAGTAATAGTATTCATTCGTTCAGTTGCTAAACTCATAATGCCTTGCATGTTTAATGAAACATTTCTTTTCGCTACATTTACTTTTACCATGGACCAAATAATTTCGATCGGATTGAATGTCGGGTGATATGGTGGCAATCGTAAAACGGAGTGGCCATGTTCTTTTAAAATTGCATCTATGTGGTTCTCACGAAACCGCTCTTTATTTTGTTTAATTAAATCATACAGACTGGTTTTGTACATCAACGGGCTATATGAAATGTCGTGTTCTGTCAACCAATCCATCATTTCTTGTTTATGTGAATTTGACGTTGGAGCACGATTCAATGGTTGGGTGTTATAGGACGCATCATCTACGATAAGTACGCTATTCGGTTTAAGGTTCGGTATTAATTTTTCTATTAACCATTTTTCGTAGTTGACAAAGTTCATCTGGTCATGGTAATCTCCCGTTTTTTGGTTTGCCTTATACATTAACAAAGCGTTGGGAATAAAACCATCTTTTCCTCCTGCGTGCACTATTATTAACCGCTGGCCTGTGCTGATTTGTTTTTTTTTACACCGAATTGTGTTCCATCGGTCCAAGCCTCTCCGGACACGTGAAGTGTGGATGTAGGTTTCATCAGTATAAACTAGTGGTCTATCTTTAGACCGATATTCCGCAATTTTGGTAAGGTAATTTATTCTTAGCAGTCGTATTTTGTGTCTTTCCATTAATATTTTTCGGTTGTCCTCGGACTTTTTCCGTTGAAATCCTAATTTTTGTATTTGTTTTCGTAAGGTGGAAATGCCAAATTTGTAATCTATATCGGATTTTAACACAGAGTGGAGTGCTTTTAAGGTTGGAAATTGCTTATGGGACAGATGAAAATTGTATATAGTTCTCCGGATGACTTCCTGATCGAAATCGTCTACTGCTGATGACGGACAAGTAGGTACGTAACTTTTTATTTCTCGGGGAGGTGAATTTCTTTGCTGTTGCTAATTTCTCACTATTGCTCTCAGACATTGTTATAAACAGTAGAGAGACAAACACCTGTAGCTTTTTCAACTAACTGGGCAGCGGTGTAAGGAGAATTAAAATTGTTCTTCAGTAGGTTCAAAATAACTTACACTTAGTCGTACGGGCTGACACAAACTTATTCTGATAATTGTGAGAATACAATAAAATCAGACGTAACAATAAATGCACAACGTAAATAATATTCACAATTTGACATTATTTTGGTATTTACTTCTTCAATATATAACAAACCTCTTATTACGTATGAATAAGACCGTAAGTCACCATGACTCTAGTGAGTAACTAGCGGTCTTATTCATAAAAAAACCTTAAAACACCGTTGATCAACGTTTTAGTTAAAACGTTCGCTAAGCCTAATTGACGTTTGTTAAAAAGTATGATTTATAAACCTCCACTAAGCCTTCGCTAACTAGTGGGCCGTTATTTGACAGATTAGAAATGTTATGTTGCCGTTCTGGGAAATCATAGACCAAAATATGTGACTTTCGATTTTAAAAAAAGTTTGACAGCTTTAATACCGGCAAAATTGTAGGTTATTTTACTCCACGAAGCACGTAAATAACATGAAAACTACTAAAAACCAAGTGAATACGTGACGCTGGAAGACAAGGTAAGAAAGAAAACGTATTTACTCAAATTTGGCATTAAATATGAAGTTAATTACCTAATGTTTATTTAACAATTTATGCATTTTTCCGCAGATTTTGATACGGATGTTAGTTAAAGAATAATAATATTATGCGGACTGCCGCACCTCGGACTATTGCTCCGTTAAACAGTCAGTGGCTCCTTGAAGCTGGCCGTAAAACGATGGCCCGCCACCTCGAGAGAACACCACTGAATCCAACGACACGAGTGCCTGATGGTTCCCGGAGAAGTTGGTCGTCGACGTCATCGAAATCGATTAGGTTATCCAGGTAATTACCTAATATAACTTTTTGTTATACCTATATGAATTGTATGGATGACGTGCGAATGTTGCCGTATTCGAACGTATCAAGAAATCACCCGCTCTGCGGTATCTGTGCTTTTTTCAAACGTTTCATTAATGTGAAACAAACGAAAACTGACTCCAACAACTAAAATGTGAATTGATTGTTGTTAAGAAACTTTCACGACGATGTGATGTTTGCTGGTTAGTGCTGTTATTATTACCTAAGAACTGAAAAGTTGAACCTGTGCTACAATATACATGGAGCCCGGTTTTCATCAACAAGTAAACATTTTCTCTAAATCCAAACAAAACGCTATTATATGAGGTAATGTTTTTATGTAAACAATAAGAGGTACACAATTTTTTCATGAGCCGGCCATCTTATAAACTAGAACTCTGCTCAATTTCTTTATTAAACATGCAGGTGGTTCACAGGGATTGGTTATATACATATACTAGCTAAAAATAAAACTAAAATGTATGAACATTAAAATATAGTTGAACATCATGTTTTATTTTATCAGATTGAAACAATTCCTGCTTTTGAGGCTGAAGTGCCCGAGCCACAAGCCCGGAGAGCCCGCCGAGTGCCATCTAGAAGAAAGAGAGGTATTTATTTATAACAATACAATATAAGTTTAAAATAATAAACAGCCTTCCTATGCTATTTATATTTAATATTGTTTTGTTTTTAATTTCAGATCTGTGGGTGCGCAATGTGCTGAAATTTAGTGCCGATTAGAACTACACATGATCAAAGTGGAGAATGAAAGAAGAGAGTCATTTCTTCTTCAATCTGCATCCAGCAGTTTGAAGAGTACTGCTTTATATATTAATTTGTATTAAATAAAATATGCAGTAAGCAAATTGTGTTTAATTTGTAATAATTAATCTTTTGACAATTGTACTGTACAACAAAATAATTGAGTCAACCTATTTTCCTTGTAAAGTTAGGGGTATTAATATACATACATACTCGTAAATATCTGTACAGGCTTTATTGATAATTACAAAGGCGAGTACAGATAGACTGTACTAAATCCTATCTGGAATAAGGTATGGTTATATTATTAAAACTTTCACTGCCAGGAACTCGCTTAACGGGTGGGCCTGCCACTGTCATACCTATAGGTTAGGGTATCCACTCTATCCAGCCACTACAGACAGAAGGTGAGTATCCACCAGAGCTGTGCGCTATGCTCTGGTGGATACTCACCCTAAAAAAGGTACAACGACAGTGCCACACAAGCAAGCATATGACCCACATGATGGTATGAACAGAACCCACAGTGTAAAACCGAGTAGGTACCAATCTATGTATCTATAGATCGTTGAAACCACGAGGACACGCCCCACTTCTAACTATTACTACGCTAAGGTCGCTAAGAACAAACTAGTTTGCAATGAGATGCTGGGGTGCGTCCTTGTGGATGATACGTAACCTACTATGAACAGCGGCAGTGGCAGAGCGGAGGACGGACGGCATGTTAAGTACTCTTTCATACAAGTTCGAACCTTACGAGGGATAGGTAACGCCACCGACCTGCGCTGCACCGCTCCGCGTAACCTCTGCTTGCGGGTTAAGTAGCAGTTTTATTTATAAACCTACCTCCTGGGCATTCCAAGGAATAAAATCCCTTTCGGTTGATGAAATATTGTGCTGCATGGCTGCCATTCTTTTGGTGTCAGGCCACCACGTCTCCGGTCTTTTGTAGGTCCGCTCTCAGTAGGCGCACAATTAATTACATTATACCTATACGTTCATTACTTAATACGACACGACGACCACACACGATAAGTTTATTCACATTCACCCAATGTCACTGATAACTTTAGAACTTGAAATGCGCGTGCATGGTGTTCCCGCTATTCTTCGTGCAGGAATTACAATTTTAATCGAATCTATAACTTTTTAAATGTTAAATCTCATTTATTTATCTGGTTACATCATTATAAATTGACAAAATCAGCTTCGATAACATAAAAACATTCAAAATCGTATTGCGAGCTTGCTCGAATACTTGCCGTCAACATCAGCTGTTTTCAATTTGGCGGCCATTTTTTCCTTAAAATGCAGATAAAACAGGTTTAAAGAAGGGTCCACCGTTCGCTAAGTTAGCGAGTCGTTAAAATGGGCTTGACGGACCGATCTGCGTTAACTGACGTTTATGAATCACGTTTTTGCGAAACAGTGCTATAGGCTCGCTATAGCACTGATTTAACTTTTTATAAATAAGACCGTAAGTCACCAGATCTCTCGAAGATGCACTGTGTGCTTAAAGTGAGCCAGCAATCAGCATTAGTCTAGCTCTTGCTATCGACACAGCGAATCCTGAATTCCATAAAGGGACATCAATCATCATCATCATAGTTAAAAATATTACTTTTGCACGTAGCTACTTGAATTTGGGCCTTCATTTTCTAATATCACGATGAAAAATATCATATGACTCCAAGAATCGTGTGAATACAGTTAGTGTCCTCGTACGGTGACCTCTACTATTGTATTGACATTTACATGTGAAGTCAATATTCATTTTCGATATTTACTCTACACATTACTCCGGACATCAAGTTGCGTTTGTACTGATTGCCAAGGAAGGACTTTGTATATGAGATGTAATATATGTGTCTAAAGTAAGTATATAAAAAGGCTTTTGAACCTGTGCTTGGTACCTAATATTAATATTAACAAAGCCATAACCGTGATTAAACGAGAGGTAGGTGCGAGAGGGACACCTTTAGCCCGACATAGGTACATATCTACATCTCTTCTCTTCTCTATCTCTACATCTTCTCTACATATAATAAATGTAAAAGTTCGTTGAGGTTGTCAGTGAGACATAATACGTAGAGCTTGAAGGAAATTGTATTTATTCAACGAACATTAAAAACTTCAATAGCGCGATGCAGAACTTCACCAATTTCCATGCATTTAAAAGGTCATTCTCCAGATTTTTGTCGGCGTCTGAACTCCAACAAACCATATTAAACGTATAAAAAAGTTTGATGGAGTTACGTTGACCCACAGGTCAAATTTGAGAATATTTGGATAAAGTCGTCTTTAGTTTACGCAACAGCGCCATCTATCTGTTTATTAATATAACAGCCCAACGGTTAGAGTAGCGCTACCCCATTTCACGCAAAATAGGCACACTGGATGTCGACTTGCGGAAAATAGCCCTGTAAACTATGACAGCCCAACGAAAAGGAGTTTTATGTTTTCTGTTTTCCGGCTATCACGGGAAAACTATAGAATGGATTAATATGCAACTTTCACTAAAACGTTCAATGGATTTTCGGCCACGCAATAGGCTATAAAAAATATAATAATAATTAAAGTGTATTAAATTATAAAATAAAAAATAAATTATAAAATGCAAAGGGGTTAAAAAATGGGGTTGAATTCAGTAAGTTTATTTTTGTACATAAATAGTTTTTTTTAATGTAGAGTAGATACTCACACGTTTATTTTATTATAATATAAGTCTAAATAAAATCAAAAACATAATATAAGCGGCATCTATCTAGCTGAAATTGGACTACAATTAAGTTCGCTAGATGGTGCTATCATTATATATACATCAAGCATGAATAATGTTTCTTTTTCATTGGAATTGTGACTCTTAAACCTCATAATCATGACTATTATATACGTACGACAATATTATATTGTTATATATTATATTATTGTTAATATCCGTTGTAACAAAGATATGAAATTGCGTTAGCTGTAACACGTGCAAAGGCAACGGCGCGTTTCACCGCTTCGAAAGTCCGAGTCGACCCGGGATACAGCTATCCTATATTTTAATCCAGGCTATAAACTAACTTCGTATAAAATTTTATCTAATTCGTTTGAGCCGTTTGTGCGTCATTGAGTAACAAACATCCAAATATCTGAACATCCAAACATCCAACCATCCAAACTGTCGCATTTACTTTACTTTTTTACTTTATTATACTTATTTTATCAATTAAATTTTCACTTTGTTGGTACACTTCAGCACAATTCTATCACCGTATTGAAAATCGTGAATAAACCTCATTCATTAAACTATTTAATTATATGGCATATATTATTTTTGACCTTTAAAATTTATCACTCTTTAGTACCCAGGGGACACGTGCAGGGTTGTGGTAGGTAGCTCCTGCGGACCCGAGTAACCCTATGTCAAGTGAGTGGTCAACTCGACTGATATTGATAGGAGTTCTTAAGCCGCCCGGCCTCTTACTCGGCTTAACGACTACTGTCATAGACAGCAGCCGGGATCAACTGCTTAGCGTGCCTTCCAAAAGCACGGAAGCGCTCATTTATATATTAACCACCCACTCAAACATCAGGCGGTCACCCATCCAAAGACTGACCGCTGCCATCTTTGCTTAACCTGCGTTATCGTTTCCGACTGGCAGTTGCCGCTAGGCTATGATGCTAAAGTTTGGACCGCAATCACGCAAAAACGGATTAAAATGAATTTTGGTATACATACATACCCGTGTGGTGTCGGGTTAGAATTTCACCACCCCCTTTCTTCCCGTGGGTGTCGTAAAAGTCGACTAAGGGACCAGGGTTGAAGTGTGTTGTGGGCGATGGGCTAGCAACCTATCACTACAATATAACATTTAGTCGATCTTTTACACCCACATTTATGCTAAAAGTGGCGCTGGAATATACGTTTCATGTGCTCTGCCTTCCCCTTTTGGGAATAAAGGCGTGAATGTATGTATATGTATTGGTATACATAAAGTCTATAACCTGGATTAACATACGAAAATATAATACTTTTTATTCCGGGAATCATCGTCTAAGGGGGCGAAATAGGGGGCGCAAGTTTGTAAGGAGCTACGATATAAAGGAGTTCCACGCGGAAGAAGTCGCGGGCAGAAGCTAGTAACATATAAATTATAGGTTCCGATCATTCATACTTGAGACTCTAGCACGATAGGTTTTATCGTCATGTTTAACGTGACGTTCGAGTACATTTTCGCCGTTAAGGGATCTGCAACAAAATATGGCCAGAACAAGTTGGCAGGAAAAACAATCTTAAAACAAGAAAATTAATGTTTTGTTTGATAAATCGCTTCGTTACAAAGCTTGACCAATGAGTTTGAAAAAAGAAAAATAATTTATCTGGGGACACGATGCTACCCCCGCTAAGACAATCCAAAAGCCACTAGGTACCTCCCTTTTCTAGAATCGTTTGAACGTAATTTCCGACCCTCACAAAGTCAGTCTGGATGATATTAGCAAGCTCTTAAGTCATAGATTTTCTCTATGGTCATAGCCACAAGGAGAAGGTGACCTTCGCAACCTTATTAATCCAACAAAGTTTTATTTCTTTAGCTTTTATACTTTAGATTTTAATGATACCTAAAATACACAGATTTTGTCACAAAACTTTTGATCATCAAAACTTGTAGGCACCAGCTGAACTCCTATAAAGCTGAAATTTAAAATAGGCTTGTAGACAACCTATTTAATTACTTATTAAAAATCTACCACTTTTACTCTACGAACCAACAAAGAGAGGTGCAAAATAATAGGTAAGTAATCATTAATTGAAATAGGTGCTGTGCTCCAGATACTTCCTGAAGTCCTAAGAAGCTGAGATTTTGTGTGCTGGCTAGGATTAGCACACAAACCGTAGACCAATTCATAGATCTGCCATTTATTGAGCCTCAGTGGTTTAAGTGTGAAGAGGTAACAGACAGACAGACAGACACACTTTCGCATTTATAATATTAGTATGGATGGGCCGTCCGGAATATGCCCAAGCTATACTTTTTAGACAAGATGTAGTATTTGTAGAGCGGAGTTGGTAGAGTTAGGTCGTGTGGAGTAGGAAGCTTGACGCTGATCACTTTTTAATGTTGAAAAAGAGCTGGGGGAGCTATGTAATCGCGTGTAATTAACTTGTTTATTTTTACCTCACTAGCTCGGAAAGTCCTTTTTTAGTCTTTAAAAATAGATAGTAAATCTACAAGAGTCCAAAGAGTATTTGAAATCCGAACTAGTAACGAATACATTTATTTAAACAGAATAACATGTAAAGGCCAGTCCAGACAGGACAAATTTTGCCCATCTGTTTATTCAAGTTATTTTTACGTTATTTACAGTTATTTTTTTGTTTTTTCGTTCTTTTTCTTTTACTTAATGTTTTTTTTTAATTTTATATTGCGTGTGGAATGTTTTTTTTTCTAGGAAGCTTGACGCTGATCACTTTTTAATGTTGAAAAAGAGCTGGGGGAGCTATGTAATCGCGTGTAGTTAACTTGTTTATTTTTACCTCACTAGCTCGGAAAGTCCTTTTTTAGTCTTTAAAAATAGATAGTAAATCTACAAGAGTCCAAAGAGTATTTGAAATCCGACCTAGTAACGAATACATTTATTTAAACAGAATAACATGTAAAGGCCAGTCCAGACAGGACAAATTTTGCCCATCTGTTTATTCAAGTTATTTTTACGTTTTTTACAGTTATTTTTTTGTTTTTTCGTTCTTTTTCTTTTACTTAATGTTTTTTTTTAATTTTATATTGCGTGTGGAATGTTTTTTTTTCTTTTTTTTATGAATGTATTTTTTCTTAAGTGTTTTATTTAACTTAAGTAATATTAAAAATGTAATTGACAAAAAAAACAGGTATTCAAATACTTATATTAAAACATAAAACTTCACATAAATTAGAAATGGCACAATAATTAATTAATAATAATTCATAGTATCAATCTGTTAATTTTGTTACAACTACGTCCACTGTTCATTCTCATCATTAAAAAAATCATCTAATGTATTTATACGCTTCCTTTGTAAGGTATAATTTTATAAATAAAAATTGATAATATTATTGTATTTTTAAATATTTTATATTTGTCAATGTCTTTAATATTACTGGGGATTATTATAAATGTCTTTCCCGTTCACGGGACAATGATGTCCCGGACCTTTGGGAGGCGTGCGTGGAGCTATGTACCTACAAAGTACCAACTGAGCCAACACGTAGAGGCCCTTTTGACAATTTAATGAAATGCAAGGAGTACACCGAGCGGATGCTGTCCCTGCCCGTGTCATGGGACGCACACAGAGACAGCACCCGCTGGGGTGTATAGGGACTATTGATGGTTGATGGAATCTAAATAAAACGGGTTATTAGGTTGAAATGATGGACTAGTGGCTGGGCTATTGGGTGAAACATTGGACGCCTGCCTAATAAAACTGTTTCAATCTTTATCTCTGGCAGACGGTGACTCGCTAACTGCTAGATGGGCCCCTATTAATAGCGACATTAAAAAATGGCCTAAGGGCACTGGTCAGAGAGCTGGGGGGTATAGAGGTGGCACTGGACTTTAAACATATAGCCAACTCGCCACTCAGGTTTCCACATCTACCCTCGAGCAACAGCTCTTGCAACTCCACTCTGGGCGGCCAATAAAGGCAAGCCAGAGGCGGAGGGGTTGTCCAAGCAACCACCCGATCGGCTCGGCCTGACCACAGGACACCTCCAGGAGCACTCAGGTACATAGGGTCACTACTCCCTAACAGCCCGCCACAAGCTGCCTTACGTTGACTGATTGCACCAGAAATCTGGTGGGCGATGGGGCCGTCACATCCCTACGCCTAATTATAAATTATTATTGACGAGCCAAAGGGCTTGAATGGATCATTTTTAGCGCTGAATTATGTCTAGCTAGTTTGTTTCTGGGTCTTAGGTTTAGAGAGTGAGAATATTGCAGGAATAGGCTGGAATTATTTTTGACAAATAAACATACTTCTAAAATATACATAGACACTAAGGTCAGGATTTTAACTTTGTAAAACATGGTTTACAGCTTACCATGGGATCTATATTTAAAAGTATTCTAATACAACGCTTCTGTAATCTGAAGAGATGAATAATATTTGTACTATTACCCCACAACACACTGTCATATTGTAATCAGGCGTGTGCGTAGGCATAGTACCTAGTAATTTCTTCTCTTTAGTGAGGTGAAATGTTTTGTGTTACACACGGGTGCAGTTATTTTGTTCATTTGCAACAGTCTCTACGCTCAGGATTCTTTTTTAACCACTCGTTTCGCTCAGGATTATATTTTCGAACCATATAATCCATTCGCTAGCTCGTGCTTCAACCCTAGAATCCATTCGTTAGCTCGTGTTTGAATTCCACACTCGCGGTTAAAATATAACTTTTCACCCTTGTATAACAAATGACTATTACCACTTGGCAATGACTGTACATGATATGTTTTTAGTGGGATTGCCTTTTACGCTTACTGGGAAAACAGACATATACTTTTCGTCTATCGTCGTCTGTTTTTTTTTGTTGTTTAGTATAGTTTTTGTAATCTATGTCTGCATACAATTTTAATACTAAATTGCATATATAGCCCATGCACTTTATTTTCATTAGTATGGAAAAAAATGGAAATTTGTAAATAATTCATAACAGTAGGTTTTTTGTGTGTAACTGATATATTATCATTTTAGTAATTACGTAGACTCAACATCCACCAAAATATTAGTCATCAAAAAATCGATATTTAACCAAATTCCTGAAAAAAGAGGAAAAATATTAATAGATATTATAATTTGTGTTTTGGTTAATTTACAGGAGCTCTTCAAGAATAATAAATAAATCACACAAAAAACATAATGCATGTGTCAGTTATTTTTATATATTTACTTCCCGATGGAAAATTTGGTGGATTCTTGGATAAGGCTAAGAATAACATTTGAAAATTAAACAAACAAAAAAAAAACGCCGTTATAAATTAATGTTTGAAAAAAACGTAATTTTCCTGGGGTAGTAGGTGTATGGTTAAAATGATTGAAATTCAGTCCCAAGATCACAAAAGATATCTACTCAATATTTTTTTTTATTCCAAGGTTCCTCATCCGTGACCTATATATGTGTATATTTTTATACGTTTTCATAAGATCATGTACACAAATTACTAATTTTTTATCATTTATCATTCACGACTCATGCCGGCAAACAGGATTTGAAATTTGAACCTTGAGTAGGAATCCCTGACTCATCACATAGAGCCGGCATTCTGCACGAAGCACCGAGCTATACCTAAAACTATCCAGTATAAATATAACCTCCAATTATGGATAGCTGTAACGAATCTTGGGGTTAATTTATACTAGGGATCAGTGGCGAGATGATGCGAAGCTGGTTCTGGTGAATCAGAGCTTTGAATACATATATTCAAAACTTGTTTCGTCTCACCTCACCACCACCCTAGTATATCCTGACGCCGGGATTTATAATAACAACGCGTGATCAGGGGTCTAACTTACACAGGTTTCCTGAAGCCAACTGAGAAAGCATTGTAAATATAGCCTAGTACGAGTAGCTAACCGGAAACACATAACGTATCAAATAAATGTATTCACATTGTTTCTTGCTCACGAGGAAGCATTACAATTATGTAGTCTACCTATAGGAAAATACCGTTAACAATAAAATTAGGTATTGGTCACCAATACGAGTATTTATATTGAATCAATCATTTTCTGTGTATGTTTATTAAGAGTTGAACCAAGCATGGTGACTCACAAAATAACACTCTATTATCATCATCGTCAGCCTATACACGGCCCACTTCTGCGCACAGGCCTCCTCTCAGGGGTCAGGGAATAGGTCGATAGTTTCTTATTCAAAATGGTGAAATAAAGTTGAGCACTGTAGCGGCTTGTCGTAGTCAAACTTCAAGCTTTCTATGATATGCTACGAAGCGGTTCTCTACATTGAAAATGACAAGTTTCTACGAGTAGGTATATACTTACTTAGTATAGGTAACTCATTGAATGTAGATACGGAAAAAATATTGACATTGATTGGAAAAGGATGTGTGCGACAATTTGAAACATTGAAAAAGTATATTCATTGTGTCCGAGTACTTGAATTATTGGATTTAAGTACCGGGCGCTTTTGATAAACGGTAGAGTTCGGCAGGTTGTCAAGGATAACAGAGATGAAGTGCGACGTGATAAATATATCGAACATAACTATATGTTTGTCCACTATAACTCTGTACTAACAGAGTTATAGTGGAGAGCTACGCCGGTAGCCTAGTGGTGCAGGCATGGGGCTGTCAAGCGGCGGTCGTGGGTTCGAATCCCGGCTCGTACTAATGAGTTTTTCGGAACTTATTTACGGAATATTTACCGCTAGCTTTTCGGTGAAGGAAAACATCGTGAGGAAACGTTTCGTAAAACTAGTGCATATGCCAAATCTTGGGATTAGGTGTCAAAGCGGACCCCGGGCTCCTTTAAGGCATTACCGGGAATAACGCTAGGAGGATGATTATTTATATAGTACAGAGTTGTACATATGTACATACCTTACCTAATTTCGCATATTAGCAGTAAGACTCAGTGCTATCATTTGTTTGTCTTTTGAATAATAAAAGCAAACCTGTTGTTCTAAAGAAGATAAACAATGCTCGAGTTTATATTGAATGGAGAATAAAACCAATGTTTATTTTAATTGACTCATAAGATAAATATTTGATTGTGTCAGTGTTGACCAAATATCTATTGCAATAGGTATCGTAAAATCAAGTTTTTAGGTTCCACACATCTATCGTCCAACTTGTCTGCGGGTACAAGGGTAGAAATACCATCCTTTACAAATTATTTGCTGGACGTAGTTAAAATAATTTACGGTACTGTTATGACAAAACACATATTGATTAATACCTACCTAGGTAGATAAAATGCAATGATGTTAAATTATCTATCCATTACGACGTCGTCATTTGAATTTGAAATGTACATGTTACTGTATATTGTATTGTAGTGAACTCATAGGTACAGGAACTAATTCTAAAGTACCCTAAGCGAGTAAATCCAATTGAATCGATTGTCAGACCCTCTCCGCGGCCAGACCCTTCGTCTGGCAGGGGTGCGATTTGCGACCTTGCTAAACCCTACGCGGAAACGGCATTTTAATATGTCTGGGATACATTTGCATTTAAATATTTTAACATTTTAGCGCGTAGCGTTGACATTGGGATCGCAAGGATTATTAGTCTCGCATCTCTTGTTAGATTTTGCAAAAAACGTGATTTGCACGGCGAATAGAAGCAAAACTAAGTTTGTGTTATTATAATTCTTTGTGCAAAACAAAAGTTTGTCAATCGAGACATAAATGAAGTGAGACTGTTGCTTGGGGTCCGATTGTTTTGTTTGCGAGTCGGTTGCAGTGACGTAGCGGTGTTGTCACGCGCGGCGCAGCCTCGGCGGCAGGTGGTGGTGCCGGCTCAGTCGCATCGCTCGCGCCGACCGCGCCGCTCGCGACACGTACTGCGCCCACCGACAATGCTGCTCACCGTGCTCGCACTCGCCGTCGCCGCCGTGGCCGCCCAGAACGAAACGCGACCCCCGCCCCCGCGACGCGAACAGTTCCGTGTCATCTACGAATGGAACGCACTCGATTTCGACTGGGCCTCCCCGGCCGATCGGGAGGCCTACCTCAATACAAGCAGATATATTCCCCAGAACGTCCTAATATCTGGAATAAGCTTCTACGGCGAAAACCTGTACGTGACGGTGCCGAGGATGATGCGAGGAGTGCCGGCGACGCTCGCGACCGTCCCGGTGGTGCAGACCGACACGGCGCCCAGGCTGCGCCCGTTCCCTAGCTGGAGCGCCAACAAGGTTGGTGACTGCGAGGCATTGCAGTTCGTGCAGAACATCCAAGTAGACCGCAACGGGATCCTGTGGGTCCTGGACAACGGCCGCGTTGGCACGCTTACCGAGAAACCCGACGCCAAGTGCCCGCCGTCCATCGTGCTTATCGACCTGAAAAACGGCAAAAATGAAATGCAGCGTTTTCCGTTAACATCAGTGGATAACAATAACACCTACCTAAATGATCTTGTGGTCGATAACCGTCGCGATGGAGATTATGCCTACATTACGGATAACAGTGCCACGGATCCAGGTATTATAGTTTTCCGTCGTAACGACAAGAAATCATGGAAAGTACGTGATGCTCATTCCATGACCGCCGTTCCCGAGGCGTCCACTTTCCGCATCAACGGCACCACGGTGGACCTGCCCGTCAACGTGGACGGTATCGCTCTCGGACCCCAGTTCCTCGCTGGAGACATGGTCGACAGGACCATTTACTACTGCCCGTTGTCAAGTTTCCACTTGTATGCCATCAATGCCTCTGTTTTGCGTAATGAAACTATCGGGTCACAGGACGGCGCCCTACGCCCCTTCGTGGTTGATCTCGGAACAAAAGCTTCACAGACCGATGGAATGAAAATGGATGCAAACGGTGTCCTCTACTTCGGCTTGGTGGGCAACTCCACCATTGCGGAGTGGAACACGAGCCTGCCTTTCCAGTTTGGGCAGAGGACGATCGCCCGCGACGCCAACTACATCCAATGGGTGGACAGATTCACCTTCGACGAACACGGCAACGTTTACGTGGTGGTCAATAGACTGTTTAACTTCATGAAGAACGAAGTGTCGGTAGGCGACGTGAACTACAGGATCCTAAAGTCACACACGGGGTCGAAGAGCTACGTGTTGGGGGAGGAAGTGACGCCGCCGGGACAGGCGGGCGGCGCGCCGGCGCTGCGCGCGCTGGGCGCCGCGCTGATGCTGGCGGCGCTAGCGCACCTGCTGGCCTAGTGCGCTTTCTCGGTCGCGGCCAGCACCCGGCCCTGACCCTCGAATGTTTTGTGCGGCGCTCTGACTGATGCGTATCATTACCAAATATTAAGGTTACCTTGACCGCACGGTCACCCAGTGATAATGTGAATGAAAGCTGTGCATATCTTGACGAATTAATGTTATTTATTAAATTTAAGTGTACATATCATTCGCGACCTTTGTGCGGATAAAGAGTCGTGAAGAGGCTCCCCGACGGTATGTCGGGGACGCGTTGCCAAAGCTGCGCCCGCGCACAATTAACATTCCAGCTCTTTGTATTTAGTTTAGGCGCTTCGCATGCGTAATATTTATTCATTAACACATCCATAACACATAAAATATTACCATTTCAAAGTTCTCGTAGTGTATAATTACATGGTATATAATACCCGTTTGTATATGATAACAATAGAAACATTTTTCTAGATTTATCGTAAGTATAACTAAAATTGTACGGATGGCGAGTGAACGTGACTGTATGTTTAATTTTAAAATAATAAACGTGTTTATCTTATTATTGTGTTTGCTGTTTTTATTACTGCGGTACCTACTTCTCACAGTATAAACTGTAACATAAGCTGCTAACAACTTGTCAATACTAAAGTTCCTTTTCAATTCGATAAGGTCCTAACAGTCAGCGTGTAGACTGCCTTCTCATTTTGTTTTTATTCTTTGAACTGTAGCACACTGTAGTTAGAAAGGACAGCACGACGATGGGTGTAGCTATGCGCGCAAATACCATGACATATTGCGACAGGTGTTGAAGATGCACCTTCGAATTGTGCTTGTCTATAAATGGTTGCCAGTCAACATCGTTCCTTCGTATTATAATTGCAAACGACATTATGCCCTACAATGTAAAATGCACTTCCATAAATAGTGATAAAAAAAATAACGCCGGAAATACATTGACGATGTTGTTACTGTAAGTATGTAGGTTAATAGCTTTTGTCTAGGTGTATACATGTGTGTGACATTCTCGACCTTACATAACTTACCATCAGTTTAGATTGTGATTAAATGCTTACCTTTAGCTAAAAAAAATAGGTAGAACACAACATTCTTAACTATTTACGCGATCAAAAATGCCATGGAATTGGCTCTACTTTTAGAACGAGCGACCGAAGCGAACGACGTTCTCCGTTTCTGGTTGGGCCAAAATTACTTCGTAAGTATGCATATATGCACTTTATTGTACACAATAACAGGTTAAAGAATAGTAGGTAACTATGGTGGTTAGTATGTCCGCGGCTGTTCTCCTTTATATGAGCATTTCTCAACAGATTTTAGTGACATTTAGTGAACAGGTTGTTAATTATATAGAGCTTTATTGTTCGATTTAGTTTTTAGACAGCAAAAAACTAAATAAGAAAAAACACATTCTTGCGATTTCCACAGCTCCCAGAGCTACTAAGACAACAAAACAATATGTAGTATAGTAATCAAGCCATTTCTGATTTAAGCTTAAGTTATACGGAAAACTAACTGAAAATATATTTTTTTCGTACAAAAGGTAGTCTATGTATAATTTCGAATCAATTGATACCTCATCCTCATTCATCAAATTCGGTTCAGTATCGTAAACGCTACAGTGGAACACACAAACATCGACTTCTAAAAATTGCTGCTTTCGGCTCTGCCGTACTCGGGCAATAAGTAAACTTTAAAGTGGCAATAATACCTATACACATTATAACCTATAATGTGTATAGGTATTACTGCCACTTTAAAGTTTACTATAATAATGCCTATAATTTATAGGCATACTGGACTAACTATATCTATTTATTTAATATAAATGCGATCAGTCTCGCTAAAACATCCCCTGGCGCCACCAAAAAATAGCACGGCTATCACGCGATGGCGCGGGAGCTCTCTCGATTTTCCTCGCACTATCCGTCTCTATCTTATTAGAACACTTAGAACAAGAGGTATAGTGCGAGAAAAATCGAGAGTAAGCCGCGGACGTCTCATGATAGACGCGCTGGGGCGTCTTAAATTTCTCCGCGATCAATTAGGTTCTTGATAATTGCTCTCTATGTGACAGTAACGAAGCCGAACTAGTTTGAGACGGGAATGAAAGCTTTGATGGACTCGGATCAAATCCGGAATTGACTGGTCGAATTTTGACAAACAATTTTTTGTCCACTGATCTATGATCACGTAGAAAGTAAAAGTATGAAAGTGTTTTTTGTCGGTTCATGTAACGAAACAAAGCATGTGTGTTTGTGGCCTAAGGTTTTTTTCTGCTGTTTAGAACTGGCATTATGAGAATAGGTACGAATGAATATTTTTTATTGTTTTTTTTAATACTTCTATCTACTTAGTCGAACGGGCGTGGGAAGTGAACGAAGACACATGATTCAGCTTGGGTTGAAAATCGTTCGTATATCCCGGAATCCGGTGTCTATCACGCTGTCGCGCTGTTCTTCGCCACCGGTCGCATCTCTCAACCGATTCTCGTGAAATTTTGTCAGCAGGATTGTTTTTTTTGTCGAGGTAATTTTGAAGCCATAGAATAAATTGTGCAAGACATAGAATTGATGTGGGCATGTTGCTGATGCATCCCCAAACCGAAACACAAATTTATTCCATTCATAATATAAGTATACCTACTACGTACCTATGATAAGTAGAATGCTAAAAATATTGTATCAAATTCCACGGTCTGAAAAACCAACTTAGGTTTTAACGTCACCGCTCGATTGTAAAGCAATATTACATTTTTAATTGAAATCCTAGTTAGTAAGTTAATAGTAGCATTGTTTCCTTTTCGGTGTTTAATTATTTTTCATTATGGTTCTTTAGCCATCGCTGGTTACGGTCATCGGACCGGAATCCCATCGGGCGTGAAGGTCGGTCTCATGATCGACATTTGTTTTTGTTAGCTCACTCCAATGAGGCAAATAGCAGCTATTTGGTGGTATTGAAAAGGTTTATTTAAGTGTTTGACGTTTATCAATAGACAAGTTTTCTTGACCAAATATTTAGTAGGTATTTAGGTACGTCATTGATTTACTGCCACCGCATCTTTCGCGGGACCTCAGCTGTACTTAGTTGTAATCAAATATTTTTTTAATATTATTACAGAGGTTTAACCAATATATAGTACAGATTATTGAAATAAAAACATAATACTGTCCTAGTAATATTTTAAGTCCTCAACTGAGAGACCTTTGGTTTATATGGCTGGGTTGGCAGATGGGCCGCCTGTCCAGCTAGCATGATCACGTTTATGTCCGATTAAAGCATTCGTCCCTTTCTAGCCAGGATGTAAATACAGCTAGACTAATACGGTTATCATCACATGAACATACGCTATATAAAAAACGCTTTGTTATCCAGTTATGGAGAGCTGTAAGTATTTTCTCACCTTATACATTCAAAACATAAAACATACTCACAGTGCAAGCGTGTAACTTTTACTTTTTCAAATGTACACAATATGTAGTCATAGTTATGCTTTCGTTTGTTTACTTCTCTTTGTTATTTGTTTAGTGTCCTGCAGAATCATTTGTTTATCTTAGATTTATTATTCGTAATAAGTTAATATACAGTACGAACTCGTATGTGCCATTCCTAGGACGTGCTCTCAATATTGAAATATGTTGACTCATTGGACAAACACAACATAAATATAATCATCATTCTCACGTTTCAAATCCTCCTTAATTTTTTGTGATAATTGTTACCAGTCATGGTTGTGAATCACGACCTCTAAAATGTGGTATTTGAGGAAGTACGGTGCACTAGATTTGGCAATGAGATTCTACAGTTGCAATAGCTTTTAAGGCCCCCACTCATTGAACTCGGTATCTTTATCTCTTTCGCCGGCGCCACTGTGTGATGGAGATAGCGAGAGAGATATTAAATGCGTTGGTAGTGAGAGAGATAAAATATACCGACCCGTGCCGCGCACGACCCGCGGCTCGTCCGATCCGCGCTGCACCCGACCCGCGCCGCGAACGACCCGCGTTCCATGTGTGGAGGCCTTTACTCGCGATCGTAATCAGGGATAGTAACTATTAGCTATTAGCGAACGGCTTACAATCATTATTATACATATACTTCAGGTTGAATGAAATAGGTACTTCATTAATTAATTTTAACTTGAAATGCAGCACGGCGATGCAAGTCGACTCCCCGAACACGAACGTAGTTTGGTTCTCATTTTCAAACGGCATACTGGCATAACATGAAACTTTTTGGTACCGTGCGGATTTTGTACACAAACTAAGGTACTTCATTGCATACAACGAAAAAACTGTCGCGCCGCACACCGCATCCGGATGCGGCGGCAGTGTGGAAACTGCCTTATACATAGTCAGCTACAAAAAGTATAAGCACAGGTGAAATTCAAGTTACTACGTAAGTTTAAGTTGTATGCAACGAAAGTTTAATGTTAAAACACTTCACTAATCTTCATGAGAATCAAACGTTAACGTTCTATGTAGTAGGTATCTTTTTCAAATTCATTAATTTAATTTCGAGGTAGTTTGCACACATTAAGTAAGTACCTACATTAATATTGAAGAATTGGAAGTTTAGCGTCCCGCTTGGCTAGGGAAACAACCTAGTTAGGTTTATTGGACGGTTCTTAGAAAGTTCGGGATTCTTAAACAACTCGCCCACGTTCTGATCTGTTGTATGACATAAACATTAATTATTTATGCATATCCTAAACCGTAGAGCAACGAGAAGTGCTTAGGATGATATCACACCATGACGCAAACTTAAAACGTGTTCGAAGTGCAAATTTCATAGTTCCTATAGGTACAACATTGTTGGTCTCCCTACACAACACCTGTTTAACGAAGAAAACATTAAAATCATACCCATTATTATGGTAAAAATAAGAACTTTGAAGAATAATAAATCCTATCAAAAACATTCTGTAAAAAACTAGCCAAGTATCGATGGAGCTGCTTGTTTATCTCTAAAAAGTAATGAAATCTGTGAGATATTTTGTAGTACCAAGTCTCAGGCATTCTTATTATTCTTTATTTGCTAACTCCATCGAGACTTGGCTAGTTTTTTACAGAATGTTTTTGATGTGATTTCACTTCTTTTTGTAGAAACGTGGACTTATTGATTTATTTTATTAGATTTTCTTATTTGACACAGTTATTTTTTCTTTTTAGGATAGATATATCCAGAGTTGGGCATTATTCGAATAATATTTTATTTAAATAATTATTCGAATAAACAATTATTCATTTTTAAATGAAAGGAAAAATTGAAAAATTTAATGCTCCGAGCCGGATTCGAACCGGCGACCACAGGCATTCATGGCCCGTCGCTACTACCAACTGAGCTATCGGAACAATCTGGTTCGGGCACCAAATCCTTCAATCAGTTCCTTCATTGAACAACGCCTTAGGGAGACGTTAAAAATTTATAATTTTCGTTAGCAGCGTTACTGCTTAAAAAAAACAAAAATTAAACAATTATTCGTTAAAAAAATATTCGCGAATGATTTATTCGCGAATAAATCATTCGGTAGCATTTTCAAATAATAAATGATTCATTCGTTATTTTATTCGAATAAATACCACGAATGATCCATTACACAAATGTTCAGTTCATCGTTTCCATAATTTTTAAAATTATTTCATCAATTTGTTTAAGCTGAATATGTTTTGTTGAATGTAATGGTAACACACACCGCCGACACGTCAGTTAAGTTTTTCGAACTTTTCTGAGATACCAAATATATGTATCTGTAAAGACAGATTTGAAATGATTGGGATATATATTTTTTTGTAAATACATGTAACGATGCACGAAGGTAGTTATTTTATTAGCTAATTATTCGACAATATTATTCGCGAATAAATTATTCGTGGAGTATTTTATTCGCGAATAAATCATTCGTGGAATAATTAATTCGCGAATAATTTATTTGCCTGATTTCGAATAAGAATAATCATTCGATAAATGTATTCGTCATTCGCGAATGATTCTGTTATTCTCAATCGTTATTCGTCATTCGAATAAATTTTGCCCATCTCTGGATATATCTCTAATAATTTGGTTGGGCTCTTGTGTTTTCTAATCAGGGTCACCAGGTACTCCAGATCTTCGATTATCCTAGTTTTCATAGTTTTCCCTTTATGTGGCCATTAAACCCTAACTCTGTACCAAATTTCAGCTCTCTGAGTTTATGGGAATTACTAGTTCTATTTTGATGATCATGAGTGAGTGAGTGAGTGAGTGTCATAAATGCAAAACTTTGCTTTCGCTTAACTGCGGAACTAAATGACCGACAGACTTGAAATTTTGGATTTGAAGTATGTGATTATAGCTTACTGGATGACGAAAATTTCTGCATTCTCAAATAGGGGCCTGAAAATGCGGCGAAATGGTTCCAGTAAAGGATGGTACGGCAGTGTTTGCTTCGCTTGGCGGGGGCACTGCCGTGCCCTTAGATTAAGCATTGTAAAAGAGTAAAATGCGTTCATGTGAGTGTATATGATTATACTAAGCTTTAAACAATTAGAAATATGTTTACGTTATTACTCAGGCATTTTATGACTAAGTAAAGATAAATAGTACCAATGTACTTTGTTTAACGAGGGGCGTAAGTGGCTTTTGATAACTCGAGTTTGCAATATTCTTGCTCTGTGTTTTTCATTACATTTGCGAGGAAATAATAGCTGCAAAAGACAGAAAAAAGTATGTTTCAAACGACCGTACCAATCAAAAATTGTCGAAATTGACAACTTCACTTCCAGATCAGTGCGAGTGGAGCGCGCAGCTTCAATATTTCAAGCTATGGTAATGATAATACCACGTGCGAGCGAGCTGGTAGCATACAAATCTCGATAAGTGTGACATAAAGGGAAATATCGTTTATTGTCCTTGTCATAGTTCTACTTTTTTTATTTGCCACAACTGATTTAGTATGAAGCTGTGGCACAACCTTTACCCGTCCAAATTAAGGAGGTCGTTTATGGCAAGTCATCCGCCATTTTAAGACCAGTTCTTAATTTAGCAGCATAGGAGCCTTTCCGTCCCTCACTGTGGCAACACGTAAGGCCTGTCCTGAGTATTATAGGTCCATGAGTACAGTAGTATTCTTGCGGCGCACAACTAGATTTATTTCAACCAATCACAGAGCAGAATTCTAGTAACTAGATTTTTTTCAACCAATCACAGAGCAGAATTCTTGTTGCGCGCGGGGTAACTAGATTTGTTTAAACCAATCAGATCACACACAAGCTCATAACTCCCTAGAGAGTTCCTCCTCCATAACTTCCGTGGGAACAATTTAGGTCATTGTCCTTGTTGTCAAGCAAAGAATAACACCATTTACGACAAAGTGTGATGAAAACAAATATAAATAAGAGCAGCCATAATAACACTACTTACAAGCTTTGTGGGTACGGTGGAATGGGGTGGTTACTTTGATTCAGCGGGTGAGTGAACAGTGACAGTGAATATCGTGACGGGTGACCGGCGGGGTGAGCCGAATTAGCCCGTAGCGAATAACAGCCCTGGTGTCCGCCGTATGCTCGTTTGCACCCGTCGTAGTAACTTCAGTTAAATTGTAATTGTAAACATAATTTTATGATACTGAAGTTAGAGTACCTACTTGCAATCAGAACATAGGAGGCGTATGATGTTTCCGGTTCTATTTGATAGCAATTAAATGGAGGGGCGTACCTAGTCGTCCGTAAAAGTCTATACTTAAGAATAAAGTGCCTATTTCCAAGATAATATTATTCTCAGTTCGTAGAGATCGGAAAGGTGTTTACATTATTAACGAATGCTCTAATACAAGTAGGTACCTGCGTCGGTTTACGACGTAATAATGGCTAAACGCGCTAAGGTCTCTGTTCCCTGAGAATTACGTTATTTTAGCACCGTGGTTCAAATTCTCTGACTGTCCGTCCGTCCATCTCCGACTGTAGCCGCCGTCATATTTCTGAGCATCTTTTATGAGGATATTGACCAAGTCTTCTCTCTTCTCTTCTGCTTACTTAAGAGCTCAGCTCTTCACTCTTCCAATCCGCACGGCATTTCCTCTTATATGATTTATTGATTTCATGGAAACAAATAAAAAAAAATATTTGCTCGTACTATTGACAACAGAAAAGAGGACTTTTGTTTTACTCAATCTGTATCTCAATCTTAACGTGATGATTATGATGAAGATATTGTGGATAGGAGTTAATTGGAACAACGGATAATTTGTTTTTGTTTCTTTTTAAAATTGGTAAAGCATTTTCACATAATTTGACTAAGAAAAGTAGGCAGTTTAGTAGAATAAATCAAGCTTAACACTCCCCTTTGTACTAATAATTGAATTATCTTGTCGCACGCTACTGTGTCAACCCAACTGAAACAAGATCAGTAATCTGTAATTTATTTGCTAAAACACAAATAGAGTTAAAGTACAAATAGGTTTAAAAAGAAATGCAAGAGAACTGGGTACAGTCAAGTGTAAAAATATGGGTGCAGAACTTACTCATAAATATGTCCCATAAGTCGTATGTCAGCGGCTGGACTGTATGGCGGCACTGGACTGTACATGGTTGAAATGTGTGCAATGCGTTCGTATTTTAATCATAACCCGATAGATGAACAATTGAAAATTGTAATTTAACATTATATGTAATGCGGGGCGTTTTAAAATGAAGTCAATTTTCAAGCAGGTAGGACCATATATCCATAGATCATGTGATTTTAAGTAAGTTCAATACTCTAAATTCAGTGAAGCAAGAACATCGTAAGGAAACCTGCATACATCTGCGAAGAAATTCAAAGGTGAATTCCCCAACCCGCACTGGGCCAGCGTGGGGACTACTTACGTTTTCCTCTCATCCAGGAGAGGAGGCCTGTGCCCAGCAGTGGGACCTATATAGGTAGGCTGTTTTTTCGAAAAGGCTTATATTTTCTCGGCGACAGAAAAATTAAAGAGCAACAAACTATTTGCAACTAAAATAATAACTTGTCAGCGATTAAATATTTTGGCAATCATTTATATTAAATGAGCTTTAAACTAAGGATATTTTAAAATTCAAATAATGGCAGCTACTTTAGGTAGCAGAAATAATAAACAAGATTACTGAAATCATAGGCGAGGTCCTATAAATAATGACTTGGCGACTAAATTTCATCATCATCATCATCATCATCATATCAGCCGATAGACGTCCACTGCTGGACATAGGCCTCCCCCAAAGAGTGCCAAAGTGACCGATCCCGCGCCACCCGCATCCAGCGGACTCCCGCAACCTTTACCAGGTCATCAGTCCACCTTGTCGGGGGCCTACCCACGCTGCGCCTTCCGGTACGTGGTCGCCACTCGAGAACCTTTCCGCCCCAACGGCCATCGGTTCTACGTGCTATGTGCCCCGCCCACCCGGACCCGGGTATGTCCTAAAACTACGACCAAGACCACCGGGGGATGGGCAGCAGCATCCCTGGAGTGCGGTGGAAATACTGCGATCGCCAACACGCATGCCAAGCGTGGCGATTATGGCATATACCCCCCATGAAAGGTACAAAAAAACCACGGCCCCGAGGTACCGGCGACCCCCGGTACCCTGGTTGTGGTAGCGGCCAGGGTACCAGCGGGGTCAGGGGTGCGAAGAATCTCCGGCGAAGATCCGGCTACCACCACCGACGACCCCTGGCCCTGGCAACTTATAACACGCGCACACTGCGGAACAACGAAAGGATAGCAGAACTGGAGGAAGGATTGAGCAAGTTGCGCTGGGATGTCATAGGGTTATCTGAAGTCCGAAGAGAGGGGGAGGACACGATAACCCTCAAATCCGGCAACTTGCTCTATTTCCGGGAGGGCGACAGTCCCAGGGAGGTGTCGGGTTCCTCGTCCACAATTCCCTCGTATAAATAACGTGGTGAAGATCGAGAGTGTGTCGACTAGGGTGGCGTACCTAATACTCAGAGTATCCACCAGGTACTCATTGAAGGTCATACAGGTCTACGCACCGACCTCGGCACTCCGACGAAGAGGTGGAGGCTATGTATGAAGATATATCGAAGGCCATGCATAGTTCTAAAACCTACTTCACCGACTAATAGTAGCAGAAGGATAACAAACTTTATATTAGTGGCAACTACAGGTCTCCATCTAAAAAAGCATTTTGGGCACTATATAAAAATAATGGGGAGTTATTTTTTTAGTTTTCGAAACCTTAATTTAATGTAAACGGCGATAAGCCGCGGATAGGTTAGAAGACGGAAGCGGGAGCTTTGCTCCCGCTTTCGTCTTCGCGGTTATTTTTTTTATAAAAGAGCGGAAAAACCAGCAAATTAACAAAGATGAATCCGAATGCATGTTTAGTATGGCGTTTAAATATTATTTATACGGGCCAAAATCATTATTTATACATGCAATTTTCAACTTTGATTAAAGCTCTTAAAGTATCGCACAAAGTATTTTTTTTATGACCTTGATTTATTTTATATGCAATCTCCATTGAACAATTAGAGTAGGCCATTTTCAACTTTTTATCCGCCGTCATGTTTCCGCTTAATTAGTTAATTCAGTCGCCAAAACAATAACTCGTTGCTAGTTTATATTGAAACAAACTGCTACTTTTTACTTAGCTGCTACTTTTTACTTTATACTAGTCTCCGCAATTAGTCGCCAACTTATAATTTTTTATAAATCCCTAAATCAGATTAATTTGTCGCCGCGTTAAATACATTGTCATTTGCGTGTAAGATTGTCCCCTTATATTTATTTATTTATTTATTTATTTTTTATTATTCTGAAAGTTGTATGTTTGTTACTCACGCAAAAAACAGTTGAGTGGGTTTAAATAACAGTAAGTTTCCCAGAGCTCCCGAGGGGCGCCGTGTTGAGAATGAGATACCTACAACGAATCCTCAAATCAATGTAGGAGCCGGCAACGTCCTTGTGGCTCCTCTGGAGACACGGGAGTCCACAAGCTTCAGGCAGGCTGTCTGCTTGTTTTCAACGTAGTAAATGTAATACCTACATATATGTATGCAATTTTGGTATAGAGATCATTACACTCACTCACTCACACTCACCACTCGCCGGTCACTTTGGCACTCTTTGGGGGAGACCTATATCCAGCAGTGGACGTCTTTCGGCTGATATGATGATGATGATCATTTATAACCTAGGTAGAAACAGGACATTATTCCCAAAATCATTCCCGCAAAGAGATGAAATTGGGATGCATGTTCATATGGGAGTTCAAGCGGACGAAGTCACGCGCAAATGCTAAGCTATATATATGATATGAATAGCTAAGTGGTAAGCGATTCAATTCATAGATTATTTATACAAGTAACCGTATCAAATTGTAAAAGGTCTAAAGATAAATAATTTCACGGCGATTGTCACGGAGAACGAAGGTACCGAGACGAGAGATCCATACAAAAACCCGGGCTGTGTCGCCCAACACCATTGTCTCGCTCCAATGGCGGACTATTATGAGAACTATTGTTGTTTTTGTGCCAACAAATAATTATCATCGATAGCCTTGTTATTATAGAGCAGGATGGTGATAGGTACTTAATGACCATGGTGTTAAAATTCCATCCTAGACTGACATCTGTGGTAAGCGACATATTCTTAGAACATGTTCTTAGATTACCTACGTCTGTTTGTACAGTCAGGGGTAATAATTTACGTACATAAATATCTGTACAGGACTCTATTGTCAATCTCACAAAGGCGCGTACAGATAAATTCGTCCATATTTATGAAAGTATATTATTAACCCTGACAGGTATAATCGTTACCTACCTTATCCTATGATATCC
This sequence comes from Epinotia demarniana, assembly GCA_945867215.1. NCBI lineage: Eukaryota > Metazoa > Arthropoda > Insecta > Lepidoptera > Tortricidae > Epinotia > Epinotia demarniana. Next base: position 10,507,890 of record OX244268.1, on the reverse strand, counting down.
TATTAAAGAAGCAATATTTGTATGTATATTTGAAATCACGTTCTCGAAAACGGCTCTAACGATTTCAGTTAATTTTGGAATACAGGGCTTTACGTAGCTAAGGTCTCATGTCTTGGAAAATTCATTTTCTCCGTATTTTATCTGTTTTAACCCGAGCAGAGCTCGGTTGCCCAGGTAATAAATGTTATAATGTTCTAGTATAACACATTATTTAATTTTATCATTTAACAGTGCTTCTGTTATGTGAGTAGTTTTGGTTTATTAAGTTTATATTATTTACATTATTATATTACTACTGCCCGTTCCCTCTCATACATGAGAGGAGGCCTGTGCCCAGCAGTAGGACGTATATAGGCTGATGATGTGATTTGAAGTTTATATTAGTAGGTACACTTCTTTATCTAGGTCTGAATAATCTAAGGAAATTGGTTTTTAACAGTACGGTCTACCCAAGAAAGTAAACGTGCTGCCTGAATTAGACGAGAGTTAGGACAGTGGTTTATCTCTCCAAGTCTCCAAACATCTGCCCATCCAAACCTACTACCCATCTGCTTATAGTCTTACGACTGATCGCAGATATATATACAATCCAAAAAAATAGTAGGTACGGTCTGCCTCACAAGGGGCTGAATACCTTTTCTTTGCTTTAAAGTCATGTTAAACTGCCATATGAAGTTGTCAAACGGGTGAAGGTGATAAGGTAGCAAGGTGTTCAGGTGATGTTTAGCTACTTATGGGTTCGACTATACGTAAGAACAAGGGCCGGGCAAAAGGGAATCGCCTTACTTGTTTAGGAATACGAGTCGAGCAATCCATATGTTTCCGCCGAGGTGTGAGACGGTGTGAGGTGTGAGTGCGATGAAGAGTGTTTTATCTGAAATAAAAGCAATAGTTTCGTCTTGATTTGAGATTTTTTTAAACGACCGTATAATGACCGTCTAATCAATGATGAAAATTCTACAATAAACTTCCCAATGATTGGCATTGAGATAGTGTTACAATCTCCATCTAAACTAATCTATAGCAATCACGAGCTCACGAACTGATTATAGATAATTAACTATTGCTAGATGACGATGATACTGAAACCTATCTGCTGATAGATTCATGGTAGCAATTAGCTACAAAAGTATCTATAGGTAGTCAATGCTTAGACCCATCTGAGCAAGTTTTTATTGTACAATTTTGGTAGGTAAGGTAGGTGGTAGAAAATGTTGATCGCACTAGAAGCATTTCTTATAAGGAATTGTCATGTAATGCTAAGATTCTTATTCATCATCCTCCTGGCATTATTCCCCTAAAGGAGCCCGGGGTCCGCTTTGACACCTAATCCCAAGATTTGGCATAGGCACTAGCTTTACGAAAGCGATAATATTTGAGGACTTCGATTCCCCAAGATCATCACCAACGGCACTTCATTAGTTCCTATTTCAACGGAATCTTATCAGAACCTGTGACGCACTTTTAAGTACATAATTGAAGAATTCGATAAGGCATCTGTGGTCTTCATCATCAATTCCTCGCCATCAAATTTATGATTCCGGATGTAAATACACGAGTTCCTTCTAATAGAAAATACCAAAATCACTACACGCGTGCCTAATAAAATTGAGGAGTTCCCTCAATTACTCATGGATTTTGAAAAGAATGGGACCCGGGTGCGTAACGATGGTTACAAATATTTTTGATATAATATTACTCGCAATAACGCTCATCTGATATAATTCTCAAGTTCTATAACAACATTTAATATATTTTCATATGATATAATTGTCATTTTATGTAACGATCGATTTAGTATAACATACATTAAGTATAATGAATATTTGCTATATTGAACATTGGATATAATGCTCATTCCGTCTAAGGTACGGTTGATATAATCAAGCCAGGGCAGCCAGAAAAAGGGGGGGTCGGGGGGCGAGGCCCCCCGCAGTAACAAAACACTCGCAACAATTGTACCATTAGTGGGTTAGGTTAGGGTTCACTTGTGTCCCTTTGAGCGGAAATAGGCACCCCGCGAAGCGGGGTGACGTCGAGACGCTGGAGGTTGTGTTAGGTTTACGTTAGGTTTGAACGGAAAAAAAGTAGTTTAGCTTTGGTAAAAAAAATGCAATTTGCATATGAAAATATAAATATATTTTTACATATGCGGAACATCATTAAAATTCTAAGATTTCTTAAGGTTCCAGTTTTAATAAAATTATGCCTCTTGATCATTATAGAATATGAGATGTATATCAAATAAGAATTATACTCTATGATGGTTATAAGAAATAAGCGTTATACCGAATGATAGTTATACTAAATAAAAATATATATTTTTATATTATACCAAACGTTTATTATAAACTATATCTATATAAGAAATTATATCAAAAAAGGTTATATCCAATGAAATTAGGTATATTATTTGTTTTTATACCGATCATTACACACCCATGGGACCCACCTGGAAGTATATACATACGAACAAAAAAATATTTTCGAATCGGCTCATCAATGATGGAGTTCTGAGGTAACAAACATTAGAAAACAAAAATTACAGCCGAATTGAGAACCTCCTCCTTTTTTTGAAGTCGGTTAAAAATGAGAAAACTCTCGGGACGTGACCTCACGACACTCGAAATTCATAGTTAATGACAATCGTGTCATATGAAGGTGCGTTTAACGAAAAAGGTACAGAGTAAGTATACCCCCTCTTAAAACTTTAGACATTTAATATTACTTTTTGATTATTTAGTTAATGTTATAGTTATCATCTTGTATATACTTTAGAAAAAAAAAGTACTAAATACACAGAAAAGATCCTCTTTACTTTTTCTCCATTTGACAATATTTCAAAATAATCTGTTATTTTATTTGGTGTCTACACCCCGCCCCTATTCTATGTTCATTCTCGCATGCATACCGCATTAATGTATGGTACGAGTGTAAACAAACTTCGGGTGTCAACATTTTAGTCACGATATATGGAATTTGTACATATAGGTGCCCCAGTTTTGGTGTCTTCAGCGACCTACCACTGGAATCGCTCATAATTGTTCGATGCGAAAATAACATGTACAAAAGCTATTTATTGCAATAAAAGTAAAAAGGCCTATGTTTATGTTTCAGAGTCCAATTCGTTTTATTAGTTACTTGTCGGGTTACCTGATGCTTATGTTCCAATATCGGGCGATATTCGACCTTATGCCGCATCATTAGGTATAATAAGTGCGTGATTGATTTTCAAATATATCCTAATTTTAATAGCCTAATGTTCTTGAGTTTTTCTAAGAAGGTAGAACTCTGAAACATTTGGGGACGATCCGCGTGCCTACTTCCGCAAAACTAAACAATAACTTTACAGACAGAATGAGTTATCAGGAGTTATTTCTAAAATACCTACAACCTTTTGTATATAGGTGGGAATAGTTGGTCTCGAAGGTCGCGACCTCACAGAAATGCCATCGCAGCATTGGCTGACTGCATTCCGGCCGGTTCGTCTCTGCGTCGGTCTTGAATTATATCCTAGAACGGGCTAGACAGGGCCAAGCCAAGCACACCGACTTAAGTAGCTACCGACTTGATTATTCTTTGGTGCTTACTGTATTATATATATTAGGTGTCAAAGCGGACCCTGGGCTTCTTTAGGGGCACAACCGGGAATAACGCTAGGAGGATGGAGGATGGATGGCTTACTGTATACAGCGTGGAAAGTTGGACTTTCCCGCAAGAGGAGGGTAGTTTGGCGTTAGTGCTTACAATTTTCCAAATACACTTGGTCAATACGTCTGACCGTTTCCAAATTAGAGTTCTTCAAACATTTGTGCAAAAATCTGCATATTACTAATCTAACGGAGAATGAGGTCAACGCCATCACTGGTAAACAATCTTTTAAGGGATGACTGGAACTACTGTCACCGGAAAGTCGAATTTTGCTTGAACCCTGAATGAATAACAGTGAAATTATAATATAATAAGCAAGTCTGTCATGGTAAACATTAACAGTTATAAAAAGATGAATTAGGGTTGCAAAATGTATTACTTACTTAGGTATATTTTTTTGTTTCCAGTAGTTATGTAACCAATATAATATTTTCTTTAAGGTTCATGGAAAACATCCATCCTGTATAAATACTATACCTACACACAGGATAACGGCGTCACTTTACGAAGGCGAATTTATTAGCTGTAATGTGTGACTGTGATTTTTTTTCGAAATGTTACCGCTTTGTGACGGCAAACTGAGCCTAGCTGGTGGTGAACCTGCCTACGAAGCTGGAGATCCCGGGTTCGATCCGGTAAAGGCACGAGCATCTTAAGAATATTATCGTAGAACTGCATGGCTATCACGCGACGGCGCGCGAGCTGTCTCGATTTTTCTCGCACTATCTGTCTGTCTCTTATTAGAACACTTAGAACAAGAGGTATAAATCGAGAGTATGTCGCGGCCGTCCACGGACGTGCTGGGTAGACACGACCCGGCCAAGCGCAGTGTCACAAGTACCTAACGATTACCTACATTATTTCGTAGATATAGTCCCTGCTCGCGGTATCCTGCTGTTTCGGCAAAATATTTTTCGTTAAATTTCACTTCCCACAAAACTTATGGCAGTAGTATCATTTCCCAAACGAACAAATAGCACATTTTTGTTTCGCATTTTATTCATTTGGTCACAATATCATCTGGCATAATTTTACTTTGTCAAGTGTTATTAAGACAAAAGTTTATTAAGCAAACACTTTGTTTGGGCTAATATTGTTTTCCAAACAAAACATTTGTTCAAATTTTCATTTCACACATTAGGTATCAGGGTGGAAAAAATGGCTTGTCATTAGCGAACTCTGTTTTTGGTCAGTTAGGTTAGGGTTCACTTGTGTCCCTCAGACCAGAAATAGACACCCCGCGGAGCGGGGTAGCGTCGATTCGCTGGAGACACTCGATGAAAAAAAACTACCCGCTTAGCAAAATATGTAATCTCACTCAAATAGATTTCGTATGCACTACACAATTAGGATCTAAATCGTATGTCAGGCAATCATTTGGAAAACGAATGTTATGCCAAATAATAGGTACGTTTGATCAAATGAAACTTGACTATGTAAAACTTTGCCAAATAATAATTTGCGAATTAATAATTTGCCATAGGCGATAATGCCAAGTGATAAAATGCGAAACAATAATTTGACTAGTGATTTTTTACCAAATGATCATTTGGGAATCATTTTTTGGAAAGTGACACTTTGGGAAATGATTTTTGCCCATACAATAGAGAACCCCCTGCTCGCAGAATAGAACTTTACGAATGCGCATTTAACCTGCTTGAAGGTCCTTCCTACCTTACCAGGCAGGCCTTATGCTAATTACCTATTTACCACCGCCATGGTACCTATACATATATGAAAACTGACTTTTCTCGATCGAAACAAGATCAAACAAAATCATTCCGCAAAGAGATGAAGTTGGCATGGAAGCTCTTACGGGATTTTTCTCTTTAGAAAATAAGTAAGTATGTCAAACTGCATGGCTATCACGCGACGGCGCGCGAGCTGTCTCGATTTTTCTCGCACTATCTGTCTGTCTCTTATTAGAACACTTAGAACAAGAGGTATAAATCGAGAGTATGTCGCGGCCGTCCACGGACGTGCTGGGTAGACACGACCCGGCCAAGCGCAGTGTCACAAGTACCTAACGATTACCTACATTATTTCGTAGATATAGTCCCTGCTCGCGGTATCCTGCTGTTTCGGCAAAATATTTTTCGTTAAATTTCACTTCCCACAAAACTTATGGCAGTAGTATCATTTCCCAAACGAACAAATAGCACATTTTTGTTTCGCATTTTATTCATTTGGTCACAATATCATCTGGCATAATTTTACTTTGTCAAGTGTTATTAAGACAAAAGTTTATTAAGCAAACACTTTGTTTGGGCTAATATTGTTTTCCAAACAAAACATTTGTTCAAATTTTCATTTCACACATTAGGTATCAGGGTGGAAAAAATGGCTTGTCATTAGCGAACTCTGTTTTTGGTCAGTTAGGTTAGGGTTCACTTGTGTCCCTCAGACCAGAAATAGACACCCCGCGGAGCGGGGTAGCGTCGATTCGCTGGAGACACTCGATGAAAAAAAACTACCCGCTTAGCAAAATATGTAATCTCACTCAAATAGATTTCGTATGCACTACACAATTAGGATCTAAATCGTATGTCAGGCAATCATTTGGAAAACGAATGTTATGCCAAATAATAGGTACGTTTGATCAAATGAAACTTGACTATGTAAAACTTTGCCAAATAATAATTTGCGAATTAATAATTTGCCATAGGCGATAATGCCAAGTGATAAAATGCGAAACAATAATTTGACTAGTGATTTTTTACCAAATGATCATTTGGGAATCATTTTTTGGAAAGTGACACTTTGGGAAATGATTTTTGCCCATACAATAGAGAACCCCCTGCTCGCAGAATAGAACTTTACGAATGCGCATTTAACCTGCTTGAAGGTCCTTCCTACCTTACCAGGCAGGCCTTATGCTAATTACCTATTTACCACCGCCATGGTACCTATACATATATGAAAACTGACTTTTCTCGATCGAAACAAGATCAAACAAAATCATTCCGCAAAGAGATGAAGTTGGCATGGAAGCTCTTACGGGATTTTTCTCTTTAGAAAATAAGTAAGTATGTCAAAATATATGCAGCCTGCATCTCTGTTATTACCTACCTGTTAATATTTCCCTATATCTAAAGTCGCTAACAAATGCGCAGCGTGACATTAATTAAGGACACATCTTTTTGCACTTCGCAGTAAATGCTTACTCATTATTAACCTTCGTGTGGAATAAGGTCAGCATAGCCTTTACTATAGACGAGTTTCCCATATTAGGTTGAGAGATCTTCATCTATGCTAGCTATTTTATTGGTTTCCGAGGTACAACTTTATGGCCGCTCCACACGATGGGCCATCCTGACCCATCATACAGGACGCGGCTATGCGGTAGAACGAGACATAAATATGTGTATGTACTCCCTTTAACGCATAGTTGCGTCCTGTATGATGGGTCAGGATGGCCCACCGTGTGGAGCGCCCATTACATCAAACCTGCGCAGACCTTGTAATGGTTAAGGGAATGCCTTGATTCGAGTCGACCACGCCCCCTTGACAGAGACACGCTTATAATAATCTTCGGGAATGGCTTTTTTGGTCAAATTTCGATAAATACCTAACTTACTGAAGTTTTATTTATATTTCATTAGTGAGATTTTAGATGAGATAAAATACTTGGCATTAATTTGTTTGTGTCTTAAAATAATGCATTGTTTGAGTAGGCTGAGTAAAAAAAGGAAAATAAGGACCCAACTTTGGATTTTTTTCTATAGAGGAAATTTTAGGCAATCATATATCTATTAAATCAGATAATCATAAAGTCAAAATTCATATGTCCCGACAGTTTTGTGAGAATATGTTAATAATTAAGTTTCTATATTATGTTTATTAAATAAATAAATAATAAATAAATAATAAATAAATAATAAATAAATAATATATCTGAAAATCAAACCTAATTGTTTCTTAATCTAGTCAGAACGGCGTTCCAAAGGACGCATATTTTTCAATGCACCCCCTTAAAAAGACCTTAATACTAAGTGAATCTTCTCCAATATTTATAAACCTCGTTAACTACCTCATTGAATGATATAAGACCGTAATCACTTCATTAACATATTGAAAGTCATTCACTGTTAGATTTTGAGCATCTTAACATCCTTAACTAGTCGTGACGTCACAGCAAGCACTCAAGGATTGGAAGGTATATACACCATCGCGTGACTACGTCCACCCCGCACTTTAGATTCATATAATTCTGTACGTTACACTTTTACTAGCCGCTTATTTTTAGAGCATGACTATGACCCATTAAGACCCTTTTCGTGCCAATGCAACTCGGTGTAAGGAAAGTATAATACTCGTATAGCCGTCGAAAATCATAATGAAAGACTATTGGGCGTATCGGTTGCAGAGTGGAACGACATTACTGTATCCGCATTTGTTATTGTACAGAATAAGTAGTTAGGTACTTACATTAAATAAATGGAGTCGTAATGTGACTGAATTAATGTTAATTCAATTACAGCGCATTTTAAAATGCTTTCCCTTTCAGATATACTTACGTACTTCAATCATTATGTGAAGTCGTAGTTGTTTCAGTGTGCAACGTTTGTTTTACGTGGTAATATTTAAGGTCGAATTACTAACAAACCCCGAAGCATAAAATGTCCACAAAACATTGCATAATATACATTTTCTTTAAATAAGCACTGAAGAAAGCGAAACAGTTAAATAACACACGGAGTGCATTTTTGACGTCAATTATGGAGTTGTTACAGGTTTTTTGCAATTGTTTGGGGAAACGAAATATAGTTTTAAACCGCTTCATGGCACGCTTGCCGGTAGACATACTCGTATGCCAAGATTGCCAAGGCTTTGTTGGAAAATCAATGCTTCTGTCTGCAACGATTCAAACAATGTATAGAAATACTTAGCAGACATTGTGCAGTTTCCCGCGAAAAACTTCACTAGGCAAACAATTTCAAAGTTAGCAAATAATTTCTAAATTAATTATATTTATCGTGTATTATGTAAAGTAATTGCTAGTACTATTTATAAAAAAACATATGTCTAATAATGAAGAGCTCTTGTTTTTTTAAGATTAAGCCCATTTGTCATAAATATAGGAATATGAGAAGTTGTTATTCAGTGGTTTCTATAAAAACTCTTGCTTTTCGGATTCCGGCAAATGGCAACACTAAATCTTACGGTCACGTGACCTCCTCCTACGCTCCTACACCTGTGGCGAGTTTAAAAAAAATTCCCCATCCCAAAAAGTGTACAACCGCTAAAGAATCTTTCACTTAAAAAAAATTGATTTGAGAGACGCTCTTGCTCTATTTTTATTTTATTTTTATTTCTGGCAAGGCAATCTATTTCCGACCTAGATATGGCGGAAACCATTGTGTATATAACGCGCGCAGATAAAGAATGGCTCTGAAAATGGCGTCCGCTCGCATGCTATCTCGCTCACACCCTATCGCTGTCTATACCCACACAGTTAAAGTGTGAGTATAGACAGCGATAGGGTGTTAGCGAGATAGCTTGCGAGCGGGACGCCATTTTCAGATTCATTCATAATCTGCGCGCGTTATACAAAGTTTCATGTTATTCCAGCATGTCGTTTCAAAATGAGCACGTTTGTATGGAGAGTAGAGCTTCCTGGCGACCTACCGGTTACTAACTGACTGTAGTGACTAATTACCTACCTAACGTGTCATTTATATCAAGAAATTGGGAAAGAGCGCAGAAGAAACAATATTTGATTTGATATACGCTGCAAATTATTCCAAGTGTAAAACATTGGCACGCTTTTTCATACAATTATCCACTTTAGAAATGTGATGTTGAATGGCTGTCAGGGTTTAGACATTTCATGCTTCACGGTGGCTGGATTTAGCGACGAATGCAATTCAGACAACGATCTGACGCCATTTGTTTGGCGCGACTTTGTAATGAAACTCGTAGACAACCACCTTCAAGAGTTCCGTAACAGATAAGAGTATAATAAACTACAAGTATGTACCGTAAAAAGACGTAATTAGTTAACTTTATGTGCGGATTGCGAGCTATATTATTATCTAAAACTACTTTCATTACCAATAGCGATGGTCTTAAATAAAACATTAAATTAATGCTATTATTAACCTATTGAAGACCTACGCAACAAAGCAATCATGTCGGCAGCCATTTAGATAGAACAATCGAGTGTTGCCGCATAATGAATTGACAACTGTTCAGTATTATAGTCACATCAGAGAGTCAAAAATCGCAATGTATGTTAACGGACAAACTTTTCTTACAATAGATTGCGATTAAAACGAAGAAAATGTCACTTTCATATTTCTTGTACAGTATACAATACGGGCAATGCTTCCGGCAGGCGCTGGACACTCCGCGATTTACGTTCATCGCTACAAGTACATGCCCTGCCTTTATGAACCCTGTTTTTGTCTCATCTAGTTTTTATTACAGAATTGAATAGCTTTTGTTATTTAAATTACTAGACTGAAAGTCCCACATTGATATCTATTCTAGTTTATTTTTTAAAAAATCGCAAAGTTTGGCTTTATCCGGGTTACCCGAAACACAAAAACAATTTTAAAAAATAAACTATGAAATATAATTCAATTTTAATTTCATGGGTCGAATGCACATATAAAGACATGTATTTGTACCAATTTTCGTACATCAGCAATAAACAAATACTGAAATATTCTAATTTTTCACACTTTTCGTTTTTTTTTTTTTTCCCGAATAATCCCGTATTAGATCGATTTTTTTTGTGTATAGGTAAATCAGACACTTTTCTATCATCAGTTAAAAAATTAGAGTCTAATACCGCGTTATTCAGAAATAATAAGCAGATAAATTTATATCCGGATTTCTTTGACCTAGGGTCACTTATCTGAATATAATATTTTATATCGGGCTATTATCTTTTGTCTCTTGACAAGGTATGGTAATTTATACATAAAATCTGTAGATCTTTCCATTTATTGTATTTTGTATTTTGAGGTGAAAAGTCTTTAAATTCGATATGAGTTGGAATGGGGCATACCGTCTTACGTTAACAAGTAAAATATTTATCAGTACTAGAGACACATTTTTTGGTGTCATTATTTAGCTTAAATAGTTAGCCTGCCGATAAAGTAAGTAAAATGCTTCGGTATAGAAAGATTTGGCCAGAAAATGATATAACGTAAATTTACGAATATTGGCGTTTATTGACTATTTACTGTTAAATATTCGTGATGTATTGACGATGTTTCTTTGATAGGCGTTGTAATTTTTTTCGCCCTGACTCCTACCGCCCCCTACACACGATGGGTCGTTTTTCGTCTTGTCAGGTGTTCGACAATGCCTTTCAACAATTTGATATGTTTCGATGAAGTGCTATATGTGACATGGGAAGGAGTCCACCCCCGTTAGGCCGTTGCTAAAATCCCATGTCATCACATATAGCATAAAGAAACCGGGGGCGAGGCATCATGAAGCCATTCCAGACTCATGGTGCCACTTTGCCTCAGCAGGACCTGACCCGCCCTGCTGAGGGATGTCCATCTGGGCTCCGACCAGAGGACTTAATGTTAGGAGAACATGCGGGCGCCAACCCTCATGTTGGTCAGCGAGAGGCATTTTGTGAAGTTGTGGATAGTGCCACAACCAGCAGTCTTCAACCTCCGGGGCTGTCTGACAATACACGAGGAGATGATGATGAAAGTGGTTCAGGTATAAAAGTTCTTACTCGCTTGGACGCTTTTAAACTCTTTAAAGGAAAGGCAAAGAATTTGTCCCCAGAAGAGCGGATTAGTATGGTATGGGACTACTTTGGGGACAATTATCAATTGATACAAACTATTACAAACCCGTGAAGATTTTAAAAGCGTCCTAGCAGCATTTTTCACAAAAGTATTTAATTTGCTCAGAGGCTGCAAAAGCAATGAACCGTTTTTTCTTTAAAAAACACTCGGATTGGCTAAGCATGGCTTTAATAAGTGGTCCCCTGAGGCGGAGTATTTCTGAACATGATGAAATGTTGTCCCCAAACACAAAAAAGTTTAAAAGCATGAGTAGGGCAACTAACTATAGGTCACAAAAAAAACTTCAGGATATTATTAAAGAAGATGATAATCCTACATCACGTAAAATTAAAGCTTTTGTTAGTTCGCTTAAAATAAATGACATTCCTCTCTCTCATTCATCTGTCAAGAGTCTAGAAGCTGTAATTGGTATGTGCCTAACTTCCGAGACTGCTGCTACTGAAATCTTAAATAAAATTCAATCTCCTATTGAACCATTTACGCCCGAGGAAGCGGTCTCAACAAGTACGGGTGGCATCCTATGACGGTGACGTTTCATAAAGTTTTAATTCACGGCGCTAAAATAATAGAATCATCACCGTTACCTATTGGAATGTTGTTGGAACAAGGAACAGAATCGCGAAATAAGTTCTGGCGGTCTGATAGAGAGCACCACTCCCGCAAAACTAGTTGCGAAGCTGCCATGTTTGACCTCTTCCATAGGGCATTAGCATCATCCGACCCCGTGATCTCAGACTTTGGGATCCAAGAAAGAAAGAAAAAAAACAAAAAGGTACCATTACCAGCTGATGCAATTGACTTGCTTAGAACTATTGGCAATGTAAGTCATCATGTTTTCAGCATTTGGGACGAACATGAAGAAAATCTCGTTATTGCTAATGAAGATTAACTTTATGTTATATAATATGATCTAACTTTCATAACGCTGATACCACTAAGCTACAAGAGTTTCATTTTCGTTTAATTATACTTAAGAAATCTTTACAACGTATATATTTTTATATAAGGGGACAATCTTACACAAATCAACCTAGTCCCATAGTAAGCTCAGTAAGGCTTGTGTTATGGGTACTAGACGACGATATATATAATAGATATAAATAATTAAATACATAGAAACCATCCATGACTCAGAAACAAATATTCATGCTTATCACACAAATTTTTGCCCTTACCGGGATTCGAACCCAGGACCTCTTGCTTCGTAGGCAGGGTCACTACCAACTAGGCTAAAGCGGTCGTCCATATGTAAGTTCAATTATTTTCTCAATCACAATTTTTTATATTCGGATTCTGAGTGACAACCCTGACAACGAACAAACATTTAATGATAACTTCTGAATAACGCGGTATTAGACTCTAATTTTTTAACTGATGATAGAAAAGTGTCTGATTTACCTACACACAAAAAATTTCGATCTAATACGGAATTAGTCGGGAATAAAAAAATAAAAACGAAAAGTGTGAAAAATTAGAATATTTCAGTATTTGTTTATTGTTGATGTACGAAAATTGGTACAAATACATTTCTTTATATGTGCATTCGACCCATGAAATTAAAATTGAATTATATTTCATAGTTTATTTTTTAAAATTGTTCTTGTGTTTCGGGTAACCCGGATAAAGCCAAACTTTGCGATTTTTTAAAAAATAAACTAGAATAGATATCAATGTGGGACTTTCAGTCTAGTGATTTAAATAACAAAAGCTATTCAATTCTGTAATAAAAACTAGATGAGACAAAACAGGGTTCATAAAACACTGTGATGCCCTAACGTTGGGGAACCGGCATGTACTTACTTGTAGCGATGAACGTCGACAGCGTCGTCGACGACGTCAGAGGGCCATAAATATTAATGTTTTGGTTGAGAAAAAAACCGCCTTTTGTAAAGATCAAAGGAATGTCCTTTCTGTACTTGTACTATCTATTCTGTGCTTCCGGGTTAACCGATAGCAGTATTTCTGGGAATGGCAATATTAGCAATGGCATCAATAGATAGATAACTCATTTTAACGAGGCTCAGTGATCCAAAAAGGGTTTTTCCTCCGAAACGAGACGCCGCTTCCGATCCTGCGACATTTCCTGCCACCTCATTTTAAGGTTACTATTTTTGGATCCAAATTATTTTCCCTAAGATTGAACCCATATGAAAATAATACGGTTATTATAACCAAAATTTCGCATATTAATCCATGATACAAAACAAACATTGGTCAGGTCAACAGCGATTCCACAGGGCCGCAAGGTAAGCCAGTACGAGAAAACATCAGCCTGCCTTGTATGATTCCACGAGATTAGTCAACAACATCATATATCGAGAAATACTGAGCTATCGCAATGTCGTACCTCGATAAATAACATATTTGTAAACTCGACCTTTTCCCGTGTGTTTAAAGTTTGAATTATTTGTGAATGTATTAGAATTGAATGAACTCGCGAAAGTTCGCGGTCTGCGTGTGTGCATGGGCACTGGGCAGGTGATTAAATAATCGCAGCCTCGCCCTCAAAACGTCGTGCATTTGTATGGTCTGCTGTTTTTCTCGATATTTATGAAGTCGCTAAATACACATCCTATACTATTAACACTATCGCAACCAAAATTGGAAACATTCACCAAAACCGACAGAATTCGCTAGGCGTGTAAGTTCATACTACTAGCCGCCTAGCGGGTCCAGCCGGCATAGCAAACCTTACGAGTGCCCGCTAGGGGGCACTCGTAAGGTTTGCTATGCCGGCGATAGTTGCGAACGTGTTAAACGAGCATCATAATAATAATATAGTAAATCTGCCTATATACGTCTCACTGCTGGGCACAGCTCTCATGGATGAGAGGGAACGAAGCGAGTATTATTGGTATGTAAATATATATATACCCATATATGTTTGAAATCACATTCTCGAAAACGGCTGTAACGATTTCAATGAAATTTAGAATATAGGACTGGGACTTATAGGGACTGGGTCACATTTCTGGGAAAATTCGTTTAGACAGTTTCGTCTGTCTAGGCTCTATTCTAGGGCTCCCTTTAATCTTTAATTCGTAGCATTGCAAAGCTCAGAGCTACAAAGGGGAAGTTAATTATTCGCATTATAGGGTATCGAATAAAAGTAAATAGGTACGTGTGTAGTGTCAAAATGGCAGGCACCGTTTACTTTATACCAATAGAATTGAATGCGAGTGTTCAATACCACTCGTTTTTCAATTTTCTATCGCTATTTCAAAATAGCAGTTCATATTTTTTGGCAGTTTTCGAGTGAAAGAGTCGAACGCTCGAAAGTCAAAATTCGGCCCCTAAATCGTCCCGCCATCTCCTTCTCCTCTCCCTTTGCTCTGTCTGGCGGGGTCCATTCCTTGCTTATCCGCATTGGCCCATCATTCCGGGTGCATACGGCAGAAAACTCCCGACCAGTCCCTGGAGCGCAGTTCTGACAATCTGACGGTTCATTGTAAGGTGACGATTGTGAAGTTGATGATATCTTAGGGATCATATCATAAGATCACATTCTCTGTCAACTGGAAACAAAACGATTGCATTGTATGTACCTACCTATTATATTCTGTATCCTGCCTGACATGTAAAATAATGTGTTTTATGAATAAATTTCTGATTCTGATTCTGATTGCCACAACCTCTTCTAAACGAGTATTTCGACAGTTAGAGAAATAGCCCGAAATAGGCACTTACAAAGCTGTTACTACAATAGACATAATAAACATTGGATAGCGTTTAGTAACCGCCAAATATCAGTTGGTGTATAAAGTAACAATCGATATTACGTCACCAATCAATTTTGACGTAGGCGTATACAACGACGATGTAGCTTGTGTTGTAATTTGTAATACATTACGTTAAAACAAACGCAATGCAGGAAAATACTCGTACCCATGTTAGAATAGAATATAGGATGGAGTAATCGTTCATTCGACACAATAAAAACAAAACAACAGCAAAAACAAAGAAAGTATCAGAGAGTATTGCCACGATACCATCTCAGCTGAATGCTCGCGTTATACTAACCATCTGATGGAACCTCACTCTTCCAATTGGGACGATTTTAATGAAATACTTTGTATCCAACACATTATTCTCCTGCACCAGTCAGGTAAAATTTTGAGGTGCAGTCACCAGCTGAACAAGCTGTTCGAAGTTCGAACCTAGTGTTCAAATTGCCCACACACGACTCCAGTGACAAGAGAATAAGGAATTTTTAGATCATTTTGGGCGCGTTATTCTGCTTAGCTACTTCTGCTACAGATTGTACCAACAAGGTTAGAATATACATTTTTTGCGTGATCCCACAACAAACATCCCCATTTAATGTTTTAGGTATCTTCGCTAAATAATAATTGTACTGTAACAAGCGATAGCTCTCGGGAGCTATGGCGACGTTACTCCCTGGAACAAAACACCTCGTACCTAAAGGGCAATAAATCAGCCTATATACTTCTCACTGCTGCGCACAGGCCTACTCTCATGGATGAGAGGGAACGAAGTGAGCATTATTTGTATGTAAATATATATACTGAGTCACTACCACGTCAACTGGAGACAGATCCAGATCTCTCACTCTCAAACTCGCAACACAACACACTCTCGGGAGCTATGGCGACGTTAGGTACTCCCCGCCAGGAACATAACACCCCGTTCTTAAAGGGCAATTAGTACCTACTCTTAATGTTAATATGACCGCGGCCGCTGCCCAAATACGAAGTTACGCATCCTCCCGGACCCGGCCCAGGGCCAAGGGGTATGTGGGACTCGCCATTATGGAGGAATACCCACTAAACCATTCTGCGGCGATAACCCTCAGGCCCTCACTTCCGATTCGGTGGGGCATCATGGGATCACTAGCATTCTACCACGATGACCCCCGGCTGCCCCGTGAGCACCCCCACACTAAAAGGAGGGAACGGTTGGTATCCCTTCAACCCTTCTTCAAGAAATTTAGGGCCTGGTGATGAAGGGGTCCTCTACCCATTGGCTCTAGGGGGGGTAGGTACTGTCTTACGACTGATTTGTTTATAAAAACAATTCACTGAACCTGATACAGTAAATTAATATATAATTATATTCACATAGCCTTCCAAATACCAGAAGTAGTCACCATGCAGTGACTCACCAGCGGCTTGCATAAATTAGTCGCATTAAAACTTTATTAGCACAGTTGTTGAAAATTTTCCGGTTTTCACGGACTTTTGGATGTATTCAGGTCCCCCGCAGTTGCCTGTAAACGCGACAACTGCGCGGGACAGGGGAGACCAACTGTCCAATAAAAACTTGTAAACAAAATAATTCTCGTTTTTCCACTGACTATTCATTATTTACGTGAATATGTATTACCAATCGGTACTTCGACAGAAATTTACACGTACCTGAGGCTCTATTTAACTGAAATTCATGAAATTGAAACCGATTTGGTATGCGTCACTCGTGCTCACATATAATTGCGTCAAGCCTAAAATGCAGATTTTCCACCGGCAAAGAGAACATAGGCGAAATTTCACTCGCATCGACCTGCCTCTATTCGCCGGTTAACAAACGAGAGCACACGTCAAATAATACTTTGAATTCAATTAAATACGTTTTGTAGACCCTCAAGCTGCGACTTGACTTGACTTATAATAATTTACTTTAAAAACAAAGTTTTAACCGACTTCAATTTACTACTCCACCAAGCCACGAGAACATTTCTAATTATTTTTTTTACAATTTACCACATGAACTGATTTCCGATAAAAAATGCGTTCATTGCTATAGAAAAACACCGAATCGCTGTATGTGGGCCGATAATATTTGAGGATTTCCATCGATTCCCCAAGATCATCACCAATGGCACTTCATTAGTTCCTATTTCAACGGAATCTTATCAGAATCTGTGACGTACTTTTGCACTTTTAAGTACATAATTGAGGAATTCGATAAGTCATCTGTGGTCTTCATCATCAATTCCTCGCCACCAAATCTATGATTCCGGATGTATAAATACACGAGTTATAACAGAAAATACCAAAATCACTACACGCGTTCCTAATAAAATTGAGGAGTCCCCTCAATTCCTCATGGATCCCATCATCTAACTGAATTTTGAAAAAAATGGGACCCACCTGGAAGTATATACGAACAAAAAAAATTTTTCGAATCGGCGCATCACTGACGGAGTTCTGAGGTAACAAACATTGAAAAAAATACAGCCGAATTGAGAACCTCCTCCTTTTTTGAAGTCGGTTAAAAAATTCAATAACGCCTTTAGGTACTATCAGTGTATATTTTACCAAGTTTTAATATGTATTAGTGTATTTCACTGACTGATAATGAGGTGTTTGCATCAATGGTTAATTGTAGTTCAATTCGTATTTATTTAACCGCTAACCGGTCTAGAATAGCTTAATAATTAAACAAAACGTTAGTGCATCCGACAATGAAATTTGTATCTTTTGTTCATAACCAGAGAAATTAAACGATGTTGAATACGTTTTAAAACCTCAATTGTTTAGCCGGCACTGCATGAGTAAGTAGGGATGTTATTCGAAACGCGCTATTACGCCTCACCTCACCTCACCCGTCATGCCTATCAAAACTAGACCTCTGATTGCGGTTAGTTACTTTGAATTGTGGCATCAAGATATAATTGTGGGTGAGATGTGGTTAAAACAAGTTACGGAATAGCGAAGCAGGTACAATGCATTCAATTCACACTGCGTGTCTACAACTATAGATTATGTACCTGTGTGTAACCAAACATAGGGGACCTTGCGCACCAAATATGCGTTACGATTACCAAGTTTGATTGTCAAGTAGTTTATCAGTGACTTAAAGATGAATGATTAATATTTATTTCAAAGGATTCATTAACACCCCTAACGTATCAATATGTCAGTAATGAATTTGTAAAGCACACAATAATTAAAGTAATTATAGAACGACGGTGATAGGAAAATCTCTCGTTATAATGTTTTCAACTACCTTTGTCGTACAGTCGAGTGTAAAAATATGATGGGTGCATAGAACTTACTTAGGTATACTTATGTCCTATCGCTCTATGTCAGCGGATTAGGTAAGGGTGTGCTAAATATTTTATGCGAGGATTAAATCGATACATATTTTTTCATATCCCCGGCTCGAAAAGGCTTGCTTTATCGCCAAAATCTGCGCCCAAAAGCCCATTATATCCGCTAACGTGGAAATGTTTTGGAATTTGGAACGTGACGGTCAATCGCGTGATCTTTTTTACCTTTTTTCTATATACAAAATGATCCTGCGTTCTGAAACTAATGGTGTTATGCCAATAATTAATTGTTATTATTTTGATAAAATTAAATTAATAATACGTATCCTTTCTTAATTACATACGAAATATTGATATTTAGACTGACTTATAAGGAAACAATAAATAAATATTGCAATCGATTATTTGCAAAATCATCAAATAATTCCAGTGCAGAAACGAAACGAAACGGGGCGAGCTCGAAATTTCATGCTATGAAATGAATAACCAGTTGTTTTATACTTACCTACTTACGTACGGAATTTCAGTAAAAATTTGATCACAGTATTCTTTTTTACACCTTGGCATATTACTTCCCATTTGAACTGCCTTAGTTGATTCAGTACCTAGTGGAAATCAAGGAAACTTGTAGTCATAATTTTTAGGTCAAGGTTGGTAAAGTATTCAGAATTCAATTGAGTCAATACAATGACGACTGTCATGGTAGTTGTAATGTACCTACCGAATACACCTGAATACAAATAGTCGTTCATCTCGTTCCATTATAATTAGACAGACAAAGGACTGGTGCAAAACATAACCACTCATTAACTCCACTGCGATGCACTGAACCAGTAATACAGGTGTTAAAACGACAATAAGTATGGATGGACGAACATTACATGATATTGACGTAGGTAGACGTTTACTTAAGTAGAATTGACTTAATAGCATACTAAACGCAAAGTATGAAATATTTTGCGTTTAGAAAACAATTACTAGTTAAAATAAGTGTTAGCGTGACCGCTATACCGATTTACTCGTATAAATATTATAGTGTAACAATTATTTATCCATTATAGGTCGGTCGTCATTGTTTGTCGAGCAACCAAGCTATTCTTTTTATTTGTTATACGTATATAGCAATTAGCGTACAGCGTGTCAGGTGTATCGGACGGGCCTAGTAGCAAGGGGTTACCGTAGCCTACGGACTTTGTCCACATGTCCTGTCGGCCGGTAAAAAATCTATAGAATTCAATCTTCCTAAGATTTTTGAAAATGATGATATCATGAAGTGAGTTTGTGAGTTTGGATCATTGTATGTAGGCGGTAATCTCCGGAACATTTTACTGAACCGATTTCAAAACTTATTTGGCATATTTTTATTTAGAATGGATCTTTAGGGTCGTACCTATGCATTACTAGCGGGCATTTGATTTAAAGTACGCTTCTGATGCGCAGCAAATAAGAGAGTTCTACGAGGACTACGAGTTTGAATCCTTTTGTCGAAGCGTTTTTCAGTGCCTGTGGCAATATCGCTGCTGCACAGATGAATGGCTCCCGTTTGTTAACTTTGAAATTGCTTCAGTGATTTCAAACATTCAGGTTTATTGAATTTGAAGACTGCTTTTGGCTGTGACTTTGGCAGCGGTAGCGGTGCGTCATACGGTGGAGCGGAAGTTCCGATTGTAAAAGTACCTACATTCACTAGGGGCACTACCGGACATAAAGAAATTAGTTCGTGTATCTTTCTATCTATCGCTCGTATAAGCAGTTTGTTCGTATATCTCACTCTGTCAAGTGAGATATGCGAACGAAGTTAGTTTTCGTTTCCTTCGGGATGGGCATAGACTGTATTTTATCCCTGCAATATTTTGTAGGCAATACGTGGGGGGCGTTTTGCGTTGTGCTAGAGGTCTATAAACCAATTATGAAAATATTTCCTGGCTTTATCCTGAATACCGCGGTTCTACAACATTATAGGTAATGTAATATTCATAGACAAGTGACGGCCTGAGGCGAGCTTCCGCTTAATTATTTTAAAGTCAATATTGATAGGTAGGTACATAATGAACGTATGATAAACAAACTCAATATAGCACTACCTACTCGTAATGTAGACCACTTTTGGAAGTCTAAGTGCATTACTTAGAATCCCCTAGACTGATCCCCCAGGGGAAAAAAACGGTTAGGTTGTTAGGCGAACAGCGCCCCTACAGTGCGCGGGCCGAGCTAGCGAAGCGAGCGTGGCGCGGTAGCGTCCGGCGAAACGCCATAACCGAACATTATCATTCTTTCCTAGTTGAATATAAAATAGTTGCCGCTAGGTTCCACTGGGTGATCGGGGTCAGATGATTAACATGGATAACGTGACGGAAATGGACTTAACGAGGGATTTTACAACTTCTTTTGTTGCTAAATATTAAAGAAAAGATAACAAAAGATTGACCTGATTGAAGAACTGACCGCGTGTACTGGAGTAGCTACTGTTAATTATATAGTTTAAATTCGAAGCCCCTAATGCTTCTGTAACCATCGCTAGACTGAATCCAACACGCCGCTCGAGATGTTAGGTAGGTATGTTGGATTTAGTTAATGCGACTCATTTCAATAAAACAGATGGAAACAATGAGTAAAGATAATCGTTAATTTTCTTTACAATTTCAATGGTTCCAATTTCTGTTCTTTCTAGTCTTACAATAATATTTGGGTTGATGATATTCAGTCTTATTTACTAAAGGTTATGTTTGGCGATCGAGGTCTGTAATCCCGAATAAAATAAAAGCTGGAGGCCAATACGGTCTTATCTGATAGTCAAATCATCAGCGTCAGCTTTTATTATAAACGCTTCGTTAATATGAAGTTTGCAGGGAAATGCACTACTCTAGTCACGACTTTTCTATGATTTTCTATGTTGTCAATTACCGTATTCGTGATTCACAAAAGTCGGAATGTGGCTCGTCCCCGACATGTCATAAGTTTGGGGTGGCCTGCGGTGGCGGTCAATAGTTTTGACAGCTAATGACAAGCATATACTATAATTACAAGGAAACTTGTCCGCCGCTGTCAAATTTTCTATTGTCCGCCACCGCAGGCCGCGCCAGTGTGTGCAGGCTTTTAGGATAACCTTATGACATGACAAGACTCTTTCAGAATCATGATGACAATATAAAACAAAAGTGATATCCTAGTAACGTTCCCTTCTGTTAATTAAGACAGATCGAAACGGAGCCCTTCGTATATCCTGATTCCTGACGTTGGTTTTAGTTCTATTCACACCATAATCTCATCAAGATTGACGTGACACATAGTAGCAGGGGTAAGGAAAAGCCAAGTTTTCCCCGCATCTTAGAACGGTCCGAAAAACCCCGGAGATGACTCAGCGGCAGCAGATTTTCGGTACGAAAATTAATAGAAATTGTAGAGAAGGGTGTGACTCCATTATCTTCCTATATAACGCTACTACCTAGCTACCTACTCATCCGATGCTTGTAAGAAATTAAAGATAGACGACGAATCACTAAACCCGTTTTGTGTCCATAATCTTTAAGAGACCAACTAAGTAATAATTGAGATACTTAATGAGTATTGTGTCTAATCATAGACTGTATATAGGTAGTTAGGTATGTACATGTTTGTTACTTTGTTATATCCCTTCAGCTGTGTTCATCCCTCTGTGGGCTTCATATTTTTTCCTGCGGGTCGGTGGAGCGGCCCTCGGAGGGGCGCAATGGCTTTGCTTACTTTCTTAAAAATAAAACCGGCATTCGTATATCGATCTCGCTTTAATCCATTGAAACGTATAGCCAATTCAGTGAGACAGCTAGCAAGCGAAAACTTCAATGGCCAATGGAGGAAAAAATCAATTTAGTCGTTAGTCTAAAATAGTCAGTGGCACGATTGACACGGTCGGTGTTTGCGAGTGAAAATTAGTGGGTTTAGTGCTGAATTGTAGTGCCAGAAGGACAGTTTTTGTAGACATGTAAGTAATCTTTAGAATTACATAGAAACAAGTGTTATTTCAACGGGTTAGCAGTAATAAAACCGTGACTAACATGACATGCCTACTCATGGTCAAAATTTGGCAACACGTTTTTTAGTGCTTTTCTAATAATTTAATATTACTATTAGCTATTAAAATTACCGTTAGTTATCATACATTTGTTTAAAATAAACTTAAATGGATTATCAATGGCCCGAAAGTAAATAAATCGATTAAAGTTGGACAACAAACCCCTCAGAAGGGGACCTAACCGACCGGGAATTTCCCTCCGAGGGATGCCCACATGATACCTCGTGACGTCACTACGATCCGCACTCTATACTAATTATGACCTTGATTTATACCGTTTTCAAATCATGTTTTGATGTGATTTTTGTTTAATTGATGGTTATATTATAGTTTTAACTAAAAGTATACTTAATGTGAATTTTAAGAAACCTTATTTGTTTGGTTCAAAATATATAGTTGCTGTGATAATTGCACTCGTTTGGAGGAGGTTATTTTGTATGAAAGTAGACATACTTTTTTCATTTTACTCTCAGATAAAACCTGCTGCACTTACAATAAAAAAAGCTACGGTTACACAGAGTTGATGACCCATATTTATTGTTCAGGCATGAATTTGATTACATACACTATAAAACACTTCAGATATAAGCATGTAAATCGAAGCCTACACGAGCAACTTCTGAGTGAAGGCATTATTTTGGAAGAATATTTCAAATGGTCTAGTGTAAAAAAAATACTCACGAGCCTGCCATTTTATGTTTTCCGAATTAGTATAACACAAATTTCTTCAAATTAAGCTCATTTAACACCCAAAAAAACTAATAAATTATATTTAAAATAACCAAAATACGTCGTAAACTTTGGTGAGGTTGTGACGAGGTCAGGTAGATAGCCTTAATACGACTTTAATGTAACCATGATATATCGTTGCAGTTAGATAATTTAATAAATATTGAGTTTCATCCAAAATCCTGGCTGTGATTATGTAAAAAACTAAAGAAAATTTAATTTTACCGAATCACTTCACTCCACAAACCTTGTTAGTGGAGCGCCCCTCAGAGGGTGCCACAGACGTGGGTAAGCCATATTTTTTCGCCACAGCTGAAGGGATATCTAAGTAATTGAACCATTAAATCGATAGACGCCCCCTATACACAGGGAAATAAATGTAGGTACCTAACTTGGCAAATCCATGTAATGTTTGTATATGATGGATAGCAAGCAATAACGGCTATTTACTTTAATGAACAATGCATTTCTTATTCATAAGTAGTTATGATTGAGACGAACAGTGAATAATGTCAGTCATAAATCTTTGACCCGAACATGAATAATGCTAAAATTTAATTACGTATAGGTCGAAAAAAATACGTCGATCAGTCGTACACTAAATCGAATCGACCAATTCCTGTCACTTTATTTTTCACAACGAAATGAAAGAGACGGCTAATGAAGTTCAAATATTTTAAGGGTTTTCCAGTATACATAATATACGACTTAAAATCTATTTATTATTTGTAGCGCGCGTCCGCTTCCACAGTGCGCCTAATTTAAAAGATCAGAAAGAGAGTGTGCGATAAATACAAAACCTAAAAAATGTTAAATACGTGCAGTGAAATAGACGCCAAGTGAATTAAAGACTTACTCTACAAAACAAAAGTGACCAAAACAAATGGATCACATCTAAAATGAACTAAATGTCTGTCGGTCCATCCGTTATAGGCCCATAGCCCGATTTATAAGGCCGATTAATTATGATTAGTACCTCTTTCCTATCTACCTTGCAAAATGCATCACCTAACGAAATATATTAGAAGGTGTTCCTAATCGTATCCGTCATATATCATATAAGGGAGGTATAGAAATAGCCAACATGTCCACTGCATAGTGTAGTTGAGTTTTATAATATTTACAAAGTTTTCGTGACCGCCAAGTATTATCGCAACGGAGGGCGCCGGCAACAGCGATATCGCAATAGCTTCTCAATGCCACTGCGCTAGGCGAACTAGTGAAAACGGTAGTCCATAGTGCTGCTACAGAAAGACACCAATTGCACAGGCGTCCTAAGCAATGTCAAAGCTCTAGACAGTCCACGGAAATTGCAGGAGAACTTTTGACGTATGGGAGGCTCTAGGTACTTCTACTTATTTGAATGTTTATATGCTATGCTACCCTACAAAACAAGTTGAAAGTGCAACAGTTTTGTTAGAAACTATACCAAAAAGTGACAGAAGGAAGACATTTCGTTTAGGTTCAACTATGTGCACGTTGAGTGTGTGAATGTGAAAAATGTGGGACTGGAAACTACTTTGAAATGGCAACGAATTAAAAAGAATCTGTGAGAGTTCTTCCGCTTCTGTAATTGCGTTGTGTTCACAAGAATAAATAGGTATCCTAAAGGAATAACCTAGCCAGACTCATTTGTGGCATTTCCAATCATTCACATCAAAAGACCGATTCATACGTGATAGGTTATAGTTATTATAATGGCATGCATTGCACAAGTAGCGTTTCACCCGCGTCGGAAAAGGAAGCCGCCTTGCTTCACGGTCGGCGGAGCGCCGTTAGGAAAAATGTGTTACTGGTGCGTGGTACAGCTGACAGTACAGTCAGCTATCCAACATATTAATATCATCGACAAAAGAATTAGTATACCGATAAAATCAGTACAGATATTCCCGGTCAATGTGTTTTTCTCTATACCTGAATAGAACTAGAGAATATCTCGGTCAACTAGATGGTGCCTATTAAGGTATCTTACAATGACAAGATTGTCAAAGTGGACTCAAAATGTAATGAATATGTACGAATCCGAGCGGTCTATCAGCAATTTTTCAGTGTACAGTAGCGCCATCTAATGACAAGTAGCTGAAAAAGAAAATCATGAGGATTCCCAACGCAAAACAAAACCATGCATGCAACGCATAGTTAGAATACCTAAGTTGTTTGTAGTTATGTCATGTATTTAAAGTCTCCATATAAGACATGCCCTGCATCTTCGTGCTATGCTGGAAGCGAAATCTAAAGATTGGTTAAAACATCTCGTCATCTGTGCTTAACTGTGGTTAACATTGCTTTACTTAGAACGTCTGAATAAGCTTGTTCGATGCTGCTTTTACTCATTAGTCGAGAACTAAGAAATGAAATATTTAAGATGCACTTTAAATTAGCTGTAAACCGATCGTTTACAGCCAATTTGAAGTTCCATTCGTCCTCACACTAACATAGTACTCACTGGCCCACCTACCTATATGTAAGTATACACAAGCAGATGTTTTTACTGGCATGTGACAACTTGGAGCTCAATAGCCTTTTACAAATATGAAAAGAAGATTTCAGCAGCGTCTGGATGGAGAAACATGTAGGTACTGTGCACGGCGATGTAGGCAGAGGCGATTTATCCATATAGGCAAACTAGGCACGTGCCTAGGGGTGAGGGGTTACAAAGGCGCGCAAAAAATTGTTTCGTTATAATTTTGAATCTATTGCCGCTAGAGGGGCGCCGATGTGGTGCTTGCCTAGGGCGCTTTTGACATTGAAAATATGATTGAATCAGCCTCTGGATGTAGGACTGATCGCAGCATGTCTCCCTTATCGACGGAGCGAAAAAAGATCGAACTAAGCTTTAGCAATCATCATCTTCACGCCTTCACCCAGAGTATTTCCTCCAATGGTCTCTGTCCTTCAGTCACTTTTTCAGTTGGTGGGATCGTGCCACAAAAAACACAATAAATGATTGGTTTTCCTTTTCAACGCTCTATCGGTAAAAGTTGTAAACCACACGCCATGTCAACATATGGTTAGTGCGCGAAGGTTGCTATCGCGATGTACTCCTTAACGGATTCATCTTTGGCTTTTAACCAGTGGTGCGGATATATCCGTCCTTGACTTTAAAATAATGTGCTACGCATGAGTGGCAAGAAGTTATGCCGTAAATTATTAGCGCCACCTGTTGTTCTGCTTAGCGAATCGGAAAAGAGCTCAGACCGCTACACGTAATCATGCGGTGCCGACTGTACACTTCACTATACTTACACTAACTGGACGTTGACGTTACCTACATTTTTTTGCTTCATTTCCGTAATAACTTGCGCCATTCCTTGTCGAATACAAATTGATACATGAGTAATGAAAAACATATGACCACATGCGGATTGATACTATCAATATTATTCCTTTATTTTGCTGGTATTAACCCTTTAACCAATGACGCGTAAATTCGACGCATGATGACGTACCCATCTCTTTCTAAGTGGACTAATTAGCGTACGTACAATGAGTTACGTGATCGACAATTAGAACCACGGAATATAATAGTAGTCATAGGATGCGCTGCAATGTTCAATTCCTTATACTTCAAATAAGTAGAAATTTGTTCTTGTAGAAAATATGTTGGCATATGTGACGAATTAAACGTTGAAGATTTAGAATTAAAGCTGCCTTTGATTATGCTACTGTGAAGGAATCTACTTAAAATACTTTACATCTATATTGTAACGTAGATGAATTGATCTAACTAATTCTAATACAAAGAAAACACAATTTAAATAAAGATATTTATGTATTTCGATCTTCTTACAAAATTATTTACAACACCATTATTATGCAAATATTCAATAATCATTATATTATAAATCATACAAATGAGATAAATTAACATTTACGAGGCGCATTTACAACTTACCACTATTTACTAGGCTAACAGATCAATTCGTTCGGGAGCTAGACACGCGCGAGGGAACCAACAGTCATGGAGTTCATGCGTATGGGACTAATTCATCTGTATCAGCATTGCTCCCCTTGCGAGCGCCTCGACACCCTAAGACGTCACTCAAAAACAAAAGCATTCACGCGTATTATGGTCATGTTTACCATGTGATAAACGACAAGATAAAACATATATATATATATATATATTCTATCCAATTGGAGCAGAGCTTTATCATGTCATTCCTACGCGATAAACGCAACCAAGATCCGCAGGTATTCGAAACCGTACGCCAGGCAAGGTACCAAGTATAATCAAACGCTGCACTCTTGTTTTATTTTTCCAAGGATACGTATAAAAGTTGGCTTGAAACCCTACTATTACAACGTATTCTCAACTCATGGACGTCAGTGATTTTGTATTTATACCGCGTAAACTGAACACATTACCGTCGTTATATTATAATTGGTCGATTTCCTTCTAATAAATTACAACGGAGCTTGAATGTTAATAACTGCAGCGCGGTATACGGATGATGTCATTAAGTAAAACATACAACATATCACAATAACATTAAACGGCCACGGTGAAGGACAATGCTTCATAATTTACATATTCTTTGTGGACACACAAAAAGACCATTATGCGGAGAATGAAGTGAAGATGGAAAAGCATCGAAACAATGAAGAGGTTGAAGAATTTCAGTAATATACAGTGTTGCCATGTTGATTGGTGATATGTTGGTTATAGGTGCTCATTTTTATTATAGTTCACCTTGAATTAAATATGCAACTCACAGTAGGTGTTTCTTTACATTCATGAGATTATCTACTAATTCGCTGAGATAATTTGAATTTTTGAGTGACTAAAAAAACATAATGCATGATTCTAACACTAATGAAAATAGGCGCCTCAAATAATTCTTTGAGAGAGGAATGTGAAATAAAACATACGGTTATCCTGCTAGCAAACATACCCTAAGGCATCCAAAACTCTCAACTTACAATATTTACATCGTCGCAGAGTGAATACAAACTATACTACTTTTTACACTAAACTGACAATTTAACACTAAGCTATTTATACAAACATTAATTTACACTATTCCGTCGTATGGTAGGTTTACCATTGAAGTAATACTTTCATCGAATACGTAACGGCCTCTTGCGTCGAGAACGAAAACGCGAGGCGATAATTGGATATAATCATGACTTGCCAACAATCTAGCAACCATCTTGATAAACTTAATTATTGTCAAGAACACTTGCATAAAAATGAAAATGTGAGTAAATTCCGATGAATTAAAATTCTCATACAGACGCAAATTATCTTAAATTATAATTGGCAGTACGCATGTACAATGCACCATGTTTTAATAATTTCAATCAAAGAAATCGTGTAAAATGTACACTATCATGTGTTCAGTCTTTCCTTCGTTATTTACATGGACAACCATGGACAGCGACGGGGTCGGATGTGCGAGTGCGTCCGCTGCCTTTATCGGCGAATATCACAATGATTGAAGTCTTGACTACTGACTAACACCATATAGTACTATAACCTCTCGTCTTATATTTACAGTTTAGATGGACGTCAATCTATTCATAACTTTAAGGGCTTATTATGGCCATATGTTTCAAAGTATAACAGTCATTTGTCATGTAACATTGGCATGACTATTTGGTTGATAAGGTTAGATTATTCTTTAAACCGTTTACTTGTCAAATCAAGTGTGAAAACGAAAAAAATCGTTTAAATCTTCGTTAGAGTATAAAATATCTAGGTAGCACATATGAGAATTTCCGTATACATTAATTATGTTTCAATGTATTATTATCCAGCTGAATTAAAGCTGCACGTTACATACGGAAAAATATAATCAGGTATATCAGTAAATTAAAATTGATATGTTGTGCAAGTAATCGATAACAGTCTTACCGTCCGGCATTTCAATACTCGAACACTCAGTACTTGCCAGTATGTGGGTAACTCTTACAATTATGTACCAAGAGGAAAAACGACGTTTGATGTTAGGAGTATAAATAAGGCACCGGTATCTACCCGACCCAGAGACAAATAAATAACCAGCCCAATCGAATGTTGAGTATGATAACCAAATCATTCAGTCGTTTTTCTTCGGAGTGATCGCGTAGGGCAAGTAAAACCCCAGTTTTTTTTTTTACAACAATTGAGCTCTCCATCAAGCCTGTCATAATAAAAATATTCGGAAGTTTTTATGTTAAAATGACAAGGTCCTGGCTAGCTCGTCATTTTCACGTGTCAATACATACGGAATACATGCTTGGTTACATTGGGCCGTCAGGCCAATACGACAGTCGACAAAGGCATGATTGTGCCCTTGACAATCCGAGCGAGGACCAGCTGGCCTCTAACATCCCACATTTGTTTCATAGAATAATGTTCTGTATTTTCAGTTGACAGTATAAGTGCACAATGTACTCCGAAGCACCGGCAGCGGATGCAGTCAGGATTAACCTATTGGATGCTTTGCCACTGACAGTGCTCAAGGATTTTAAATTTTATGACAGTTTCAATTTTAATTAGCACTGATCAGTCTTATTCATCATCATTATCAGCCTGTAATCGCGCAATGCTGAGCAGAAGCTCTTCGAGTACGCCAGTTATCTCGGCTGCCAAGTCATACTAAACGCTAACGCTCAGAAGAAAAGCGATTAGTACCCATGGTATCATGCTCCGGGCGTTATTCCTGGTTGTGCCCTAAAGGGGTCCGCTTTGACATTTGTATGCCTATTATGGCATAGGCACTAGTTTTACAAAAGCGACTGCCACCTGACTTGCCAACCCAGAGAGAAAACTAGACCTCTTTCTTGGAATTAGACTGGTTTCCTTCAACGAAAAGCTAACAGTAAATATTCCGTACATGACTTGCGAAAAATTCATTGTTAAGGGATTCGAACCTACGACCGCCGCTTGAGAGCCGTACCGCTAGGCTACCGTAGCTTTTTTACAAGCTTTTATTTAGTTTCACCTGTCCCGTTGTCTGTCTGTAATCAAATCTTGCAAGTCAAATTTGGCCCACTTCCCGGTGACCGATTGAGCTGAAATTTTCGGTATAAGTATAATTTGGATGACAATTCAATATTATGGTACCATCGAGCTGATCTGATGATGGAGACAGGTGGCCATGGGAATTCAGTACTTAACCGACGTTACTGTTGAGTTTGGGCTCGTTAGAATCGTCTCAATGAGTACTGATGATGGTACACAGAAAAGTACAGTCGGCAATAAAAGCTTGTACCAAAAATTTAATTTTTGAGAGAAACTTGTTTGCCCATGGGCTCAAGAGTAATCTATGAGTACATAGTCATTTCTCTCGAGTTTTAATTTCGTCTGACGGCCCAATGTGCCCTAGTGCAGTCTCGTCGAGTCAACTGCGATGTGCTACGTGTCTAGTGCGAGCCGGCGTGCAGGCTGTGCTGTGCTTTCTTCTTGCGCTGCGCGAGCATATCGTAGAATGGGTTGTGGCTGATGGAGCGCCGCAGGCACTCGATCCACTCGTCGCGCTCCTCCGCCGCTGACGCGGACATTCTGGAAACGAAGACGCTATTACTGTTTATATATTACACGACACGTCATCGAATAATGCCTCCCACCTATTCTCTGATCGGTTAGGTATTTAAAAGAATGTAAACAAACAAAACCACGAAGCCCTCGCAGACCGTTGGAATAAATCACTGAGTATGATACTGGGTTAGCTTAGAACAAGGATATGCACTGCCATAATTCGAGCCACCAGTATGTCATACGAGGCACACGCCACAAATTCAAACCTGCAGCAAAACTGTTGGGGTTTGACGACGGAGCAGCTATTCCAAGTACTAAGTAATCTTCACCTGACTGTACATTGCAGCAACGTGAATTATTATTATTATTATTTGTCATAAATTATTATTATCTGTAATAAATGTATCCATTTTTAAGAAAACCACGTAACTCGGTCATTCAACCAATAAGATAATACCATAGATACAAAAGGTTGCTATTCACAGCAATCTTATTGACTGAATGACCAAGTCACGTGGTTTTGTTTGTTTACATTCTTTTAAATACCTAAACGACCAGAGTATAGGTATATATAACCATACAAGAAATAACTATAACTTGGAAAAGTTGAAAAACCCCCGACATTTTCATTACAAAGTCCAATATCTCAAAAACGGCTGGACACATTTTCATGAAACATGGCTAAGAACTCTCGGGATAAAGCTATATATGATACAAAGAAAACCGCATTCAAATCGGTCCATCCGTTTGGGTGCTACGATACCACAGACAGATACACAGACAGACACGTTAAACCTATAACACCCCTCTTTTTTCGTCGGGGGTTAAAAAACCAGCCAAGTGCGATCCGGACTCGCGCACGAAGGGTTCCATAGAATTATGTATAAAAACGGAAAAAATACACATTTGTTGCAGGGGAGCCTCCTTAAATATATATTTCATTCGGTTTTTTATTATTTGTTGTTATAGCGACAACAAATACATCATCTGTAAAAATGACTACTGTCTAACTATCACGGTTTATGAGATACAGCCTGGTGACAGACGGACGGACAGACAGACGGACGGACAGCGGAGTCTTAGTAATAGGGTCCCATTTTACCCTTTGGGTACGAAACCCTAATAAACAAACTACACGTAATTTAACGGGCCGGCCATGACGTTGCGCGGCGGCGGGCGACAGCCGCAGCGATTTTTCTTATTCATTGCGTGTGATCCCAACTACCAGGGGACCGATTTTTGACTTTCGAGCGCTCGAAAATTAAATAAAAGTAAGTACATACGCCCCTCGTTAAATAATGTACTATTGTATATCTATCCATACCAATGTATGCATTTCGTCATCTAGTATGTTGATATGTCATTGTATGTCGATTTTAGTGTAAATTATTAACAATTTGTTAAGAATAAGTAGTCAAAGTGAACCGCAGTGAATGATTTAGCTGTGATAATGTTATCTGGTAGTTTTATTAACCACAAAGGTCAGAAATTGAGAAGACAAGAAATGACAGTTATGTCGACGGATAACGTATAAAATTTGAAAATACGTTATGATCTACTGTGTGTATGCTGAAATTCGGCGAAATTTTAAAGCAGGGGAGTATTGTTTTACATTATCTATTGCCTTAACTTAAGTATAAGTGAATAATTAGCCATATAATATAACCTCTTTGTTGATTATATACCAACCAAATTTAGAAAATCAATTAAGATTTATAACACCAGCTTGACAAAGTAACACTAGACCAAATTAGTGCATTTGTTCAATTTACATACATATATATATATACAGATACAGTAATTTTAGTGTGCTTGTTGTATATTTAATTTAAGGATTTAGTTAGATTTTAACTGTTGACACAATTTTACAATTGTAAAGTTTATTAGTCCTTAGTACAATCTTCGACATAAAGGTCTAGTCCAGATATCAAACATTTTCAATATGTTTTCAGCCAACGCCTCCAAACCGTTTACACGCAGAGATGCTTTAATCAGCAAGTTGCAGCAAACTCAAAAAGATTTCAAATCGGCCACACAGCTTAATGAAAAGCTCCTACAGGAACGGGATGAGAGTGAAGAGGAGGTCTTGCGGGTCGTCAGGATGAACACAACTCTCAAAACTGAGCTCGCTAAGCAAGATCTTGTGTGCAAGGACCTGATGGCTGAGCGGGATGAACTTCAACTCTCCGTGGACCGGTTTCAGCAGTGCCAGGATATACACGAACAGGCATTACAACATATCCGGGACCTGGAGCAGCAGCTGGGGGAAATTGAGGAAAAACAGACAGACAATTGCAAGTATTGTTCCGGGCTGGCTGATAACAATTTAAGTATATTTGCTGAATTAAATAGTTGTTGTGAGATAGACATAATGCACGATAGTATTATAAGTCCCCCTTTAGTTGAAACTATTGATCTGACCAATTCTGTTTGTATAGGGAGTAGAATTGATCAAAATATTATGATGAGAGGATCAAAGAAAGTAAAAAAATATTTGAGATTAAGTAGATTCATTAAGAAATCTAAGATTTTATTGAAACGCCACAAATCATGTTTCAAATCAGTTTCATCTAGATATAATTATGCAGAATTGAATGAGCAGCTCTTAAACTGTCAAAGAGAACTAGACCGGGCAGTTATAGAATTAAGTAATAGCTCCGAAGAACTTACATCATTAGAAAAAAAGCTGGAGGACATTAGCGGCAAGCATGAACACTCAAATAAAGCCTTACATGAGTACATACGCTTTATGAATTGTGTTCTAGAACCGGGGAGCGGCATACCAGTGCACTTCGAGTCTCCTCGGGCACCGGGCTGTCCTTCCGGGTCATACCACGCCACCGCACCTGTCACCCCCGGGTCTGCACCGCGTGCGGCGCGATGGCCGCCGCTGTCGGGCCGAACCGAGCCCACACCGCCGCCACCGCAGAGCCACGCCGAGCTGGAGCCGCCGACGAAGAGCGACGCCGACCTGGAGCCGCCGTCGAAGAGCCACGCCGAGCTGGAGCCGCCGACGACGAGCCACGCTGAGCTGGAGCCGCCGACGACGAGCCACACCGAACCGAAGACGCCAGCGACGAGCCATGAGGAGCAAGGGCCGCCCACGTCGAGCCCCACCGCACCGCCCTCTCCCGCCGCGGCCGCCCGGCCGCGCCGCACCGTGCTGTACACGGACCAGGTGGGCGCCGGCCTCGGTGCGCTGCTGGCGGGCCACTTGGCGCAGAAGGTGACCAACAACTGTCTTCCAGGGGCCTCGGTCGATCGTTTGGCATCATGTATTGCCGCTGACGACTTCGATTGCCTCTCTACATTGGTAGTGTTCATCGGAGATACCTTAGGATGCACCGAGCGGGACGTCACCAAACTATGCGAGACTTTAATTGAAATTGACCAACTAGGAGTAAGCAAAATTATTTTTTGCGCACTGCCCTTTTCAGGGACCATGTCGGAAAAGCAATGTAAAAAAGTAGATTATTTCAATTCCATATTCTTTAGACTATCCATTTACAGCCGTACGATTTCGTATTTTGACACGAATAAATTTATAAAACATTTCGTCCTGACTCGTAAACGTACCTATCTACCGAGGAGGTACTTGCGCGATTGTGCTAAGCTGTTAGCATACAATATTGTAGACTCCGTCGTGATTAGCACGATGACTGATAGTTGTAAGGCGGACCCCGTGTTACGTTTTAGTAGCGTGGGATCTGGAAGGGAGCCGGAGCCGGCGGGTAATTTAAACTGACCACTCCGACAACGCGTGCTTGTGCTTCCACCGGCTCCCAACCCCTTGATAGCTGTAACACTAGTATTCATAAAGACAGTAATGTTATTAATATGGTACACCAAAATATACAGGGATTCCCTAGTAAGGA
Source organism: Epinotia demarniana (assembly GCA_945867215.1). Lineage (NCBI taxonomy): Eukaryota > Metazoa > Arthropoda > Insecta > Lepidoptera > Tortricidae > Epinotia > Epinotia demarniana. Next base: position 10,473,332 of record OX244268.1, on the reverse strand, counting down.
ACTTGAAATTGACTTGTTTATACAATGCTCAGATATCCATATTCTTTGTATAACCGAGCACTGGCTTAAGAGTCATGAATTAATGTTTAATTTTAGCAATCATAGCATAGTAAGTTCATTTTCTAGAAAGTCATGTAGGCGTGGAGGTTCGTTGATAATGGTAAAACACAATTTGAAAAGTAAAGAACGTAAAGATATTGTTGACAAATCCATCGAGCGCCAAATAGAACTATCTTGTGTTGAGTTGGATCAATTCATAATTGTATGCGTATACAGACCCCCATCAGCGGATTACAGACTATTCGAGTCAGTTATGGATGAAGTGCTCAGTAGTATTTTCTTAAGTACTAAATGTGTTATTGTGTGTGGTGATTTCAATGTTAACTTACTCGAGAAATCGCCCCTGTGTGTGAGTTTAGTGAATACTTTTAAATCGTTCAACTTAGTGAACCTGTTTTGTGAACCTACTCGAATTACAGCAACCAGTGCAACATGTATAGATAACGTTTTCAGTAATGAGGATGCAATTAATAAATGTATTATAAACAAATTAAGTTCTGACCACTGCGGACAACAAGTCTCCTTCAGCGGGAAAACGGACGAAGTTTCACGAAACACCATGTGCAGACCTATTTCCGAAAAGAGATTAGATTTATTCAATCGTAATATTGTGAAACGATTACGTTATCTTCCATTTACACAGGAAAGTTCTAACCGTTTGTGTGATCATTTGTTTAACTGTATCAAAATGGAATTTGATGCCTGTTTTAATTTAAGGAAAATTCAAAGCAAGGTCAAGACTAAATTTAGCGACTGGGCTACCCCGGATATTCACGAGAAAAGACGCCGTCTCTACGACTTGTACGATTCGAGAACTATTGATAAGAGGCCGGAATTTCTAGAGTATGTTAAGAACTACTCGAAATCTTTTAAGTTAATGTGTGTCGCCGCTAAAGCCGATTACTTGTCAAGAAAGATTCAGAACTCCAAGGATAAGGTTAAAACTGTATGGCAAGTTATCAACACTGAAACTGGGAAACGCAAGATAAGAGATCCGCACTACAGCCTACGAATTGATGATACTTTAGTAAGTTCTGACCACGAAGTAGCGGATCATTTTGAGCGGTTCTTTTCTAACGTACCCGTTGAGACCACGAAGTCTTTAAACTCATCACCAGATGTCGCTGAATCGTTATTGAAAGCAAATGTAACGGAATGTACAGAAATCTTTAGATTCAGTCACGTGACCCCACTTATTCTTATAAAAGCGTTTAAATTGTTGAACTTAAAGAAAACTGAAGATCTTTGGGGCCTTTCAGTCAAAGTATTACATTCCATTGTAGAATCAATTGCACCTTTCTTAGCTAATATTTTCAATAAATGTATTGATACTGGAGTATTTCCTGACCTCATGAAACACGGTAAAATTATCCCGTTGTTTAAATCAGGAACGAAAACTGACCCTACCAACTTCAGGCCAATATCAATACTACCGGCACTAAGCAAAGTTTTTGAGAAGCTTATTCGCCATCAGCTTATGTCCCACTTTAGTTGCAATAAACTGCTCAATACCAACCAGTTCGGATTCACTAAGGGTCGCTCTACCACTGATGCCGGTGTGGTACTAATTAAACATATTTTTGATGCCTGGGAAGAGGCTCAAGATGCTATTGGAGTGTTCTGTGATTTATCAAAGGCATTTGATTGCGTTGATCACGAGAACTTAATCAGAAAGTTGAAACATTATGGAATTAAAAACGGTGCTCTTGATCTTGTGACATCGTATCTCTCGGAGAGAACACAACGAGTAGTCATCAATGGGACCCAATCAGCAGGGACAACTGTTGCTCTTGGTGTTCCCCAAGGCTCGATTCTGGGTCCGTTTCTGTTTCTGATTTACATCAATGACCTACCAAATATGTTGCAAGATAAACATGATATAGTGTTATTCGCAGACGACACGTCGCTTATCTTCAAGGTAGACAGGAAAGAGGAAAACTTCGATGATATTAATGATGCACTCAACACTGTTGTGAAATGGTTTACAGCAAATAATTTACTGCTAAATTCCAAGAAAACAAAGTGTATCAGATTCACTTTACCTAATGTCAAGCAGGTAAACAATACCAAGATCAAATTAAAGGGTGATGAACTGGAAATTGAAGATAGAACAGTGTTTTTAGGTATCACCTTGGACTCAAAACTACAATGGCAGGCACATATCACCGCCCTAGCCGGAAAACTTAGTTCGGCAGCCTATGCAGTAAGACGCATAAGACAGTTAACAAACGTTGAGACCGCCAGGCTGGTGTACTACAGTTACTTCCACAGTGTTATGTCCTACGGAATCCTGTTGTGGGGGAAAGCAGCTGATATCCAGACCATATTCGTGCTACAGAAACGCGCTGTACGTTCCATATACGAACTAAAAGCTCGAGAATCTCTCAGGTACAAATTTAAGGAGGCAAACATTCTTACTGTAGCATGCCAATACATTCTTGAGAATATCATGTATGTGCGAAAAAACCTTCACGAGTTCAAACTCAACAGCGATATCCACGACTACAACACCAGAAGTAAAAACAAGATCGCAGTGAAGGCCAGTCGTCTCCGCAAGGTTAGCACGTCGTTCGTGGGGAACTGCATACGTTTTCATAATAAAATACCCACCGAAATTGTTAATTTACCGTTCAGTCAATTTAAGTCTCATGTTAAAAGTAATTTGCTAAGCAAGGCGTATTATACTGTCAACGATTTCTTAAACGACAAAAATGCCTTTAAGCCAGTAGTAGGCTAATTCTATTAGGAATATACCTAAATACACATTATAAGTATCTACCTGAAATAATTGTTCCATTTTATGTAAGAAGAGAGCACGTAATGCTGTTTCTCGCCGAGCAAGTCGCTTATTAATCTTTGCTTTTTAACATTGTCCGGTGGCTTGAATATGTCATGCTCGCTTAAAGGGCTTTGCTTACGGTGGCGTCGTTGATCGGGTCGCCACCTTCCCTAACATATGGTTGAGGGAGGCGATGGCTGAGATATGCGTCATACTCGTGATCGGGTGCTGTTTGTGGAGTCCGGACTGTTCATGCTTGCAAGGGCATAGTACCCAACTTCTTAATTACTACTTAGTGTTATTTTATTATTATCGTATTGACGAGAGACATCATTCCGATCTTGACACGTTTTATTGTTATTGACCATGTACATCACTGACAATATTACATTAATATTCCTTTTTTTTATTGTTTTGTTTTGACGCTTAGAGACCGTATACATCTCTACGAACATTGAATAATTATTGATTGTATTTGGACGCTCAGAGACCTTATACATCTCTGGAATACTGAATTAATATCATTAACTTTCTGTTAATGCACAGACCTTATTCTAATCGAATGTAATGGTCGTATTTTGTTTTGTTTTCATTTACTTTGTGACATTTAGTGTGTTGTTATATCAGTCGTTAATGTGCAAATTTTAAATTATTATTGTGTTAGATTATAATCTTTTATTGTATGATTATTATTTTTATTGTAAACTACCGTTTGACATGTAAAAGTGCCCTTGTGGCCTATTTGCAGAATAAATAATTTGTATTTGTATTTGTATTTGTATTTGTCAGTAAAAGTTGATACAGTTTAGCTAATATTGTTTTTCTATCGCCTGATATTTATTTACATAGTATATACTCGTAAGTGGAAGAAAACTTGACCCGCGCAGTAACCGCGATAATCTTAACAATATCTACTCTATTTATAGTGTAGTAGGTATATATAAGTGGCAGCACGTGAACATTTTCGATTGGCAACCCGGAACAAAAGAGTTCTAAGAGAAGACTTAGACTAAGAAAAATGTGGAAGGATTGCGTGAGAGACGATATGAATAGAAAGCAAGTAAGTGAAGAGCTCATGATGGGAAAAAATAAAAAAACACATGCTGCGCCAGCCTCAAGTAGATGGGAGAAGGACATGCGAATGAAATGGAAGTGTCACCTATAAACAGTATGTTTTCCCTCGACGACCTTCCCCTCGGAGTCGGTCTTGCAGGCCTTGATGAGGTCCGCGCCGCCGCTCGCGTACAGCTCCAGGCAGTGCGGCCGCTGCCGGTCGCTCGCCGGCCGGACCTGGAACGATACATTACAAATAAGGCATCTCCTCGGTGAGCGTCCAACTTAGACCTTGTCTTAACTATCTAATGGGGTTAGAAGAAATTACAGCAATACCATTTTTTATACGATAAATTGACATAGGAAAAACTCTGGAAAGGTTGTTACAGTCAAGTGCAAAAATATGTATCTATAACATCCTCTCATAAATAAGTACCAAAACCTAGATCCGCTGACATGAGAGTTATGGGTATGGGACATATTTAGGTTAGCCTTCCTTTCTCTACAAGGAAGACTCTTATTTGTGAATGGTGGGTGTAATATAATAACTTTAATAACCTCGTCACCGCTACGTCCAAAGATGTGTGAGTAAACCCTTTGAAAAAAAAACGCAAACAAAAAAACTACTTTATAGTCAGAGCGCAATCGTTTTTTTGGTTGTTCGTTTGACAGTATTTACTCTCACGGTTACGGATATAGTATATAACATACTATACTATTTTTTTCCTACGGCGGTTAACACACACTTTCGACATATGTTACTTCTACGCCAAACGCTCACGTGATCGCTACATTTCCGGCGTAGGGAGCTGATAAGTGTAAATGTTTGGAACCTTACAGAAATATTTTCAAGTGGAATGATCCCTCGAGGTTCCTTGTCCGTCGTGTATTCGAAGTAGTACAAGCAGTTATCGTTGAGAATAAACCACCGTCTCTTCCACGACTTATATCTGTAATTGAAACAATATTACTATTAGCAGTCGTTAGAATAAAGAATCGAAATTACAAAAGACAAGATAACGATACTGATCAATTTTATTTTATTATTGTAATACCCAATTAATTGCGAACTTAGTATGTTGGCTCGATGAACCAAAGACGATCTCGGCCACACTCACAAACACACTATAACTGCAGTTTACTTTATTTTTATTGCAGTCTATCAAACCCCTAAAATAATGCAGTTCAAACGCCAACACAATGAACTGACCATCCTGTTTTTTTGTTTGCTAGCCTGTTAGAGTGTCCACTGCTGGGCAAAGGCCGCCGACCGCGTTTTAATAGAGTGCTGTAGGCAAAAGTTGGACGGGGCCGGTCACATGTGACGACAGCCGACCACAGCCGTCCACGTCCGCGAGGAGCTGACCGGCCGCAAGTACATTCAAATATGAAATTTAACGTCTATAGTCTATATTAAAGCTTCAAATTCCTTTAGCAACTTGCAGAAAACGCGCAGGCGCGATCCGGCCCGGCCCGTTCGGTGGGAATCGTACATTAGGGTAGAGCGCGGTGGGGCGACCGCCCAGGGCACCGGACATGAAGGGGCAATTGCGGCCCTTTATGTCCTCTCGCTCATTGAGTTACGGGGCACCCTAGAAGTCTCGCCCAGAGCGCTGGTAGTGCTAAAACAGGCACTGGCTAGCTCGTAACATACCTGCCGCCCTGCTTCCACAGCCAGCCCTCCTTGTCCGGGTTGAAGAACGTGTGCATTAGATCGTTGCCGTCGTCCTCAGGTATCTTGAAAGGCTCCGTCTTTATAGACTCGTATAATGACTGGAAGATAATAAAAACACCGCTATTTAACCCGTAAAATCTCAACAGTGCACTCGAAATCTATTGACACTGAAAGGTCTGTGCCCATTACACCGTATCATACCATGACCGTACTATGAACGTGTCAAGCAAAAAAATATTCTTTGTATTAAAAAGTGCCGAACGACGGTCTAGTGGGCGTCATCTCATAATGCCTCATACAAGTAATATTTCCTTGCACGTGACGGTACGGTTACGGTCATCGTATGATACGGTCTAGTGGGCACAAACCTTAAAGCGCAATTTAATAACCTGATATAAAACTTCGCAGTTACTGCGCTATTGAGAAGCGACAGAGTACTGATAAATGACTGCGCGGTATCCTATAGGCCCAACATAGTCGTAAACAGCGGCTTTATCGATAAGGCAAGACAATGTTACACCTACGTCATTACTCATTAAACGATTACAAGCTGCAGTGTGCCCCGCACAAATTGTTGCAAATGAATATCCTTATGAGTAACTGAGCATTTCTTGAAAACTTTGTACAAAGTTACCACATCAATGAATTTTTTGTTACATTTATTTTAAATAATTTTCTAAACAATGGTTTAAGATTCTTTACACTTAAGAGAATATAAGGATAACAGAACTTGAATTACCAAAAATAGCAATAACAATTACCAAAAATTGTTCATTCATTAACTTGGTCACAAAATAAGGAATAATGAAAGCTTGACGTGGTATGTATAATCTCTTCTAGAACTCTAACTGCTCAACTATGACACATTTTCCTAATGAGCAAGCAAATTAGATTGTTTCTATTAGTGAATCATCTATTGTTAGATAAACTATTTAAACAATGTTTGTGTCTAACTACAGTTCATATTATTAGTTTATTGTGATAAATCACAATAGATTCCATTCTTTTTCTTAATTGCGTCATTAGTAATCAGGAAATTAAAGTATTGGGTTCTTTTTAGGGTTTCGTATCTCAAAAGGAAAAAAAACGGAACCCTTATAGGATAAACACTGAAATTATAAAATGATGATGAAATGCCAAATTTTTCAGTCTAGTTTTACTGATTCAACGCAATGACGTGCTGCGTGATCTCCTACCGGAAAAAGAATGGATGCGTCATGGGGAAATCTGACCCACCATGTGTGATTTCTATATTTTTATTACTATTAATTGTTTATTCAATTACTTTTAAAATGTGGCATGAACCACTGAAAAATAACGCCAGTGTAGATTTCAGACATTAACATCAATGATCGAATGAATATTATCTCAAACCGCCATCATTAGGTAGGTATATTTACTTAACTTTTAGGCTAACGATCAGGCCATTTTCTAGTTATTAAATATTTAATTGAAAGATCATAAAATAATACTAAGCAACGCAAAGCATTTTACCGTGGCATTTAGGCATCTATAAATATCCTGATACCGAATCCACTAGTTCATTCTAATTTAAAAAAACCTTCAAACTAGTTTATGGGAAACGAGCAATAATCGAACGTAATGTTATGTGATTATAATTATTATTACATGACGTTGTTGACCTTCCGGTTCATAGCAACGGACTGATCTAACGCAGGCTTGTCCTTCACGCTGGGGTTGTGCAGCGAAGTGTTGAGCATGGTGAACATGTCTCAACTATACAACTGCCTATAAATATAAGTGTGCCAACTTACCAAGAGCAATTCCTGTGGCAGATCGCCCCCGTTGTTGATCCCTCTGTTCATGGCAACAAACTGCTCTGGCGCGGGCTTGTCCTTCACGCTGGGGTTGTGCAGCGACGTGTTGAGCATGATGATCGCGAAGCTGAGCACGTAGCACGTGTCCGCGTTGGTGAAGATGTCGGGGTTGAGCTGGCAGTAGCGCTGCGCGAAGCACTCCATCATGCGGTCGATCTTCTGTGCCTCGCCCGGTAGACGGAAACTCCAGAGGAATTGTCTGACAGAGATTTTGGGGATTAATATGTGTTGTTGATGATGATGACGAATAGTTGCCAGTGGTGGTGGTTTCAAAAAGTAAGCTTTTAACATGACTGACTGACTGAGATTCCAATCAGACGGTAAAATTCGAGTATAGAGTCCTGAAGTCGAAAAAATATTATTAAAAGTTTAAATTGCATTATCCCTAGACGACATTGTTGACAGATTATCTGGGGGCACGGCAGTACCCCCGCCAAGTCGAGAAAAACTCCGGTACGGCCATACCAACCTTTTCTTGAAGCAGTTTCGACCCCTACATATAAATATCTCACAACTTTTTACGGTGGAAGAGTCTCGAGATTAGGCCTCTTTTTTACATGGAATGTTTTTATGGGATGAAATTTTACTCTACAGGCTCACGTATCCGTACTATTTTAGTAATGTATTTTACTGCAGTTCGCCATTTTAAAACACCTGTATGGAAACCACAAATCGTAATAAAGTGAGCAAAGGTAAAAGCTATTGAAATAATCAATTAATTAATATGAAGTGATATATCGACGAAATTACTGGTCGATTGCGGTAACAATGAACATGCCAACGGTTTTTCCAAGAAGTTCGCACATTCGCCGGCATATGTTTACCGAACCGCTTCGAGCCAACGAAAATAATTAGATGTACGATCACCTGTTTTCCTTTGCTCCCGGCTTTGAGGCGACATTTAGTACTGCTGAGACGTAAACACATAGATCTTAATACAATGCTGGCAGCTATGTGTTCTCTCAAAAGTATTAACTCAGCTCATCCCATACAGATATTATAAATGCGAGTTCTGTGTGTCCTCTTCACACTTAAATAACCGAACCGTTTTAGATGAAATTTGGCATAGAGATAGTTTGAGTCCCGGGGAAGGATAAAGGATAGTTTTTATCCTGGAAATCATCCCCTAAGGTGGTGAAATGGGGGTGAAAATTTGTATGGAGCTACGATATAAGTTTAAACTCCACTTACTAGATTCCTTCTTTAAATTTAAGCCTTGTGTGATGTATATTCCTGTTGTTGTTCCAAAATAAATGATTCCTATTCTATTTTATTATATTTAAATGAGTTCCACGCGGACTCTCCTCGGTAGTCTAGGTCCTAAGTATAGCTACTGCAATATATCGGTAGATTCCTGATTTATATGAGTTTTATACTTTCGTCACGCATACAACGCAATGACGAGTACTGATTAAATGCGTCGTCATAAGTAACTCGGTAGTTACATTCGCGAAAATAATACATATTCATCCATCAAGCTTCTGCGGTGCTTGACTACATTAAGTGTGGGTTTTAAGTTGCAATACGGTTGCATGTTTGAATAATTATTTGTACTCAAAGCCCGAGTCGCGTGCCCTTGAATTATAATCCAGACCGCATACATAAGCAATCGACTCTATTGCGCTACGACACACAATTTGTGTTATGTGTTAGATAAATTCTTTTGATAGTATCATTTTTTAAATAACCATTTCAGTTCTGGAATAAATGGCAAATCGGCGGTTATAATTGCCTCCTTTTGTAATCGAATTTGGATTTCGGAAGGGTCAATGATACCCTAAACCGACTATAACATGCAAGAGAAACAGAATGAAAGTGAGTGAAAACAAGATACATATGTCCTAATCGGAGAGGCGGGAAATTCGTGTTTTCCGTGTAATTTTCTAGGAAATAAATGTACTTATGCTGTACCATTATCATTTTCTACACTTATAAATATAATGTTAGATCATTACGAATACGAATATGTATGTGTATATGTAGTGATGAAATTAGCGAGCGCCTCCATAGTTAATACAATCATTTGGGAACTACACAGTATACACTCGCAGGAACAGGTCTCCATCAAGCCATCAAAAGCATCAAATCAAACAGCCTCCGTCCACTGCTTCATTTACCGTCAAATCATACCTGATCTGGACGGTAGAACGTCCAGTCCTTAATTGCTAGGTATGCAAAAAACTGAATTGCATACCTAGCCACGCAACTTTGGCGTTATACTTAATGAGGTTTATCGTCGTTGTTCATTTGTCAACTAATTGACTATGGATGAATGCGTGGAGAAATGTGTGGAAGAAAGAGAGGGAGGTCCATGCCCACTACGGGCTATGAATGAAATAATAGTATACGTTGTTCACCTGAGCGCCTGCACGAGTATGAGGTCCGTGAAGTCGTGCAGCTCGACGAAGGCCCGCAGCACGGCCTCGTTGAAGTCCGACCGCTCGCCGAGGTAGTCCCCGATGGCGGTCTTGCTCAGCCCCTCGCCCTTATGAAGGAACTGCGCCACATCCTCGGCTGTCCGTTGCAGGAGTCCGTTCTCGTACAGGTACTCGATACCTGGAATAATAGATTAGCATGTGTGAATATAGTGCAGTCACAATGATATTAAATACATTGTGATGAAGTCGAACATCTAAGATTTCTATGTGAATGTTTCTCATCAGTAATGCTTAGAATGAACAAAGAATATCCCCTTTTTCGATAAACCTCGCGATCTAATTTGCCGACCATAATTGTGGATATTTAATGCTCGCACATAACTAAATATCAGGAGCAGGAAAGTCAGTTTCTAAACTACTTCCGTTTATGAGTAATCAGTACAAATTACAATTCGTCTATCTACAAGTACCTAGTCCACTGTCTAAATCGTTGGACTGTTTATCAACAATACCAATGATAATTTTCAATGAATAATGCATCTAATTGTTAGTGCAAGCCGAAACAATTAAGGCTTGTTTTGAGATTAAACATACAAAGGGTGACTCCGTCGATCACATATTTCAAATTATGACGTATTTCGAACAAGGAAGTTTGTTTGTAGGTACGGTACATATTAGTGGATCTATTAGGGAAACAAAATCACGAGGCAATTCAGACCCGAGATTCGAAAACAGAATGGAATTGATATTAAAGTTGTTGCTTTTCCCCGTGTGTACGTCGCTTAACAAGAATGAATTAGTTTCGCCGAGCTAGCTATGATTGAAACGACTTAAAATTGAATTACGCATCGTCGTTGTCGTAAGTACATAAGTTTCATACATAAGTCAATAACAAAACATAAGTGAATCATCTGCTCATTGTGAAATAACATTAAGAAAGAAGTGTACTTTATGTTTGAGTATGGACAAAATATAACAACTGACGAAGTCATTACAATCTTCATAAAGATCATTTTTATGTTTAACTACGTCATAATCGTTAACGGTGACACCAAAACCCATCCATTCCCAAGACGATGATGTTATAATGCTCACTTGTTTTCATAAAATGCTTTGACGTGTTTTTAGGGTTCCGTAGCCAAATGGCAAAAAACGGGAACCCTTATAGATTCGTCATGTCTGTCTGTCTGTCTGTCCGTCAGTATGTCACAGGCATTTTACTCTAAAACCATAAGGTGTATTTGAATAAAAAATTGAGGATATGGTGTATTTTGTTAACCGCTACCAAGTTTTGTAATGAAATTACTAAAAAAGATTTTTTTTAGGGGTGCACTCCATACATAAAACTGAAAGTCAAAAATTATTTTTTCATTGCAAGCCCACTTGTGGTACATCAATCGACAGGCCTTTTAAAATAAATATAAGGTTTCTTAGCAATTTTTTGGATTAAGTGAATAGAGTCGAAGATAATCGCCCCGAAAGTGACTAAAATTGTGTCCCCCCCCCTCTAATTTTTGAACCGTGTATTTTAAAAATATGAAAAAAATCATGCTCATAGGTATTATAAAATTCTACCAGCGAAATTTGTTTTCAACAAGATCGGTTCAAAGGCTTTCGAGATATTTATAAAAAACTGCGTTGCTTAAAGAAAAGGACGTAAGTGCCATAAGTATTCAGTAACGATATGACCTTTTTCATGTCAGACCCATCATACCCCTAGCAATACCCCTGGGTGTAGGGTGGGACTGAACCATACCACCGTAGTGCTGTGCACTATATTATGCTTTATAATGTCTATCCCAAAAGTCCTATTACCGTTATCAGTATCACGCAGTGTAGTTGAAAAAGTTAGACTACCGTTATCTTTACGAGTAGGTAAGGTAACCTTTGATTTAGTATATAGAACTAGATGCACAATGTCAAACAAATATGCCAAGAAATGTGCCCCAGAACATGAACGAAGAATACTCTGGACAGGCTATGGTAGTAATAATACCACGTGCGAGTGAGCTGGTAGCATACAAATCTCTATAAGTGTAAAAGAAAGGGGAATATCATTAATTGTCATTGTCATAGTTCCACTTTTTTTTTTTGCCACAACTGATTTAGTATGAAGTTGTGCCACACAAACCATTACCCGTCCCGTACTAAGTTGTTTATGACAAGTCATCAGCCATTTTAGGACCGGTTCTTAATTTAGCTGCATAAGAGCTTTTCCGTCCCTCACCAGCAACCTAGCTACATTTCAGTAGTTGCTAAATAGCGTTAACTTATAACCTGCATCAAGATATATGTTTCATAAAAAAAAACTCTGTGTTTTAGACCTTAAGCACCATATTAGCAAACCAACATCAAAAGATTAAATACTTTTTAGTTTATTGTGACATATAATGTGACTTGACTGCTCACGTCAAAATTTTAGCGTTTAGCGAATGAATGGTCGCGTTATAAATTTTATTTATTTCACCAGAAAGCACAAATACATCTGGTTTCTTTATTTTACAAGTGGGGAATAAACAGTTCAAATATTTGTACAAATATTATATACAAAACAATTGTTGAGATTTCCGTAAGTACATAAGTACAGCTGACAGAGTCCATAAAAAGAAATCTTTTTAGTTTCCTTGAAATAGATTCAGTTTGTTAAATAATAGTATTTTCGACTGCCTTTACTTTAAATACTTTCTTTTTTGCGATGTAATGTAAGCGTACAGTCAAGTAGCGATCAGCTGTCGATTTTATTAAAACGGTCCTGGGTTTTGAACGTCACTCTCATGATCACCCGACATCTATAAAACGAGTATTAAGGGTCGGACAAACTGCCAGCGGGGCGGTAGCCGCGCTTGACGAGCGCTTGACGCGCGCGGGACGGCCGGTCACACAGAGCACTCGCGCATCGCGCTGGGCTCCCGCCATCAACAAGCCAGCAACGCGCGCTCGACGCGCGCGCGTCAAGCGCGTGTCAAGCGCTTGTCCCGCGCGCCTCGCGCCATCAACCCGCCAGCGCTTCCCGGCATCGCGGACCCGCTCGCTGTCATTTTACGGTTTCGCCAAACATTAATTTATAATAGCCTGTGTTTTTTTTCTCCGTCATTAAATAAATATTTTAAGATAGTATATTTACGAATCTTAAAAACTTTCGACCCGGAATTAGGTATGAAGAAATACTGTCAAATAAACGACGATTTTTTTAAATAAAAATAATAATAGTTGTTTATAATCGTCAACATACCAATATTATTGTCTGTAACCTGTAAACGATGAAATACGAAATTTTTTTACACGTAAAACCAATAAATTAACAATATGCATGCTCCTGTTTAATTCTACAAATCTTTAATTTCTACAATTGAACTTGAACTCTTTCGGCGTGTGTTAACGATCAGATTCGCTCGCAGCGGCGGCACGCAAGCAGTGCTTTGCCGAGTTCGCTTTCAAGGTCGCGCTTTCTGTGCCCTAAGCCAAGATGCGAATTAGATAGGTAAGTACCTACATTACCTACGCAGATTATTTGTAATATGTATATCGTCGTCGACGATGTGCTAGTAGGAAAATGCGACTTTTAACGGTGTAGGTAATAATGGCGTGAGCGGTAAACGATTAATTAAATTAACATATTTTAAAACATGCCAAGAATTAAGAAAATTTCTGTTTGATGTCTCAATGTTTTATAATGATGATAAATGTCATCATTATAAAACCATGACGACAAATTTAACAGATGATTTCCTACTTAAAGTAGTTTAGTGTCCTTTTAGCAGAGCAGAGTAAGTAGTTTGTAGTACGAGATATATCTACAAATGATTGTAGTAACGAAAGTAGTTAGGTACTTTATTTTTGGTATGGGTAAGAAAGAAAACTCTGCTAAAATACTGCTAAGCTAACACTAAACTATACAGGGTGGAAAAATCTATGGGCCCTGAAAGAAAACCACCGTAAATCCTTAACATCAGTGGCGTGCACTACATAAAAGCAGAAAGACATTGCCTACCCTACTCAAATTTGTGAAATTTGTTTATTTATTTACAATCACAATTAATACCTACATTCCAAAATAAAACAATTGCTTCATCTGTCAGGCCACTAGACTATTGTTTATACGGGGCACCATCGGGGCACACATAAATGTTACTAATTCATATGTTTGTTTATGATAATGGTTGTTACTTATGCGTTTTCAATATTTAAAAACATTAGCAAAAAGTTTGAAATTAAACTAAGTGTATCCTCCCAAAGCTATGTTTATGGTAAAAAATGTATACAAACAAGTTTATACTATTCTATTATTACTTCGGTATATGTGTGTTCTTTAAATACTTTAAACATTCTGTTTATCAAGTTATTTCTTCCGACTTGACCCTTATTACTAAGGGCCCGGTATTTTGCGTGCGTTTTTGATATACCTACTCGAAGGGAGAGAACACGAATGTTTATCGATATATTAACTGTATGGAAAAAGTTTTCTTTGATTTCTGGGCGTTCTAGTAGTCAAACCTTAGTCGGTCCCAAAGAGTATTTTGATCCTTAATAGGAATGGGATCGAATGGCATTAAAAAAAAATCGGCAAAATTGATGATTTATCGCTGACTGTACTTTTTTCAAAAATCTGTGAATGTAGATTGTCATCACTTAAAAAGTTAGGAATGAAATCCCAATGACATTTTTGCGTGGCGGCAAGGGATCTAGTAGCTGCCCTTACTGCCCCGTTTTAACTTTCCACCCTGTATATATAACAAAGGCGGCAAGGCGTTTTTTGAAGAAAGTAGAAGAAGAAGTATATCTACTAACAGTCGCCATCAGATATATCGGGGCCACGGTGCTCAAAAATATCTGAACATGCACTCTAACGCCATGACAATAGAGGCCTGCTCAGATGTTTGTGAGCACTCTGGCCGCTCCGATATATCTAATGGCGACTGTACATAACATAGGTACCTCAGAGGTAAGTGTAATACACTAACCTAATTAAAATTGTTTTTTTTTTATAAACTAAAAATAAACAGACTATCAATATCAATATTAAATGATATTAAATGATATTAATTCTTGATATTAAATGTATCGTCCACGTTCCCGTACCCGTAAACAAGTGTCGCGTCTGCGACGGTGACAACGACTAGTTAGCCGCCCTCCCCACCCCCCGCACTGCCGTGCTTGCTAGCCAGATTTTGTTTGTGCCGTCTCTATGTAGGTACGTAGTACATTATAGTTCAATGTTTTAAGTATGCAAAGTATTTCTGTTACAGTTTAATAGACAATATTGTATAAACAAAGTAATAATATTATAGATAGTTAGGTATGTGTTTTTAGCCTCATCCCACTTCATCGAATATTTGAATACCACTATACTATGCCTAAAATATACCTTATAAGTATGATGATAGTTGCTAAACTGCACTAGGTTAGTAGGTGCTTAGTTACAAGCTTATTCGGCTCCTTTTGATATCGTGGCACTGGCGACTCGCCGTCTTCATACCTGCGAGGCGGCTTCCTTTGACGTAGCGAGTGAGCGGAGTGAGAGCGAGCGAACACTACAACGGCGCGGCCCTGATTGAAGCATTCTCCATCATTCGCGAAGTATGTGTGCGTGTGTGCCGAACACTAATTTATTTACTCTCCAAATTTGGACACCATACCCAATTTATTACCAGGCCTACTATTACGTCGATTCATTATCGTCATCGTCATTACTGACCATTGTGTATGTTGGCGAATGAGGGAACGAGACTTGTTCTAGCCAAGAAGAAATGTAGGGAGCCTTAACCATGATTGTCCTCATTTCGTGATATTAATGCATCAGGTACATTTCCAAGCATGTTTGATTAGTACATTAAATATGGTAGGTAGATTACAAAAATACCATTTCACAAGGTCTATTTTTGACTATGACTCTATAGTATCTTCTAATAAAGCGCATGTTACCCACGAGCGTTAGAGCGGAAAACCGAGGTCATTCATCTCCCTTTGTCGCTTTTTCATCAATTCTATACGTGCAATCCAGCACAGCTATCACTTGTCTTGTGCCGTGCAGGATTGCACGTATGGAATTGAAGCATTCAGATTGAATAATAAGTTTCTGACAAAAATTTCATTTTTGGTACAAGCTTTTATTGCCGACTGTATTTTTCTGTATACCATCATCAACTACTCATAGAGACGATTCTAACGAGCCCAAACTCAACGGGATTACGTCGGTTAAGTACTGAATGTCCATGGCCACCTTGTCTCCATAATCAGATCAGCTCGATGGTACCATAATATTGAATTGTCATCCAAACTATACTTATACCCAAAATTTCAGCTCAATCGATCACCGGGAAGTGGGTCAAATTTAACTTGCAAGATTTGTCCCATACATACACGGAGTTCCTATGGTCACCTTCCAGCTCCATCATCAGATCAGCTCACGTCATCAGAATATTGCATTGTCACGCAATTTGCATATTCGTGCAAAATTTCAACTCAATCGGAAACCGGGAAGTGGATCAAATTTAACTTACTTACAAGATTTGTCCCATACTAACACGGAGTTCCTATGGCCACCTTCCAGCTCCATCATCAGATCAGCTCCACATCATCAGAATATTGCATTGTCACGCGATTTGCATATTCGTGCAAAATTTCAACTCAATCGGAAACCGGGAAGTGGATCAAATTTAACTTGCAAGATTTGTCCCATACTAACAGGGCAAGTAGAATAAAAGCTTGTAATAAAAATAAAAAAAATACAAAATAACAGTCCCGTAGGATAGGATCCGAAAAGTCTGATTTGACTCCGCGCGCCCACGGCGGTCGCGCGGCGCGAGCGTCGCGGGCGCGCGGCGCGACCGTCGCGGGTTGTTGGCGGGGCGTGGCAGAAGCGGGGCGCGTTGCCGGCGGGGCGCAGCCTGTTTGACCGCGCTAGCGGTCTGTAGGGAAATATCACGCGGCGCGCCCGCGACGGGCGCGCCGCGCGCCCGCGACGGTGCTGTGTGTTCGACCTTTTACGAGATATAAGGTCAAAAATGAATGATGATGAAAATTGGCAACAATTAGCGCATTTCCAAATGATGTGTTGGGATTGTATTATAGAATTTTATTATAGTTCATTAATGCTATTAATTACCTTTCGCAAGGTCATGTCTGTCTGTCTGTCTGTCTGTCTGTCCGTCCGTATGTCACAGGCATTTTACTCGAAAACTATAGGGTGTATTTGAATAAAATTTTGAGGATAGGTGTATTTTGTTAACCGCTACATAGTTATGTAATGAAATTACAAAAAAAGTTTTTTTTAGGCGTGCACTCCATACATAAAATTGAAACTCAAAAAAAAATTGCATGCCCACGTGTGGCACATCAATCGATAGGCCTTCCAAAATAAATATAAGGTTTCTCAGCAATTTAAGTTTAATAGCAATTTAATTAATTTAATTTTTGATTAAGTGAATAGAGTCGGAGATAATCGCCCCGAAAGTCACTAAAATTGTGTCCCCCTCCCATCTAACTTTTGAACCGTGTATTTCAAAAATATGAAAAAAATCATGCAAATTGTTTTGAACAAGATCGGTTCAAAGGTTTTCGAGAACTTTCTAAAAAACCGCCTTTCTTAAAGAAAAGGATGTAAGTGCCATATGATTTCAGTAAGGATACGACCTTTTTAATAGGCACGGAACCCTTGTTGTGCGTGGTCCGACACGCACTTGGCCGCTTTTTTATTTACCGCCTTTCCCTTCGGATATTGGAAAGTGATATCCATTTATGTGAACTCATGAACCTACGGAGAAAAGGAAAACGAGATTTACGATCCTATTTCTGCTCGCGAACACTTGAATATTCAATAAGAAGGTGCGTTACGAATCATGAGTGACTGTGAAACCCTAGACGAATTGTTTCTGAAATCCGAGGCAGAAATAATATAGGTAATATTCTGTATTCTGTACACGACATTGACGTAACATATCAACCGCCAAAAATTGTTTTCCTCATTTTTGGTAATAACTAGGATTACCCCTATAGGATTACCCGCAAAAAGTATTCCTAAGTGCGGAAAATACTTATTAATATAAAACCGATAAAACGTTGAAGCGTGATAGTAATAATACCGCACAATGACATACTCATAAAACTCTTCTAGTCCAACGCAAATGGCGAAGCGAAAACTGAAAATGTTCAAACAATTGCTATGTAAACCGCCGCCTAAAAAATTGCCACGCAAATATATTGCGATAAAAGCAACATTGAAAGCGTGCGTTAGTTTTTTGGTGCTAAAAGCGGGCCTTTATAAGTTCCAGTTTCCAGTGCAGTACATTAAGCTGAAATGCGATCCTGAATTTAAAAGCTCGGTCTGGGGACGAGTGGCACTCGGGCCCGATACGCCGTGAAAGCAGTCGGTGACCGCCGCCGTATGCATGCGTTTCCGTTGCAATTGCACGCCGGAATGCGAGTGCCATTCAAACAATGCATGCTGTAAATTAAAATTACTTGTTAACTTTATTTTCAACATGGGGTTTATGAGATAAGCTTTACGCATACAGATTAAACTTGTTACATTTTGTGCATAATACATCTTATATGTACAGCGACTTTGGAATGGCCTCTGTCAATATACTTACTTTTATTTCGTTAGCTCATAGGTATATACCTACCCCCTAACACCTGTACGAGGGGAATGTCACTCCCGGATAGCCATACAAAGAAGGTGCTTCGTCGCCTCACCGTTATTGCAATCGTCCGACAGAATCATAAAAGACACGATACTATTTTACAGTTTTAAGTTATCTGTGATAGATTACGATGTCAAACTAAAACAAAAACTATGCGGATGTTGTTCACAATAAATACTTAGGTATATGATACTTATGTAGAAATTGTCTAAATTAGGTAAGGTTTTCTGTATCTTCACTGCTTTGATGTACATCAAAAAGAGACAGTAAACCGTTATGTCTCCGTGGTATATATGCAGAAACTCCTATCGATTTTAATTTGTTGTCTAACTCCTACGCAGTGCGCCTCCCGGGTTGGTTACGTCACGGCTCAATGGGACGCAGGCGTATCCTAGCAGGCATCGTTGCCAAAACACGTGGGCTGGAAATCTTCAGGCGAAGTGAAATAAACGCTTAATATTGATTAAGTCAATGAAATTCTATACACACGCCTATAACAGGACGGCCCGCGGGTGATAGCTGTGCAGACCCTTCGACACGAGAAAGTTTTACTTCATTTCGTCATTTCTAAATAAATGTCAGGCTCTTTTTAGATGCCTACAAATAAAACAGGAGTAAAATAAGTACGGCAAACATAACCTTCCATTTGACATGAAAATTCTTTCCCCGCAGCAAGGTTAAAGTCCTTTAACGACGTCATTACTATTCGAGAAAATATGACTCGCCTCGCTGGTTTTGCGCAATTTCGCCTTGGTCGATACGAGTCATTAATCTAGCAAGGATCCAATCGCTCTTAACAGGTTTTTTGTTATGGAGATACATTTTTCTGCCAGGTCATTATCCTTAAAGATGAGCCGTCAATTCGCACCGAGAGCGAGCGAAATAGAACCGGATTTGTGTGTATGCCAATAACACATTAGCATGGAAAATGCAGATAGCAGTATGACAGATCGTCGTTCCGCAGCGGAACGAAGCCGGCAAACGACATGCGACGGTCCACGGCGACCATCTTGCTGGACCGGAGACGCCACTTAACCATAATGGAAGAATCGAATTGGTAGTCACAATTTTTATGCTTCCCAGCGGAAATAAAATTCCCCAGTGACGGCAACGTCCCACTTTTTTATGGAGGTAAAGGGGCAACTTCACCGTGTCGAGAATACTGGGTAATATTTCCACCGGTGTATTTGCGGTAACATAGCTTTTTGAGTTGTAAGGTGACCGTCATTTCTGTCAACGTCGGTACAGCTTTTCATAAGCTGACGTTCGCTGGCATAAAAGGTGCAGTACCGTCAGTCAGACCTTTTTTTGTACTAACGCAGATAACCTTGATGTGGCACATGATTAATAACAGCATGGTATTAGTGCCTCAGCAGGAAATTACGTTTACTCCGCTACTTCAGTTTTCCTCGTCACGGCAATCAACAGAAAATACCGCAGCAGGTACGTAATATAGTGCGCGCAGAAAACCGCATTATGTGCCATCGGTAAGGCAGTAAAATTATTTCCCGGAGGAAAGTAACCCTCAAAGTCACGTGCCATGCACAGCATTATATGAATTATGCATGTTCATTGCATATTCAGAGGATAAGCTCAAATACTTTTATAAAGCCTGTTATATTTTTGATAGGCTGATTGTATGACATTCATTCTCTCTCATCTTTATTTTTTTTCAACTGTATACTACACACTGCTGGGCAAGGGTCTCCCTCTTGATTTCCATTCGTCCCGATTTTGAGCAATCTCTAGCAAATCCTAGCGAATGGTCCCGTCGTCTCCGTCTGGCCTGCCATGTGTGCTGGCCCAGGCCCATAGTGCGGCCCCTACTCCGTGGCTAGTTTAACCCAAAAGTTGCTTAGTTTCCATCATCACCAAGTCTCTGGAGTCCGCTGACGCCATCTGAGGCAAGTACGGGGAATTTGACGTTTCATGAGGGGGATACTGACCCACCCACCACGATATTACAGTCCAGTGCGGGTTGGTGAGTCGTCAGAGCATGGTTTGCTAGTTAACTAATTCCAGGTGAGGTTGACTTGGGGCCCGTGAGATGGGTATGGACCAACCTACTCCCCTAAACTATTACTTGTCCAAAATTTAAAATACTTTTATACTGTTCAACAAACTCCTAAAATGCCTGGCATGTATACGACCGGCACGTGCCAGCAATAAATCGTATTGTTGGGATGCGCCAAAATCAGAACGTGGTTAGCTAATGCATGACGATTAGACGCAACTGTAAAACAGTGCTGGCACAATACAATTTACTTAAACCTGCAACTGCTAGAGCAGCATCTAAACAAATAATGATTTAACACTAACGTGCATATTAAGTTAAACAATCTGAAACGTTTGTATAATAACCGTCTTTATACATCCTTTGTATAATGATACTCTTTATCTTTATATATATATTAATTGCATACCTCACAATTCACCATTTCTACTCTTAGACCTGGCATTGGCGAAGTGCTTAGGCTAACAAGAACGTTAAATCGCGTAACGTAGCAATGCAATAAGAAAATTCAAAGTACATGAATAAAGCAAGTCTTTCACGTCGCGACGTCATTAGGAAATTGTCCAGGGAGAGATGGAAACTCGCGTGTATGTAGTCGAGAGATGCTTGAGCGTGAGACGGGCTCCGAGTGTGTATTCAAGGAAGTTGGCTCAGGGCCTCGCTTGCAGCTCTAGCGGCGGCTGCCAGCTTTGAGTTAGGACGCACGTTACTGTACGTGCGACCTAATTAGCTCACATATGAAAAGATTTTACTCGCGAAGGCTCGTGCATAAATTAAGGAATACATTCATCTATAAATACAGTTAGATCCTAGGGATTTTGGTTTAGCATTTTATTTCAAAAAATGGTTCTTTTAAAACTCTACGGTAGAGATGGGCCGACTATGCATTTGGACGACTATTTAGCCGACTAGTCGGCTGCCTAGAAGGCCAACTAGTTTGCTAGGCTCATCGTGGACTTCGGCTAAGTTCGGGTGCAATCGGGAAACTTCGTTTCGCTTTTCCGACGCACTGTCTTCAGAAGCGTTGCGTTCAAATTACCAAATGTGATATAAAATCTGTATTTGAGTAAAATATAAAACGAATGGTAAAATACGGCAGTTTACTTATTTTATGTATCGTTTTCCTGTGTTCCATATGTGCCGACTAATCGGCACATTTTGCCGACTAGTCGCCGACAACAAATGAGGCCGGACAGTCGGCTTTCCAGACTAGTCGGTACATCTGTACTCTACGGGACACGGGAAGGATCCATGTCATGGATATTTTGTAGCAGTTTTTATCGGAGAGTATAATTAACTAATTAGGACTCTTATGAATGATCGACTTAGCTTAGTTAACTGGTTATATTACGAGCTTAGTTAACTGGTTATAATACGAGCTATCGGTTCAACCTTAATAACCGGATACCGATACATTAAACGTGTAACACAGCCATCGGTCATGTTGTTTAAGCGTGGACCGCAAAGATTCATAATTTCTAGCTTGTTTACTATAACGGAATACGGCCTTGCGGTGTTTTAACTGTTATCGGAGTTATTTAATAATTGTTGATAGATAATACCAGAATGGAAGGGTCCGTGTTTTAAATAAGTATTAACACATGAATGCACTTTTGTTCGTCATGCAAGCGTCCATGATTCTTTTGTTAAGCTATCAGACAATACGAGTAATGAGATAGAATTGCGAGTTAGTATTCGAGCTTTCTGATAGGTTGGCTGACTATTAAACGTAATAAACGTGTAAACCAATGGAAATTTCTTAGAATTACTTTTGTTAACCATGTGTCATCCTTCCTGTGACACTGAGTGTGCTTTCTCTCCTCATCGTATTTTAACAACGTTTCCACGCTAAAGCACGCACGCCAAGCGAAAGGCAGCAATCAAATGGAATTAAGTCCGATTCTAGACGATTCCTGTGAATGAATTCGTGTTAGCAATGAGAAGCTTTCAGGGGATTGTGTCCAAGGTAATTCATGGCGGGATTCTTGGTCGGTTCGCGGTAAGTGCAGGATAGGACAATTTGCCGTGCACGTGGAAGGCTGCCCCTGCCGTGGGAACGCCGCACCTGCCTCTGTCGCGTGAATGCCATCAAAATGATGGAATGATACGGCGTTCTGCCGTTATTCCAATAGCTATCAACTATCTTTAATGCATTATTTCTTTGCATACGAGTTTAATACGTTATTATTAGTGTTTCCATGTATTATTTCATAGCTCAAACAGGTATGAACTAATATCATCATCATCATCATCCTTCTAGCGTTATTCTCGGTTGTGCCCTAAAGGAGCCCGGGGTCCGCTTTAACACCTAATCCCAAGGCATGGATTAATCTATTCTTCGTATCAAACGTCCGTCACAGTCATAGCACGCTTGTGAAACTTATTTACTTCATAGCTACTATCTTATTATTTTGTTGTTACGATTCTGTATATGTCTCATAAGTGTACATACAGTTCTTGTGATTCATAATGTGAATTAATGAATGCATTCATTTATTAATAGGTATAATCCAACTCAAGGAAAACCTAACGAGACTATTCGGACGACGTTATTCTCGGCGAGGTGTAAAGTAAATAGTTGGGATGCGTCTCACCAACCTTTCTTAGGATCCATGTTGAATTTCTTCCTGCCTATGCTCATCTGTTTGGCCTTGCTGTTCTGTTTGCACTCCTCCTGGCCGTCCAATGCTTCCAGCTCAGCGACCACCTCGCCGAGCTCATCTTTGAGTTGCTAAAACAAAAGAAAACTCGATAAGGAACATACATTCATGTCATACACACTAGACATGTAGATGTTTGTGGTTCCATGACAACGCCGTGCTGAGTGAGTGTCCTATTTAGCACATGTATATGTTTAAGTACTGTATATTTGATTGTACGTTTTATTTTTGTGTGCTAAATAAATAACTTCTTTTAGTTAGTCAGAAATAATTTATTTGTTCTAACGTCATTGTAGGTTCACGAGTATCCCCGCTAAGGTATAGGACAAATCGAGAGACCTTTGGAAAATAAAGATTCAGCACCCGCATTGGCATGTTTTCATAAAAAAATACTGTGATCGTCCTCCCTTTTAAACAATATTTTCTGAGACGACAAATAAAGACGCATCTTGTACCCAGTTTAAAAACATGATCCGTTCTAGCAATTAAAGCACACTACACTGTTACACCTAAAACACAATATATTACGAGCATTCATCAGGTATGTAGTGGGTATTTCCAAGAAGCGCTCAAATGATTATCATACTCTATTAGAAAATATCTCATTCATTAGAAATGCATGATTATACAGGAATTCATTTGGCAGGACAATGAGGAGCTCAGTGCACGACGCTCAATGCAAGGCGTCTAGAGCATCCGATGCATGAAATCGTTAAATATTTATTAGGAATATTGCACACGTATACCATGAAAATTATTAATTAAAGTCACGTTCGTACTATTGTTTTTTTTTAGTTAGCGGCACCGTAGGTATTTGTATAATCATTAGATTATACAGTACAGTAGTTATATTAGTATTATACTATTATATACATATACTCTACTTTGATGCAATTCGGTTAACTTCAATAATCACAAAATATATCACCCCTTCACCCCTTATTTCTTCAGGTCAAATTCTTTGCGGCGTTTTACATTAGGAGTAGATTTGATTGTTTTGGAACAAGAAGTAAACGTATGATAAGTTGTTTTAAACATATTTCCTGTGAAATAAACCGTTCAATTCGACCTAGCATTTGATTTACTAGCAACATCATTCGGCTCGAAAAATCAGGCGAACAACATGACGTCAATATCACAAAAATCTTAGTACTTTCCTCAACTCGCTGCCATGAAAATGGCCATTCCGATCGTAACTATAGGTACTAAATATTCCACGTTTCACGGGAAGGTTCTTTAACCACCCAAGCTGTAACTCTGGAATGGTTGCCTTTTAATTTGCCGAGTGAGCTACAATGGAATTAATAGTTACACGCAAAAACGTCCCTCGCAAAGAGACGTCGGGTAATTAAAGTGAAGTCGAGGAGGGAAAATTGGGTTAGTTAAAGGGACCAAGATCGAGTAGTACCAGAGGTTTCATAAATAAAACTGAAAGGCCTGGTCACAAGATAAAACGCAGATTAACCATACGATTGAATAGTTTCCTTGGGGTGTAGAGCGAATCAAAATCAACTGGATGGGAATGAATTACTTAAAGTAATTAGTTGAATAACCCTCCACTGCTTCGGCAGTCGGGTAAATACTAGCTACTTCCTTCGAGACTCCCCTTTACGTTTTTACATATATGTATTCTACTTGTATTGTTTTTATACACCCGTCGTCATTTATGACATAAATGCCACAACATGTACAAGGTGACTAATACGGCGGCAATCTTACAATCAGATCATTAGAAAGAGAAAAACCAACACAGGTCACTCTGTTGTTAGGAGTAAGGGAGAGGCAACTAGGAACGAGTAAACAATGCGCGCCACGGTCTAGCTACTCTAGCTGCTAGCTTCCAGTACGCTACGCTAACATAATTTGCGGTCCGCTACCTATCCCCCCTGAGACATGATACGGACCCTTCTCGTCTAGACAATGGAGTAATAGCAAACATTCTAGCGCAGATACGCTTGCAGAATTCAACTTCATATTATAATAAAAGTGTTACGAGTTTTATGTTGTTTTGTTGGTCGTATTAGGTATGTTATTGGTTAGAAGTGACTAATGCGGTTACCAAGTCAGATAAACTCATTTAATTTAGTTTGCACTGTTGACTCGGGTAAAAACCCTTTGATAACCGTATCCTGTAAAAATATAAACACATGACATGTACTAACTGGTGTACATAGAGATTAAAATTATCAATGTTCAATTCCTCGAATCTTCTGGCAACACTTGTATTCGTATAAATAAACCTACGCGTTTACAAATTCGTTCACAAAGGTAAAGCAAATTGGCAAATAATAAAATGGACAACTTCAATACAAGAGAGGCTTGATTGTGGGCTTGCAACAAACAAATAAGGCACAAACAATGTCATTACAGAAAAGGCTCGGTTTCCTGGCAGGACAATCCAGTGCAACAGCTGAATAAAACAATGCCAACGTGTACCTGCTCCTAAGCCCTGCGGGCGAATGTTGCAACTTGCAACGTGACTATTTTGGAGAGAGCAACAAGGTTGACAATAAAGTGGATGTCGTTTTATGGATTTGTTTGACACGTTTGAGCCTAGACGCCTACATCGTTTAATATGCCGGTCTAGACGAGTTTTTTCAGTGGAGCAGGTGCGTGGATTCCTCATCGGAAATAAAAGCCCTCGTGGTGCGAAGCTGCGAGCTTTAGCCGAGGGTAATAAAAGAAGATATACTGAATTTACCCCAGGCCCTTTGGTTAAGGCGGGATAAAGCAGTGTAGATAATGCGGGTTTTTATCCTCAAATCCGATAGGTACGGTACACCTTATATATATATTATTATGATTACGTCATACGATCAGCTAAATAACTATACGATTTATCATGTATACGTACTCATTAAACAACATTTCGAACAAAAATAGCCTTGTAAGTTTGATTTAATAGTTTGCCCTTTACCCGCATTCGCAACACATGCACTCACTAGAACTAGGCGCCTGCATAGTTAACTGCAGCGCAAACTCACGCGATTACTATATTTATCACCATCATTTCTTCAACTACTACAGTAAAGGTACTTTCTTTTAGGTTCGAGCAAAAATTTTATTTTAGAACTACGTATTTGAAAACGAAAGGAGCTTTTTATGGTATTCATTAAATTACATCGCAAATAGACAGATGTACCAAGTAAGAAGTAACATTTCTATATTCAGACTTTCGCTGTAAACCTGTAACGAACCTTTCACCATTATCATGTTATCAAAAGTGAATGTGCTGCAGTCATCATCAATGCTCCGTGTCATCAGACCTACACTGAACATAGTGTAACAATAGTACTTTCACTAGTCAGTATAGCTAAGTCTAGTCCAAGATACAGCATTCAAGAAGCTATTTTGGTCGAGTCTCAGATGCCAGAGTGCCATTGTAGCTATATTTGACAAGCGAGGGTCGAGGTCGGCGTCGTAATTCAACGTTAAAAAGATCACGAAAATCAACTGCGTCGAAGCGAAATACACAGTCAGCGGTATCCGTTAAGATTAATTGCAGTAAGTAACTACTATCTCGTCTAGACCATCGGGTAAAGATAAAATGTTCTCGTTCAGGCGCTCGCATGGCTAACTCTTACACGCTGTAGATAAAGACTCGATGTAAATAACTAAATGTATCT
Source organism: Epinotia demarniana (assembly GCA_945867215.1). Taxonomy (NCBI): domain Eukaryota; kingdom Metazoa; phylum Arthropoda; class Insecta; order Lepidoptera; family Tortricidae; genus Epinotia; species Epinotia demarniana. The sequence goes on along the minus strand of OX244268.1, from coordinate 10,446,607 downwards.
GTTCAATAGTACATCGGGGACGTGATTTGTCGCGTCGCGCGGCTCATTTGGATGCGACGAGAGTCGAGCCGGTAATGGGAACCGATTAAGTCGCACGTCGTATTTATAAATAACCGGCGACACGAAATGTTGCAGGCATCAGTGAAGAAAATAGCAAACACGTCGTCCACCTTTAAACGTCGCTAAACGCCTTCACAGATAAAATATCACGGATTAATTCACTCAAAACAAACACGGCTAAACTAACTTTGTACGTGAAAACGGTCCTAAAATAACGACCGGAGTTTCTGCTTCGACGGTACACATGGACCGACCGGTGCTAATGATTGTTCCAACCGTCTATGAAACACAAGTCTTTTTTTTTAATTCGCTGTTACCAAATACTAACTATGAATGCCACAAAATCCCGGAACTTATAATCATTCGTTGCTAATTCTAACCGAACGATTTTGTAATTAACATAAAACAGCTCAATATTAGATTGATCCGATGGAATTACATCATCTCGCACTTTCTATGGTATGCCAAATCAGACGGATTATGCAATAACTTTATATTAACAAAGTAAGAATTAGGGTTTATAGAGCATGCTAAATTAAAAGCGATTTTCTGATTTGGGCGCAACAATAACCCCAAAGACAATAAGGTACGTTGCGTAATCAATTTGCGACATGTGGTCTGAGTCGCTACCAAATTATGTCTGAAATGAGAGTATATCTAGTTCAACAAACAAGCCGAACATCGGTCATCAATAATCGGGGCGATCGTTCAAACTTCAAACGCAATAAAAGGACCCACATCATCGAACCAAATTGAAAGGTCAAAAGGAGAAATCAACAATTAAAAGATACAGTAGGGACATTAGTACAGACGAAAAACAGTTCATCTTTTTTATAAAAATAGTTTCTGTTACGTGATCCCACGTGTAACTAATTAGTTTAAGAATACACATGGCTCCATGCGTTAGTTACTTGACTCCATACTGATAATAAACAACATCGTGATGTGATGAATTTAACCATGCACCATACCTGACAACACAAGCATTCTATTTTTACAGTGAATCACCGTTGCGGCCTAGCTAGAGGAATATGAACAGCAATTTAACATCAACGTAAGCATTCAGAGCACGTATCAATTCAAAAGCCATACGACACAAAAACATGCATCTATTCGAGAACAGTTAAATGCGTGTAGCGTGGACAAAATAGAACATGGGAGGGGTTGTAATGGCGCGGCACGTGACCCACATAGTTAAAAATTGCCTATAGGCACAAGGCGAATACTAACTCAGGAAATCAATGACCTGTAAGCTTTTAGCCCATTTCACCCCCTTAGGGGCTGATTTCGGGGATAAAAACTACCCTATGTCCTTCCTCGGGACTTAAACTATCTCTATGCCAAATTTCACCTAAATCGGTTCAACGGTTTAAGCGTGAATAGGTAACAGACAGACACACTTTCGCATTTATAATATTAGTATGGATATCTGGTGACAATATACCCACATCATCGCTTGTAACATTGTATGAACCAATGCATGACATTCATTCTGCCAGTGAATTAAATAGTGAAATAATGTAGAGAGCTTGTTTGTACAAAACCGTCGGAATATTTCGCCCATTACGAGTGGTGATAATAAGTTTTGAGAATTGGCATAAAAAACAGAAGTTATCCGTTACATATCATTTTTAATTATTAAATACACTCTTTATTAGTTTACTGTTGTTTTACTGTTGTTAACTAATGTTTTAATTTTGCTTCATATAAAAAAACTTTGGATAGACGAAATGAAGACTTGAGAGTTTTCAATATCAATATCTTAGAATAAGAAGTAACAGTAAAAGAGTTGGTCTAGATTACACTGTAGGTTAACTAGTTTTATAGAATTTACAAGCCTGAAAAACAGCTCTGTTAATCGGCAAGCTCGGCCATACAAAAACTCATACAATTGGTTTTTTTTTCTTTGTTGTTTTCTGAGACTTAATTGCTATATAATTATGATGTATCACTCTCCCTTCGTATTTATATTCATATATTTGTCACCTAGGTTCACCCTGTTTAAAAAATATATAGTGATGGCCAGAAAACCTACCTTGAACTATGTTACGTGAGCTGTGCTTAAAAAATGATGACATGAGTTTAAATGATTAATTTCGTGGCATCAAAATAAATAAATAAATATAAATAAATAAATAAATATAAGGCGACAATCTTACACAAATCGACCTAGTCCCATAGTAAGCTCAGTAAGGCTTGTGTTATGGGTACTAGACGACGATATATATAATAGATATAAATACTTATATACATAGAAAATATCCATGACTCAGAAACAAACATTCATGCTCATCACACAAATTTTTGCCCTTACCGGGATTCGAACCCAGGACCTCTTGCTTCGATAAACTTTAAATATATGTATGTATGTATGTATGTAAGCACTTTATTGTACACAATAACAGGTTAAGGAATATACATGTCACACAATAGATCAAAGTACAAAGGCGAACTTATCCCTATAAGGGATCTCTTCCAGCTAACCTTTGAGCAATTGAGAGGAAGGTAGGTAGAACGAGATAGGCAAACTTATACCGTGTACAAAAACAGAGAAAATAAAGCAAATCCTAATTAGTATATATATATATATATATTTATATATATATATATTTTTTTTATTACCGCACCAGAATTTTGCCAACACCGCCCCAAACATGTAACAAAATATCCTCCCATTTTACTGACGTCAAAATATATTCCATACAATCCTATTTATTTAGCTATTGAAAAAATAAACAAATTAATAATAGTACATTTTACAATGAAAATAATGTCTTTTTACCACTAGTACCGAGGTATCTTGCCACAAGCTGAAAGCGAGTGGCAAGACTCGGTACGAGTGGTAAAAGACATTTCACACGTGTTGTAAACGACGTTTTTTAATACATACATACATACATACATACATTCACGCCTTTATTCCCAAAAGGGGTAGGCAGAGCACATGAAACGTATGTTCCAGCGCCACTTTTAGCATAAATGTGGGTATAAAATATCGACAAAATGTGATATTGCAGTGATAGGTTGCTAGCCCATCGCCCACAACACACTTCAACCCTGGTCCCTTAGTCGACTTTTACGACACCCACGGGAAGAAAGGGGGTGGTGAAATTCTAACCCGACACCACACGGGTTTTTTAATACAATTGCGAAAAATAATAAATTAATATATTATCATTCCGATAAAATATGCTTGCTTCGAAGTTATTTTTGAACGAACCCATACTTTACAAATGACACTGACAGTGACAACATACTATTGGAATCAGCGCCATCGGGTAAAAAATCTAATACTCGTATAAAATTACTGCGTTTCGAAAGCATAGTTTGGAACTAAAAAGTAAAAAGCACTGGTTCGAGAAATTGAGCTTCTCGTACGCTACGCAGCCACAAAAAGTACCACTTTTTGAGCAACTGTATTAAAAAATCTTTTTTTTTAAGTTTTAAGTGTGTTATTGAATAATGGCACAATAAGAATGTCAATCACAAATTATCATCACGAGAACAAATGATGCTGATTTTCAAAACTTATTGATCACCCCTCGTACAGCCTGATTGTATGGGAACAACAAACAGGCGCTGCGCCCATAAAATCTCTTACATCTGAAGTCCGATCGGTCAAATGTGGTCGTTGACACCCGTCCTTAAAAAAACCTCTGATCATAACATTCATAACTTAAAGAGGCTGACATATTTTCCAATCTTGTTTTTCGTGCAATCGTCTTCACTGGACTTATTGAGATAGACCATAAATCCATATCAAGAGCAGATGCAAGAGCAATCATACAATTTAAACTGTAAACCTCCATTTGCAATTTCGCCGGCTGCCTATTGAACGTTTATTGACTTATCGCATTAGACTAAACTGTTTAATTGCAATCACTGTGTCTGGTGCATCTGATAGTAATAAGAGTATAAACGAATCACTGTATTATTTTAAAGTGCTGTGCATACCCGTAAAGAGAGCCAGCACGCAAATCCTTGGAGACTTTCCCCTATTAATTCACTTTCGCAGTACTTTGTGTTTAGCTTCACGTCCAATTGCCAGATTCGTGTGGAATTGTGTCAGTATTGAAGCAAACGTAAGAAATAAATTTCCCACCAGGCAAAAACATTTAAGCCACAGGGTAGCCTGGGAATGTCATAGAGAAAGTCACTTTACAAAACACGTGAAATCTTACTCTATTATCTATGCCAGCGAAATAAAATTGGTTAGACTATTGTTTGCGAAACTTAACTTTCTATTATTCATTTTGACATTTTAAACATGCAACCCTAGCTCCACTTAAACGGCTACGGAACAGCAGACTTGGGTTCTAGTATCCTACGCAAAAATAGCTTAAAAAACATATTGTATGAGCATTCTGTTTTAAACTATGGTAGGAGAAGGGTGTCTTAACATTATAAATTTGACTATGTAAAGAAGATGTAACTAAAGTATAATTGTAATAAAAGTACAAGTGTGAAGTTCCGACTTCACTTCATCCCTTTTACAAACTCTTTAAGCTTCTTTTTCACCACTCTTTTAGCTAAGAATACCACTATACTTGTAACCACACCCGTACAGTTTGGTTACACTCCTCTTATAGCACTTATGAATGAACTTTTAGCTAATTGGATCTGGCCAAGTTATCCCGAAGGAAATGGTTACGGTATAAAGTTACACAAACATAAGAGCCGTTAGCGACGCCCCTAAAGCGAGTGAAGGCTCACGTGAGCCAACAAACAGTCCCTCGTACCCCAGTGTTTACAAACTTATTCCCCTCGCCCAAAAGCAGCTCTTTCAGCTAAAATCCATTGGATACTACCGATATGTATATATAGGCACAATGGAGAAAAACACAAAATAGTCATCAACATGAATTTTAGCATACATAAGCTTTGAGTAAGTAAAAAGTTGTTGTCAAACAATTCCTGCGAAATCTACAGAAAACAATTGAAATTTAATTTTATGCAATACGGCTGATGTTTTAACTGGTTATTCATATTGCTTATAAAGTATGTCTAACAATAGGTCCCAGGTGATTACTTAAGCATTAATGACGGGTCATCGGCCCCATGGGCTTGCTAATGTATGCCAAGTAATAAGTAATATTGGGTTACAAGGGCTAACGTATTTTCCAATGAGTCGCGTACACAGACATTCAATATATGCTACTCATCAACTTGTATACATATATCGATGTTGTTAGCCAAATTTATATCCATACGTCTATAATAAATGCGCAAGAAACTCTGTATGTCTGTTACCTTTTCACTTCTAAACTAACAAACCAATTGTAATGCAATTTGGCACGTATAAAGCTTAAGTCTATAATCCACCCCCTGGGGGGTGAAAGGGGAATTGGGACAGACCTAAGCGCACGCGGGCGGAGCCACAGGCACAGTTAGTAGGAGTATAATAATATGTCGAGATTACGTACAGAAAAATGATATAAATGTTGGCATGTCCAAACACTTTTATAAACTTTAGCCTTTTTAGAGAGCAAGGAATATACATTGGCAACGTTCCTAACTACATACACCATGATATAAATGGTTGTCAACGTGAGCAGAACGCCGCAGTGGCCTTGGTGAAGATTGTTTCATTAAGGGTACATATTTGTTTGATGACGCCAATGAATAAGACGTTATTAGCTGGTTCGAACAGGCAGAACGACATTCTTTATAACAATAGATTGATATTTTTTAAATTACAATTTGAAATGATTCAGTCATTTACCTAAATACAGGACACAAAACGTTTGCAGTGAAATCTCATCATTCAAAACAATTTATCTCATAATGAATCTGTCGCGGTAACCGAATTACAAAATTATTAGCGCTCTACCTCATTATGGCGTAAATTAAACGTTGCACAAGTGGCCACATCCTAATCAGACACCAGCAGAGGTTAATCCAACTACACACAGTTATTGTACAAACTAGAGAGCCGTTATGTAGGATATATTATAATAGTAATACAATCTTTAAGTGAAAAGCAATGAAAATGGTGAGAAATTTGCACTGCACTGGGATAGGTACTTCTTAGATTAAAGAAACATAACGTGTGAAACTACAACCTCGTAGACCTCAATCCTTAGAGAGAAGATATAGGATGGATCATTCATAAAAGTTAATGAAACGTGATAAAACAAAAAGCCACTCAATCATATTTCGTGCCAATAAATAGGGCAAACATTACTAAAAAGATTGGGAGGCTTGTGTTCTGAATATATATCAAGGCCAAGGGCTAGACGGGCGGGAATGGGCAGGCACAAAAGTTCCTAACAATGAATATCGTCTCGTACATGGTCCAGATATTAAGACAATAAAGATAAGAGCCCTCACAATTCACTCGGCTAAGGTCGAATATTTTTTGTGCTTTCTTGTGGCCTAGTGATATTTGCGACTGTAGCAGACTGGTCAGTCTGCCAATGTTGTTATTATTGGATGAACTCTGATATTTGCAAGATTTTTCACATACATTTGAATCCAATGTCAACGCTAACTATTGTTTCTATTTCAATGGACATTCATTATTATTATTATTATTAAGAGCCTCAAGTGTCCCACTGCTGGGCAAAGGCCTCCCTCTTTTTCTTCCTCGCATCCCTGTCCTGGGCAGAGTCCCACCAGTCTTGGTCAAAGACGTCAAGCTCGTCTCGCCATCTCCTACGTGGTCGACCGATACGCCGTATTCGGTTCTGTGGGACCCGCTTGGTGGTAATTGTAGCCCACAACCCACAACACTTCTGGCATGCGGCAGACGTGTCCGGTCCAGTCCCATTTGAGTTTTGCGGCTGTGTGGGCTACTCATATAAACAAATAATTACATAGAATCGTTCTATTGATAATATGCCACAGATCTGAATTGCAATCTTGATAGTGAATGCTGGAAACACTGAACACCAGGCTCATTCGAATTTCAACTACCGAAAAAAAAAAAATTTATACGAGTAGCTACAACATATACACTGATAAGAAGCGTCTACTATTTGGTAAGAAGAATAAATATCAACATTTACTACTCCTCTTTCTCATATAAATATAATAAAGTGTCATCAAATATTTTATGTCTTCCGAGCAGTAGTTAAAGTATATCTTGTGAAGATTAATTAATCATAGATGCCAGTTAATTGGCAGGCATAAATGACATCCACCGTTAGTCTCAATATGGACACAATAATAACAGCGGGAGGATAGTTTCCAGGGGACGCTCGCCGCGGGAATGTCCATAAAACTGATACCGTAACTTAATCAAGAAGTTACTCAGCGCAAGATTCTATCCCGTAATAACTTTTCCAATCTCTTCCGGGATTAGAAACGAACTTTATACATGTTTTAATATTTAGGTAACACTATAATACTGTTTACTTGGTAATTAGTTAAAGTAGAAAGCGACAATCGCGCATGGTGATTCATCTGTTAATATCAAAATAACATGAAATAAGCAAGTCATAACATAGTTAGTTATCGAGTAAAGTCATTTCTCTGCAATTTCAAATGACTACATATGGATTTACCTTTTGTGGCAAACCGCGAATTCTTGGAATCAAGTTTCAGAGTTTAGCAACTGTCTTCAATTTTAATAAATTGAAACTATACCTCCTTTTAATAAAAGACGGTGGCCATTACCTTTCCCGCCGAATGAATGGTTTTTGCTTTCTTCGGGGCCCGTTCACCACTAGAAGTCCACTGTTTTGACTGACTTTTCATTTCTGGCGTATAGTGATGTATCCACGTCTCGTCCACCGTCACGAATCGACGTAAAAATTCGCTAGGATTACGCTTAAATTTCGCTAAGCATTCTTCGGAAGTTTTTACACGATGTCGCATTTGATCAGCTGTTAGCAAACGCGGCACCCATCTCGCGGCAAGCTTTTTCATATGTAAAATATGATGCAAGATATGAAAAACTCGCTCAGACGAAATGTGTACAGACTCAGCTATTTCCCGTATCTTGACTCGACGGTCATCTAAAACAATATCGTGGACTTTATTCACGATATCATCGGTGGTCACTTCAATCGGCCTTCCAGAGCGTTTTGCGTCATTAGTGGTGATACGTCCAGTACGAAATTCGGTAAACCATTTGTGTACCATTCCATGAGATGGAGCAGATTCCCCATAATGTTTTTTTAGCCGATCTTCAGTCTCTTTCATAATTTTACCACGTAAAAAGTAATGCTTAATCAACACACGAAATTCAATTTTCTCCATTTTCCAACAATTTTCCGATCGCACCCAACATATGACACAATAACTTTTTTCTTTTCCCGCCTTTAAAAAAAATATCGTACCAGCCAGCTACCAAAGAGTTAAGAATGAGAGAAAAAAAGTAATTATGCCATAAGTTTTTTTTTTCTGTTCAACGTCACTGACTTATCAAACCGCCCTCGTACAATTGAATAGCTCCACGAGTTCGTGTTTCTAAAAAAGCTCGTGTCGTAATATAAACGAATGTGTCTGGTATATATTCAACAGATTTTAATATGGAACAATCATAGAATGGTTTGATGTGACTAATAATGCGCTTATTATATCAGTAAATACATAATACATATCTACAATGTAAAAATTCTTCCCAGCGTTCAATTTAAAAAAGCAGCCAAGTGCGTGTCGGACCACGCACAACAAGGGTACCGTGCCTATTAAAAAGGTCGTATCCTTACTGAAATCATATGGCATTTACGTCCTTTTCTTAAGCAACGCAGTTTTTTATAAATATCTCGAAAACCTTTGAACTGATCTTGTTGAAAACAAATTTCGCTGGTAGAATTTTATAATCCCTATGAGCATGATTTTTTTCATATTTTTAAAATACACGCTTCAAAAATTAGAGGGGGGGGACACAATTTTAGTCACTTTCGGGGCGATTATCTCAGACTCTATTCACTTAATCCAAAAAATTGCTTAGAAACCTTATATTTATTTTGAAAGGCCTGTCGATTGATGTACCACAAGTGGGCTTGCAATGAAAAAATAAGTTATGACTTTCAGTTTTATGTATGGGGTGCACCCCTAAAAAAAATCTTTTTTAGTAATTTCATTACAAAACTATGAAGCGGTTAACAAAATACACCCTATTCTCAATTTTTTATTCAAATACACCTTATGGTTTTAGAGTAAAATGCCTGTGACATACTGACGGACAGACAGACAGACAGACAGACAGACAGGACGATCTATAAGGGTTCCGTTTTGTGCCATTTGGCTACGGGTTGAAGTGTGTTGTGGGCGATGGGCTAGCAACCTGTCACTGCAATATCACATTTTGTCGATCTTTTATACCCACATTTATGCTAAAAGTGGCGCTGGAACATAAGTTTCATGTGCTCTGCCTACCCCTTTTAGGGATAAAGGCGTGAATGTATGTATGTATGTATGTATGTATGTATGTATGGCTACGGAACCCTAAAAACGTGAAAAGTTTGGAAAGTTCTTGTATGTTTGTTACTATGAAAAAACTATCGAATAGGTTTTAGTGAAACTTTCTATTATCAACAGTCATCACTTATGGAGACGTAAACCATGTCAAATTTAATTTTATACATGTATAAAGTTGGTGCAGAAGCTTAGTAACAAGTCATTCGCAAGTTGGAAAGGAATGGATTCATATTACTGGGACATAACAAACGTCAAAATGTGAATAGGATCTGAGGATATAAACGATGATTTATTCGTTTTACACGGTCAAGAACGGTTAGCGGGCAGTGGCAGTGATTTCATCAGTTCGGGGCAAGAATGACGGTTTGAGGGTGACTGGAGGCCATAAACCGCATTGTTTGCCACACATAATTCATTCAAAGCCGTGAGTAAATCGCCACAGCTTCTGGTTACAACAGAACTCCGGTATGTACCTACATTTAAAAAAAAAGTCTGTTGACTTTCGCCACCGAATACAGATGTACCTACTCTTCAGGGTGCTCTAAAATATCTGAACATGCACCTGCCTATACTGCCTTGACAATAAAGCTGTGTTTAGATGAGTGTGGGCAACTTTTTCGTTACGATATATCCGATGGCGACTTCATACAGTTGTATCATGTTGTATGTAAAGCACAGACTAAGACGCAGTCTAACGCTCTATGTTTGTTTATAAATTAGACCTCTTAGTTTGTAACTAAGGATTAGATATGCACGATAAGCTTTGTTAAAATAGCTTTTGAGTAATCTTACAGTATAACTCCCGTTCTGGTCTTACCTGTAAAGAAGAAAACGACATATTAATATAAAGTATTCAAAACAAAGGTACCCGTGTGTGGTGTCGGGTTAGAATTTCAACACCCCCTTTCTTCCCGTGGGTGTCGTAAAAGTCGACTAAGGGACCAGGGTTGAAATGTGTTGTGGGCGATGGGCTAGCAACCTGTCACTGCAATATCACATTTAGTCGATCTTTAATACCCACATTTATGCTAAAAGTGGCGCTGGAACATAAGTCTCATGTGCTCTGCCTACCCCTTTTGGGAATAAAGGCGTGAATGTATGTATGTATTCAAAACTTAGAGCATACATATTCAAAACAAAGGCAACAAACACTTCATGCTGATTTCTTATTTCCTTTCCAGTGGCTGAAAAATTATTCGGTCTCGGAGAAAGAAAGAAAAAGCAAGAAATAATAACAGCAAAAAGTGAAGCTGAGCAGACAACAGTCCCAACAAGACGAAACAACACACAATGGGTTCATATTTCCGGTGCCGCTCTGAACAACTTCCAGAGACTCGCTCCGCAGACTTCAACAATCAGTGTGCAAATTAAGGCCGATTTTTGAATCTGGCAACGCGCCAAAAGGGAGACATTAAAGAAATTTATACCATGCCAAGCAGCCGCTGTCGATAGACAATGATAAGACTCATTTGTTGGCCCAGTTTCAGCAATTCGCAAATGTGGTTGAACCACTTTGTTTTTATTTTGATTGAATATTGATTGCTGCGCCGCCGAGGACTTATTACACTCATAAGCGATTTCGCTGATTATCATAAGTCGACATGGATGTGCTGAATACATCGCTTGGGCTTCTGTCAGGTTTCGTAGGCCTCGTTCATTATAATTAATTAATTAGTTATTCATAAAAATAAATCGTTTTTTAAACCTAGTTGTAGTAATTATTTGGTTAGTACCCCGCGGCTAGCCGTACAGAAAAGATTCCAGCGAGCCTAAATCGATCATCTTGCATTTTTTTACAGAATTCATATCAAACCAATACGAACGTATCATATCAATTACGGATAGTACGGTACGCGAACACTATAATTTGTCGTCAAACTAACATAAGTCCCAAGTTTGATTTTTTTTGTTATCAGCGAGAGTACATTAAGTACTAACAGCGAAAAATATTTTCTAGCAGTTTTTGATTTTGGTTTTCGAATAATTAATTTTTTTGTAAGGAACACTTGTAAAACTTTGCAAAGATTATACAAGTTATAGTTTTTTCCTATAATGCATCGCATTTGATTATTCAAACCTTACATATCGTTTTCTAATAGTTTTGTCAAGAGATTACGTTAGCAAAACCGGAATTGATTTAAAATATTATAAATCTCCTAAAAGAATATTCAAGTAACTAGTGGCTACTAAAGTGTATTCAAAAGTATTTAAAAAAATGGCCCCATTAATTTCTAACATATTTATCAATAGCATTTTTGTTAACTAGGAATAATATCTTGAAACCATTCTCCTTACCATAAAAGAAATCTCATAAATTCTCAAGTCGGTGTAATTCATTTTAGTTCTATCGAAGAATATATAAACACAAATTCTAACGGATTCGTCAATAGCTCTAAATTGTATTAGCTTATCAGTTATTATCCGTAATTTAAATCTTTCGCGCGCGACTCACGCGATTCGTGTGCAGCGTGCTGCCGGCCGAGTACCTCGCCAAGGCCGAGCGTACGCTCAAACTTGTAGGTACAAACTTTAAGTACTTGATTGTACATTATATTTAGTTACTTAGTAGTTGTTTTTCGGTCGAAATGACATAATTATCTAGTTTATTTAACCAATAATAGTAGGTAAAGAAAGTTATATAGGGTTATTAGTATTAAACTTTCTTTAACTTTAATTTTATTTGTAGACTGAGAGTTGTACTTATTTACTAGAGGTTTTCCAGGTCCCGATGTCATAATGATCTGGGGCCCGTTTCATGAAGCGACAAGTTACAAATTACAAGCGGAAGTTTCTTTCTATCAAAAGGTATTGAAAAGAGACTTCCCCTTGTAATTTGTAACTTGTTGCTTCATGATACGGGCCCCTGATGTTACTAATATGAAGTAAGTACAGAAAGTATAAACACAGGGTTATTAGTTATCTGTCTAAGGGTGTTACCACACCAAACGATCGATGCCACCGATCGATATTGGCCGTTTGGTCTGGTAGGTTTAGCTGATAGTAGAAACTGTCGATCGACTTATAGATAATCGATCGATGGCATCGATCGATTGGTGTGGTTACACCCTAATAGTAGTAGTAGGCAGTTAAATTAGGGTGCAGGTTGGGGGTAATCTCCGAAAATAGGTACCTTACCTACTCATTCGATTTCAAAGAATCTTTCAAAGTTCGATTGGGGCCTAACATTAAATTATTAAATTACCAATAACCCTCAGAAAAGTAGTTTTTCATAGATGTGGAAGAGGACTTTTTTCATTAATTAATACAAAAATCCGGAGTTATTGAAAATGTAGATTTTCGATGCACATTTCTTACATACGTCACGTAAACGCTTTCTTTTAGTTTTGCGTGTTAAGTTTACATTCACGTTGGTTCATATTAAGGCGAAACTTTCTCTTTTATCATATTTAAGGCCGAGCTTACCAAATATAATAACAAAACTAAATGGATTTAATATGATTACATACAAATTGCTGCTAGGCAGATCATCTCGCATCTAGGCAGATGTCGGTACACGCCTCCCTAAGGCCTTGTAAGAATGAACTGATTGATAAAAAAGGTGACCGAGGTGGATTGTTCCGATAGCTCAGTTGATTGAGAGTACGGAATGCAAAACCGGTTTTAACCGAAATCGAAGAAACCCGTTATAACCGACTGTAAGAAAGCGGGCCGTGGGTCAGTTAGAGATCTGAGGGGTAATCACGTAATGTTTCGAACGTGCGTTAGGACAATTCAGCTGTCGTTTTTCATATAAAAAAATGACATTTACATCTACATAGCGTACGTTACGTAGTATAGTGCGTAATGCGTTACTTGATCGACATACCGGTCACTCATGGGTGGTTGAAATGGTTCAACCTAGCTTGATTGAATAAGTAATTGCATAAGTACGTTGATAGGTACTCTTTAGATCAATGATGCTTATTAATGTGTAGTTAATAGACGAAAAAGTCACCATATTAAGATTAATTTATAAATTTAACACTGTAGTGTTTTTGTATGATTATACAAAAACACTACAGTGTTAATCGATTAAGTATGATTATACTTAATCGATAACAATCTTCTATTACTACACTGGAGTACCACACATTAAACAAGTATTGATGTATTTTAGTGTCACCTATGCAGGTTATTCGTAATCTAATAATCATCACAGCACACCGAAATTATTTTTCAGTATAATCAGTGTTAGTACGTTGGCAATATCGCAAAAAGTCGTCTCCTTCACGATTTTTGTACGGTTGTGTTCCTCGTTGTCTCCAGAGTACGAATCTGCCGGTTTTATTTGAGGGAGAGGGGACGGACATAGCTGTGACGTCATAAAGATGGCGGCAGACGGTCATCGATTTGTTCCAATCTCGGGTTCTATTTTACTGATCGGTTCGTGTGAGGTGTCATTTGAAAGCATATTAAACTTTATATAATTGTTTATTCGAGCCCTATGACGTACCATCAAAATCTTTTTAAATATTTGACAAAATATGACTTTTTTACCGTGCGCGTTAGCATGAGTACTGACACGCTTGTAACTCAATAAATAATAACATTAGCGCAATCAAAGATGTTATGAAAAAGATAGGTAATTTTATAATATTTCCAACAATATAGATTTTGTTGGTATACAGGTCGATTCACGAGAGCTGGCATGAATGATTTGACCGAAAGTAATGTCACTTGTCACTGTGAGTGGCAGTGAGTGCCGTTCTTATACAGGGGCCTCCTAATATTTTGTAAACATGTACCTAATACGTTTTCGTTATTTAATAAAAAATAAATTATATTATTATAATTATCATGTTAATCTTTTTAGTAATTAATATTAAAGTCCTTTGTAAATAAAGCGTATTTATATTTTTCTGACTTATTTTTAATGTCAAGAATCGAAAGGTGATGGCTTCTTCGAACCATCACCACGCTAGACTCTGCTAGCGATCGCTGTCGTCACGTGGCCACAGATTATATAATAGTTCTACAAACAGATACTCAGGTCTGAATAAAAATGTCAATACCTACTGCTTTAAGTGCCTACGAAATTTAACATTGGAGCGACCTTGAACGCGCGGGTCGTTGCCCGCATGCGCCGGCCAATCGACGCTAGAGTTGACACCGCTTAGAAATGATTTTATAATTAATAGTTGAGTGAAATAAAAAACGGTTTACGTTTTAAATAATTTTGCAAAACATAAAATTCTATTATAATGTGCGAGTACACTATGGTGAAGCAACTGTCCCGTTTTTACCCTTTGGGTACGGTTCCGGTTGGGTACGAACCCTAAAAAGCAAATAGGTATAAAATATACGGGGTTTCCCAAGATACTGCCAGTATCTGAACTGCATAGTCACTTACATACATACATACAAACATATCAACGCAGCATGTTAAATACAATTGAAGCCATGTTACCTATTGCTCACCCTGTAACGTAATTTAAATATATCCTGGAAACCGTACGAAATAAAGTTTGTCAGGTACCTACGTATCTTTGTTATTTACAGCATATGTATAAGAATAACGTAATAGTTTAAAATTAGCATTACAAACTTGAAAGTAGACACTAGGCATAATTTGTTGTAATGTATTATTTCAAAATATTCTGATTATGTGTTTCATCCTCGCGAGTGAATTCCAGCCCTTCCAAAAAGTCATAAGTCCCTATACCAACCAACGACGATGTATTCGCCCTTTCTTAAGCTGCCGTGCGAATCTTACGAAGTAAACTATTATACTAATTGCTGTTATACAGGGATAAACATAAACATGAAATCTACGAAAACAACTAAATAATTTGGACTTCATGGCAGTGGCGGAGTAAACTTGTCTGAGGCTCGGGGTATACTAAATTACCGAAACTCAAGCAGGCCTTACAAAATAATTACGTATTTGAAATAGGTATTAAAGATTCAATGTTCCGTAAACGTCCTTGTAAAAACTCACTAGTTCGTACCAGGTCAATAATTAGTACTTGGGTACCTATATAAAGTAAGTAGGTACGGTTACTAATCTGTCATCGTCAGTCGGCAGATAAAAAACCATAAATGTCTTATTTGTTTTATTGTTGTCACACCCCACAACGCTGCAGTGAATCGACTTTATTCGCAACGAAGTCATTTTCAATACCTAACTGTGCGCAGCGTCCGGCCGTGAGCGCGTGTGCCAACCAACTGGCTGAATGAACCGACCTCGGTTTCCAAAGTGTAGGTATCTTAGTTCCCACGGTTCAGCTAGGTAGCACTGACATGGCGCCTTGAGACACTCTTGTTTTGTTTTCTGAGTAATTTTACGAGTCAGACGGTCATGATACGCAGCAGCATACTAAAGCAGTAAAATAAAGGCTACCTCAGGAACCTTGTAGCCCAAGCCGAAGGCGAGGCGAGAGCTCTGAAGCGTTCTTTTCTTTTCTTAGAAGACGTAAAATGTGTGTGGGGGGTGCCCCCTTACACTAATTTACGTCTTATTTTTGCTCTCAAGTGAGATTGTTAATCTCTGTTAGTGTAGTTCCTAGTATAACATCACTACATAGTATAAAACAAAGTCGCTTCCTGCTGTCTGTCCCTATGTGTGCTTAAATCTTTAGAACTACGCAACGGATTTTGATGCGGTTTTTTATAATAGATAGTGTGATTCAAGAGGAAGGTTTATATGTATGACATAGTATCCGTGCAAAGCCGTGTAGTGTCGCTAGTTGAAAATAAATAATAGAACAATCAACGCAAGCAGCTTTATTAGACAACTAGCTTCCGCCCGCGACTTGGTCTGCGTGGGCCCAGGATAAAAACTATCCCTTATTTTAATCCAGGCTATGAACTATTTTCGTGCAAAATTTCATGCAAATAAGTGTGGTTGAGTAACAAACATCCAAACAAAAGTCCGAGAGCGTATCCTGAAGGGACGCTACACGCGTTCGTCCCTACGCAGAGCTCGGCCTGCCGCCTCGCGTGCCATGCCTTTGGCCCTCAGGTTCCCTTGTAACACATTCAGGAGTAGAGTATTCGAGAGCGCACTCTGACGAGACGCTTCGCCGGGACTTTGGCCCTCAGATTCGCTTGTAAGATGTTTAGGAGTAATAAAGTGTCCGCGTGGGCCTGCCTTTCGAGCCTTTAGCCCTCTGGCTTGCGTGGAGAGCCTGCTCTGAAGCGACGCTTCGGCCCTCGCCCCTACGCTACGCAGAGCTCAGCCTGCCGCCTCGCGTGCTATGCCGCTCTCCTTCGGGCCTTCGGCCGTCAGATTCGCTTTTAAGACACTTAGGAGTAATAAAGTGTCCACGTGGGCCCGCCCTTCGGGCGTTTGGCCCTCTGGCTTGCGTGGAGTGCATTCCCTGAAGGTACGCTTCGTACCTTCATCCCTCGGGTTCGCTTGTAATACACTTGGAAGTAGTAAAATATCCGCGTGGGCTCATCCTTCGGGTCTTCGGCCTTCGGGCTCGTGTGAAGAGCACGCTCTGGAGGGACGCACGCACACGCTCAGATTCGCTTGTTCTTGAACTCAGGAGTAAAGTATCCGAGAGCGCGCTTTGGAGGGACGCTTCAGGCCTTCGGGCCTACGTGGAGCCCGGTCTGCGGCCTCGCGAGCCTCGCCGCTCACGGTTCTGTTCGAACTTGTTGCGTGAAAAACTGCAATGACTTGCAGTTCCATAGTACAGAATATATATCAGTCGACAAATCATGAATATCTATATGCATCTCCATCGAAAAAATTGTGTTTACCTAAAGCTGTTGCTAGAAAGGTTAATGTAAGAAATCACCACGTCCAAATGTCTCCAATGGCCATGTCGACAATTTGGGTCCTAGTTGTCGGGCTGTATTTTGGCGAAAGCTCGCGGCCCACAGACAACGCATTTATGAATTTAAAATGGCTTTTTATTGAAACATAATGACAAAATAAATTATGCTCACCTGGCTGATAACTTGCTCCTAGGTGTAATTGATTATTTACACACCTATGTTATTAAACTCAAGACATTTGCATCCCTGCATATGGGCTGAATACACTGTTGTGTGTAATCTTATTGACATTTGTATTATTTATATAAGTATCTACTGTATTCCAGCAAATAAATGATATTGATTGATTGATTTATTTGAAATAACTCATTTCACCGATTATATAAACTAATCTACGCGTACTAATATACAGTTAAACACAAAATTTATTAATTCGACTACAGTACCTTTCATTTGGGAACACAAAAAATTAACTTTCAAAGTATTTCAAACATACACAGCATGCTGCTTGCCGGGGACTTGCGTTACGGAATTGGCCATAATATGTAATTATTATTGAACTACAACAAATTGCATATTTTTGGCAAGCTAATAAAATGCTTTATTTTTTTTTATAATGAAATTAATCATGCTAAAGTATGTCTTTCTCGAATTATGATATATAAGCAAACGTCTAAGGTAAAATAATCCATTATTATTTCAAACGGTTTGTTGTACGTTTTACAGTTGAAGAAAATAATTATAGTACGGTTAATAAGCTTTCAAATGACACCTCACACGAAGCAATAGAACCCGAGATTTGAACAAAAATCGATGACCGTCGGCCGCCATCTTTGTTTATTTAATCGTATGGCATATATTATTTTGGCCTTTAAAGTTTGCCACTCTTTAGTACCACCCAGGGGACACGTGCAGGGTTGGGGTAGGTAGCTCCTGCGGTCGCGAGTGACAGTTGTCCCCCCTTTGTCAAGTGAGTGGGCAACTCGCCTGTTAGATGTTCTTAAGCCGCCCGAAGGCCTCTAACTCGGCTTAACGACTACTGTCATAGACAGCAGCCAAGATCAACTGCTTAACGTGCCTTCCAAAGCACGGAAACGCGCATTTATACTAACCACTCAAATGTCAGGCGGTCACCCATCCAAAGATTGACCGCCATCTTTGTAACGTCACAACTATGCCCGGCCCCTTTCCCTGAACTAAAACCGGTAGATTCGTACTCTGGAGAGAACAAGGAACACACACCAGTGTTAGGTGTATAGAAGACGTGTCCACGACTTTTATCAATATTGCCCAATTTCCGCCGCACTATATATTTTTTCACGTGAGCTCCACTTAACACTCGAGTACAGTCAAGTGTAAAAATATAGGTGCATGGTGCATACAACTTACTCATAAATATGACCCATAACTCTTATGTGAGTGGATTTAGGTTTTGGTACTTATTTATGAGAGGATATTATCGATACATATTTTTGCAATATTTACAATATTAATGAAATATTGATTTAATTTATTACTAACTATCAGACATCGTAAACTGCGATCGAAATCCATTGAAATGACGTATGACAACCTGTTAGGGATGGCGATGGTTCTAAATTAATGAACTAAAATATTATAGAAACTAAAATATTATGTACTAAAATAATACAAATAATAATAACTGAACAGAATCTGAATCTCAGTTTAATGTTATTATAACAGTTAAATGGTAAATTTTTGTATTGTATTTACAATTTTTATCCAAAACTCTCCAAATTTTTCACTTGGGATAGTGAGTAATAATTTTCGCATATTCGATGGCGAAACAACGCAAACAATACAATTTGCATCGCTTTTTTCTGAAAAAAAAACTTACTTTATTGATTGTAAACCCGCAAACCGAAGATTTTTATCGAGATCGAAAAATATTACTTCGTTTCTGACAAACAAAATAATTAAAAGAAATATACTCTCGTAAATCTATAGACAATATATTTATCAATTCCAAGAAGTTTTAGTTTAATACCATAGATTACACTTATCAACCTAGACATAAGTGTAATTTAATACTATAATAATATTAATGATAAATAAACACATTCCGCCATATAAATGTATAAGTAGCATAACTGACGATTCGAAAGTGCTAGTTGCTAAGCCTACTCAATAAATAATTTTTGACTTTGACTTGACTGAGTAACAACCCTAGTACTTCAATGGATTTCGATCGCAGTTTACGATGTCTGCTAACTATATAGACTATTCGTAATCATTACAATCATCACAGCTTGTCAGTGGAGTGTTTCTATAAAATCTGTATGTTTAAGGCCTGCAACACATTGGCGTGGCCTGCGGTGGCGGACAATAGAAAATTTGACAGCGGCGGACAAGTTTACTATTGTCCGCCGGGGCCAGGCCGCGCCAGTGTGATGCAGGCATAATACTGGAGTCATTAATAATTGTTTTTTTTATTACTACCATAGAGATTATTTGTATTCTTACAATCATCACAGCTTTACCATGGAGGTTTTTGTACAGTAAAACATAACAATAGCTAAACTCGGTAAAAGATAACATTTTTCAAGTGAGCTGATCCATTCAATAATGGAGTACTACACATTAATTAAGTATTGATTTAGTTAGCTTACTATAACTACATAACATATACAGACTATATTCGTAATTTTATTAGACGCGCAATGCCTCTCTCCTTAACCACTACAACGTCAAAGTTCAAGACTTGATTACAAATTAAACACTTATTAATTATCAAAGTAAACTTTTAACGCGCATTGTCGTATTACATTTTCCAAATGCAAATGAACTGTCGATGTCCGGTTGTCAGCACAGATGGGAGGCCCCCGCGGAGGAAACAAGCAACGGCGTGCTGTGATTGGTCATGACGTTCTCGCCGTCGGCGCACTAGACTCGCGCGCTGATCGTCGTGAGTTCAAATTTGAAAAATAATTGATAAGTGAATAAAACGAGGAGCTATTGATGAATTACTTAGATTTTTTATCAATAGATTACTATGATAAAGCTGGATTATATGCGTCGACTTGAATTTTTTTGAGATTTATTTTTAAATAATTAGGAGGATTTCAACATTAAACTGTTCGTATAAAATTAAGCTATTGATAAATATGTTATTAATTCAAACTCTGGTTAACTTTGATAGTTTTTAATAGTATTCAGTAATCCAAACCCACTTGTTTAATCTTTTAGAGGAAATATATACATTTTATTTGGGTCGGATTATACCGACGTTATCACTTGACGAAAGTTTTAGAAAATTAAATGGGAGATTATAATACTAAAATGCGATACTCCATTGAAGAAAAATACCACTTGTATAATTTATCCTTGGATTTACAAGGGTCGCTAAGAAAACGCTATATAATACCTAAAGCAACGTCAAAATTCACTAGAATTTTTAACTTCTAGTAGTACTCATTATAGTCTAAATTCTAACAAAAACATCGCGACCTTGTGAGTTATCGAAGGTCCATTCATTTCGCGTACCGTACTAGGATAATTCCTAGGAATTTACCATACACGTTGCATAATAAACACTGGTAAAAGAAGTATATGTTAACATAGGGTTCGTCGAGTGTCATAAAACCGGGAATATCAAAAACACTAACGAATCTCTCCGCTACCTATAAAAAAAAAAAAAAAAAAATTGTTTATTTCGGACAAAATCCATATAGTACTAGTTTTAGTTATTTAATTAGGTAGGTACATAACACTTAAAACTATGTTAGTTAGGTTAGGTTAATGCTACAATTCAATTTAAGTATCTGCCACCCTCAGGAACACCCGGTACGTGCGCATGCGTTCGTACCCAGTGTCTCAGAATGGGGCAGTCCATCCTCTCGCTGATGACCCTCAGGATGGTGTTGTGGCTCCCCCGCACCCTGCGCATGAGTGATGCAACACGGTGACGAATCACCGCGCTGAACCCCTCCGTGCGCGCGTACGCAAACATTGCTGAAGCGCTGCAGTAGCGTGGGAGCCCCAACAACACCCTGAAAGCATTATTGTATTGTATTCGGAGGGCGTTGAAGGCTCGCTGCGTGTAATTGACCCACAGATTGCACGTATACAAAGTTTGGCAGAAGGCTTTAAAGAGAGTAATCTTTACTTCAATGCTAGATCGTGCAAACCTGCGGGCCAGCATGTTACAGCGAACCGCCATCGCCCTCCTTTCCCTCTCCATGTCGCTATCATCTTTCAAGTCCTCTGTCACCACATGGCCGAGGTACTTAAACTGCTTAAATCTGACGAGTCCTACACCATTTAGCAACACTGAGGGCATGGTCGTCACTTTACGACTTTTAGGATGAAATACTAGAAGCTCACTTTTTTTTACATTGTATAGGAGACCGTGCAACTTAGCGTACTCTTCACACGTTCTCAATAACCTTCTGAGTGCTGAGATCGATGGGCTGAGCAGCACCATGTCGTCTGCATAACTAATACTGTTGACAATATGTCCGTCAATCGAGCAGCCGACATTAGTACTACCCAGCTCATCGATCAGCTGGTTCACATACAGGTTGAAAAGCGAAGGAGACGTCAACCCCCCTTGTCTCACTCCGCATTCCAACCTGTACTCATCAGAAAGTTCACTACGCCATTTGACCCGGTTAATTTGATGTCTGTACCAATATTTAAAAATATTGACCAGTTCACCCGGCACACCGGCGTTGATTAGTTTAGACCACAGAATATCATACCTAACCAGGTCAAATGCCCTAGATAAATCAAGAAAAGCAGCATAAACAGGCGTATTTCTGTCGGTGTAGTACCTAACAACATGCTTGAGGGACAAAATGGCACTTTCAGTCGATAGCCCGGGTCTAAATCCGAACTGTGCATCATGTAACTTTAAATGTTTTTTAAGTTGTCTCTCAAGCATGGCGTCAAGCACTTTGGACGCAGTTGTAGCTAATGATATCGGCCGGTAATTGCATTTATCTGAGACATCCCCAGTTTTATTTTTAGTTATAGGCAACACGACCGTCATCATTAGCTCGCTGGGCAGGTAGGAATGACGAATACATAACGTGTATAGCAACCCCAGCACCCTCGGGAGGTGTGGCCCCGCGTGCTGAAAATGTTCGATGCTCAGACCGTCATGTCCGGGCGACTTGCCTCTCTTCATGCTTTTTATTATGAGAGCAACTTGTTCTGCGGTGATCCTCTCAGGCACCCCCGACACCACGGCCTCAACATCCCTGTGAACATCCTTAAGAGGTGATTCCACCTGAAAATGACAACCGAACATATTTGCGATGCCTTTAGGGTCACTGATGCCATTGACACTCACCGGGACGCCAGGTTTCGGGCTTAACTTTTTCGTTTCCCGCCAAAATCCTTTAAAATCTTTATTTTTATGCTTTGAGGCTAAAATATTCATTTTAATGAGGTCTTGGTTATTTTGACAATACTTTAATTTATGCTTAAACAATTTTCTGGACTCATTCATATCGTTATAGATATTACCACCAGTAGGCCTGCCGTACCACACCCAGGTCAGGAACTTGTGCCTAGCGTCCTGGTGAGCATCACGCACATATCTATTCCAGCCGGCAATGTGACGGCCACGGCTGGGTTTAACCGCTCCCGCACGCCCCGTATGACAAAACACAGCGCCCTCCTGCAAGGTAGTTATAATTGACCTATACAAGTTGTCAATTGCAGTTGTGTGCACTAAACATTTATTACTACACATGCTATCAGCACATAAACTGAATTCCTGTGGAAACTCAATACTTCGTAATTTATCAATACAGTAATTGGTATACATTTCTATTTGATCTAAGCTCCTCTCGCCCCACAGGATCCTATTAGCTATAACGCGTGACGGTTTAGAAGTTACACAGACTGACTTCAAATTACAAAGTACCTCTAACGGGAAATGGTCTGACCAGTAGACGTCATAATGCACTTTAACAGACAGTACGGACTTCATCGCCGCCTGAGTGACCAGACAGACTACAGACCTATGGTTGATTAATACACTGATATTTATGTACACGGTTAATAGTAATACATTCTAATCGGATGATAGACATAGGTATAGATAAGAGAAACAAGTACTCTTATTTCGTTTTCTAGACGACTCAACCCTAAAATTTTGAACTCATGTAATTGAAAGCACCTTAGTTTCGCGTTGTAGCGAAAACACCGCTATTTTAAAAAGGTTTAATTGCAAAATGAATTACGAAATTAATGATATAAAATAAATTAAGCTGTCTAAACGGATGCAAAATGCTTCGCCACTTTACTAATGCACATAAAACAATTTATTAAAGTATTCGGGTATAAAATAAGCATCATCGGTTCTCTGCAAAATAGAATGCATAAACCTTGTTGTCTTATTTCGGGTAGGCATTTGCCCGAATACAATGCATTATCTCTAGCGAGCCAATGAGATAGTTTGTATGGGAGCGGGGATCACCCCCACAAATTCAACAACACCGTCCAAATCCAACTGACATTCGAAACGCTAATAAATAAAAGTCCCATCAAAATTCCCGACGGAACGAAAGCGTTGACACTGTAAATAGAAAGATAGCTACAGATGAGTGTCTGATTCTATACTGAGTTACGTTATACGAGTATACGTTATATACTATACAATATTGACACAAAAAACAAACAACTATACTATCGTCGTTTAGCTGTACAAAAAAATATTGATTTATGCAATGTACTAAGCTAAGTAAACAGTGCATTTTTTGGGAACGTAAATAAACATTCTCTTAATGTAAGCAAATTCAACAAAATTGAAAGAATAATGAACCATTCCGTCGAACTACATATTGCGATATGTAAATACCCAGATTAGCTCATGTGAAACCATTGTTTACGAATGCATGAGATTTAAAGTGGCTTCAATGAAGAATCATTATAAATTCGAGATTGCTTTGAAAATAGGAATTTAAAATTGCCAAATGTAATGCACGATGTGTATTTAAAAGTTCTATAATAAACAGGGTTCGCTGAACTATATGTAAATTTATTCAATCACATTACTATTTCATTGGCTGGCTTCAGGATTATCATAGGTAGTTATTTTAGCTGTCGCGGCAAAGCTGCCTGCCGAGTAGAAAATTGGAAGAATGTGGAAAAGGTTAATACATGCCTTAGCCAAGTGGAATGTTAGTTTCACTTAACTTTCAAGTGGTATGATAAAGAAGCCATATGGCGGAACACGTGTTGTCAAACGTTCGTTTATGCAACGACCCTGACCGTGATTATCTGCTCTTCATACAATATTAACCGAATATTTTTACATTGATGACAATAGGTACGTTTAATACCCCTATATCGTGAAAGTTCCGATTCGGAGCAATGCTTTATTCGAATGTTCCCCCTGCTCGTTTTTTGCCTTTATCAATTTTCATACCATCATTTTACCGTAAAAAAAATTCTCTGCGCAAAGGCGTTTAATACATTATAGTCCCTAAATGACTTCGGCTGACGACTCGGCGGTCTCACGTTAAAGGGCAATTACTTCTTTAGCCCCGCTTCTTAGGGAATTAGTCCGTCCCATGGGAGCATGGCGGTAGCTCCTTCACGAAACAGACCGCTCAAGTGGCCCGCTTTGTCACGCTACATTGACAACGAAACGAGCCGTATCATCGTCTTAGCCCCCTCATTCATAAAACTTAATATGCCTCTGATAAATAAAATGTGTTCTGTCCCTCTCTTAAAAACGCAAATGTCAAAGTGACAGATAAAGACAAACGAATTTTAACGAGAATAGCTATAACACCCCTCTTTTTGCGTCGGGGGTTAAAAATAGGTTTGTTGATCGTTTATGATTACGGCCATTAGTATTTACGAATATTCTATTTCAAAATAACAAACAAATAATAATACTTGTACTAAAACAGATGGTTGTATTATGAACCTTTGATATCATCATAAAGAATTTCTTTTATACCAGGGGAGGTGACAGCGCCGCTTTTGACATAAAGCAATTTGTTGATATTGAACACCATCCCATCGCTGTGGAACTCGACGCTCGTTGTAGTTTAGGGTTGTGAATAGAAATTTATTGCCAACGTCAAATATACGCGGGTATATATATATATATACGAGAAAATTATGAATGTTCCTGGTATTCTAACATTAATCGGAATAGCGATCAAATAATACTCCTATGATAATAAAATTACTTACGCCTGCTCACGCAAGCCACGTGCTTTCGCTTCCGTTTGTAGGAGCCAACACAAGCCTAGAACTCCTCAAAAACTATCAGCAGATCACGTGTGAAGTTTGCTTATAATCTGTATATAGCACTTGCATGTCACAATTTTCGGTTTTCATAAATATTCTTTAGGTATAAGATTTTTAGCACTAGAGCCTGGAACTCCGGAGTTCTTGGTTCTACATGGCTAGAGCTATCATTTAAGACCAAACACAAACCTAGAACTCTTTAAAAACTATCAGCAGATCACATGTGAAGTTTGCATATAATTAATCTGAATCCTTAGACAAAAAAAATTTTTTCGTCTTATAAAGTAAGTTTTTCAGCTTGGTTTGAAGATTTTTTTATTTTCTATTGGCAAATCTGTTTCATTGCCTAGCAAACAAGCCCGAATCCTTTAAAAAGTATTTTTCATCCTAGAGCACTAGCTTGTCCAAAATACCATTTTTGTAAAATTTTCTTTAGATATAAGATGTAACACTAGAGCCTGGAACTCCAGAGTTCTAGGCTTTACATGGATAGAGCTATCATTTCCGACCAAACACAAGCCTAGAACTCTTCAAAAACTATCAGCAGATCACGTGTGAAGTTTGCATATAATCTGTCTGAATCCTGAGACAATGAAAATTATTTTCGTCCTTTAAAGTAAGTTTTTCAGCTTAAGTATTCAGATTTTTTATTTTCTATTGGCAAATCTGTTTTAATGCCAAGCAAAAAAGCTCGAATCCTTTGAAAATTATTTTTCATCCTAGAGCACTAGCATGTCCAAATTTCCATTTTTGACAAATTTTATTTAGATATAAGATGTAACATTGGAGCCTGGAACTTCAGAGTTCTAGGCTCTACATGCATCGAGCTATCATTTAAGACCAAACACAAGCCTAGAACTCCTCAAAAACTATCAGCAGATCACGTGTGAAGTTTGCTTATAATCTGTATATAGCATGTCACAATTTTCAGTTTTCATAAATATTCTTAAGGTATAAGATTTTTAGCACTAGAGCCTGGAACTCCGGAGTTCTTGGTTCTACATGGCTAGAGCTATCATTTAAGACCAAACACAAACCTAGAACTCTTTAAAAACTGTCAGCAGATCACGTGTGAAGTTTGCATATAATTTTAGTCTGAATCCTTAGACAATAAAAATTATTTTCGTCCTTTAAAGTAAGTTTTTCAGCTTAGGTTTGAAGATTTTTTAATTTTCTATTGGCAAATCTGTTTTATTGCCTAGCAAACAAGCCAGAGCCATTTAAAAATTATTTGTAATCGTATAGCACTTGCATGTCAAAATTTTCAGTTTTCATTAATTTTCTTTAGGTATAAGTTGTAGCACTAGAGCCTAGAACTCCAGAGTTGTAGGTTCTACATGGCTAGAGTTATCATTTAAGACCAAACACAAGCCTAGAACTCCTCAAAAACTATCAGCAGATCACGTGTGAAGTTTGCATATAATCTGTATGTAGCACTTGCATGTCTTAATTTTCAGTTTTCATAAATTTTCTTTAGGTATAAGATTTAGCACTAGAGCCTGGAACTCCGCAGTTCTTGGTTCTGCATGGCTAGAGCTATCACTTAAGACCAAACACAAACCTAGAACTCTTTAAAAACTATCAGCAGATCACGTGTGAAGTTTGGATATAATTAGTCTGAGTCCTTAGACAATCAAAATTATTTTCGTCCTTCAAAGTAAGTTTTTCAGCTTAGGTTTGAAGAGTTTTTTATTTTCTATTGGCAAATCTGTTTTATTGCCTAGCAAACAAGCCAGAGCCATTTAAAAATTTATTTGTTATCGTATAGCACTTGCATGTCAAAACTTTCAGTTTTCATAAATTTTCTTTAGGTATAAGATGTAACACTAGAGCCTGGAACTCCGGAGTTCTAGGTTCTACATGGCTAGAGCTATCATTTAAGACCAAAGACAAGCCTAGAACTCCTCAAAAACTATCAGCAGATCACGTGTGAAGTTAGCATATCATTGAATTAAAGAAAAGTTTATTTTTAAATTTTCATGCTAGATAACTAGCTAGCAGAACTCTGCTAGCTGTATTTAAAGTATCAGGAACTCTTGGGAACACTTTGAAAAGGCAGGATATTAATTTTTAGTCGATTCGGAGGAAAATGATATGCTAGGTACGTGAAGTTAGCATATCAATTGTTTGAAATACACAAGATTGTTTTTTGTGGTAAAAACGCCAGAACTATTGCTAAAATGTATCAGGAACTATAGAACTATGTTGCATGCGAATAGAACTCCAGTTTTTTTGTGATCTGCTAAAACTTGATACGCTAACTTCACAGACATGCCACCGGTAATGTAAATAATCGGTGAGTATCCGTGGAATGATTGTTATCTAGTTTTTCCCGCATCTTCCAACCGTGCTATAGTATTCAGACTACGTGCGACATTCGACGGTCAATGTAGACTGAGATTACAGAGAACACCTGCAAAGTTTCGAGTGTATCAGAAAATCGCCGAGACGCGATTTTAAACTTACGAAATCGCGTTTGGCTGAATTATTTTACAATATTTATTTACGCAACTACCTGACGATCGGACATCATCAATTTTCAGCAGGTTGTGTTAAAGGTATGGTAATAAAGATATATTAACGTAATTAACGCTAATTAAAGCATTACGATTGCAATTGTTAATACCCATTCAATTGCATCGAAAATGCTAGAAAATTCGCAACGCCTGCTGATGATAATGTTGCTTGTATCCATATTGTAAATGATTTATACTCCGCGTTAATACTAGAGCAATGGGAAGTGCAAACGTATAAGTAATTCTCGGAAAGAGAATGCCGAGCTTTATGACCACCTCGTGTCAACTCACTGGACCAGTTCCAAACCGGATACAAGAGAAATCACTTAGAAAAACCTTGAAGCAATTCTCAAACAAAGTCGTAATTTAGCAAAGTTGTGAAAGGAAATTATAGAAGCCTACGAAGAATTAATTTTCGAACTTTCAAGAACGAAAGATATCTCTAATCAAGAAATCCGGTCACATAAAAGGGAATCATCAATGCATGTTCGAGTATTCAATCCATTCCTGTAATTCGCCATTAGGTATCAAAGCGACATTTCTTTGTTTGTTTATGCAAGAGGCGCGAATGAGGACAACTATCCCTTGTGATTTTTTTGCTGTTTCATTTTAAAATGCAAGTGGAACCAGTCAGAGGAGTCAGTGACCGTGCGTGCTCGGCAGACGCGCGGATTCAGTCGGACATATAAAACAATCAGAGGATTATGGGATAAAATATATGTTGTTAACACATAGTCGCAGGCATCATTGATTATAGGAAACCGTGCTCCGGTGTGCAATACAGAGATTTTGTGGAATGTGATACGTGACATAAGCGTTCCGTCAGATAACGATTAGTTTGACATTTGAACTAAACACTGCTGTTAAGTTACGTGTAACATGAGCATTATAATGATTTAATAATACAGGAATTCTTTAATAGCGTAGTCATGTAGATAATTTGACTTTTTTGGAACGTTACCTAACATCTAAACATCTTTCGTGCAAGTTGCCTTGCGTTAATCTAATAATAATGTTATTATCATAGAAATTATACTGACTTGATTTCGAAGACGTTGTATTCTTACGTATACGTAGCTGCAATGAGACAATCTTATTTTTAGAAACCACGTTTGGTATTAGAATCGAAGAAAACTGATATTTAAATTAAAATGATTGATCGTCTAATCGGGGGTTCTAAAGATACAAAAGGAACGGAAAAATCGGACCACAGGACCGACACATATCGACAGGATATTCGTAAACAACTTCCACGCCGAACAAGTTGGTTAGTCACACCAGCTCGCAAGACCTGTCCCCCCGGCAAGGTCATAGCATCCCCCTCCTTAATGAGTTCTATTCCGGGAACCTAATGCCATCTGCCATTGCATGTGGCTATAATTAGAAGGGTAACAGTAGTTCCAATGCTGCGCTTTTAAATAGAAACAACAAATTGATTTGTACAACAGCTTCAGAACGTAAAAAGAGTAATATATCAATAACAAATGACTCCGATATAACATTAATAGACATTTAATGTGTCATGAAAGAGGGTATTTAGAAAGTTTAATGATGATGACTGAAAAACTCCCTTTAATGGGTTTACATTAACTAACACAAATAAACAAGGGAGTGTTTATTAACGGCTGCAACATGTATAGTTATTGGGTTTAAAGGGTTCTCGTTACATGATAGATTTGGATTGTCAAGAGAGTATTTCTGCGGAACAATTGTTCGTCAAACATCAGATAACGGCAGGCAATAGGTAGTTACATTTAAGCGGTGCTTGAAACCGCGAACGGCATAGTTCGAAGGCTGATGGTTTCTATCCCCTTCCCGGCGAAGTACCCAGTCGAGAGTAGGTAAGGAGGGAAAAGGTAGATTTGCGGAATTTCTGAAGTTCACGAGATAAACGAATGACCTACTTTTCCGTAAGTATGGTATACATATATGTTTGGCTGTTGCCACTAGATTTAAAATCAGTGTGCAAAACCTAATTGCGTTGTTAATGCATAATATTAACATTACGTTACTTAATTTAACAATAAAATTAAAACAATTGAATAAAAACGCCAAGGTTTTTCGCATAGTGCCGGCTAATGAACTACCAAGATTACAGTCTCTTGAAATATAAGCACTCAAAGCATTTTTGTGTCTCACACTAATTAAAATTGCGGATATTTTATTATCATCACATTAAGATGTGGCCTCTTTTAGAGTTGCGTGTATAGATGTGGATCACGAGAAAATTCGCGAATGTGTGACAATATGTACCTACGGCATGCTCACCTGTCGTGTCACGCAATAGCTGAGCTAATAAACCCCATTAGCACACGTTGTCTGAGACCTACACGACACAGGCAAGTGACGCAAGATGAGGATAGATGTCTAAGGTCACCTCGATTCGATCCATCACGCTAGTTTAAACTGTAGCATTATTGCTCAGAAGCGCGACAAATTCAGCTGATTGAGATTAATGCAACCATCACGCTACCTCAACATGGTTTCTGTAACTGTCGTGGTTAGCGTTCCATCTTTATTCGTAACCTCAATAAATTTTGGAGCAATTCAACTATACTATGACAAAAGAAGTTTACAGTAATTACTTGTGTGCCATAAAAATCCTACGAGAGCGACCCATGGTTTTACTTCACCCTGCTAGCTTTTATAAATTCACTTTGATCATAGACACTTTTTCTGTACACTTGTTTTTTATATTAACGGTAAAGTAGCTGGTGTGTCATTGTTGCTATTTCATATCGCTTTTGTAAATGTACCCCTTGCCTACTTTCAGAATAAAAGTTGACCCACTTGCAGAACAAATATTATCTTTTATGTAGGTTTGTTTACATGGTGTTGGTTTGTTACTTACTGCTTACTAACTTTGCCCGGCTGTCTTCCTTTACATACAACAATAGTCTCAGTGTCACAGCTGTTCAGTATGTTTAAAAAAATATCGTCTATTTAATTGCAGTAAAAATATTACCAAATCATATTGAAAAATACTATGCTTTTAATCCTAAGCGTACAATTTAGGCACAAAAAAGACTAGAACGAGTTTTTTCTGGGAAATACAACTTTTTCCGTTCTTCACAACTTTTTTTGTAAGACTTATATAGTAAGTAAGTATATGTAGTTGTGATACGAGTATAAGACAAAAATGTAAGTAACTTTGCCAGGCTGTCGTCTTCCTTCGCATTAGACAATGTCTCGGTATTTCGGCTATTGAAGTAAAAATCTTATTAAATCATATTCAGGTCAAACGAGCAATGCAGATTAATAATTACCAGTGCACAAAACGATTCAAGCGATCCTTTTCCAAGCCGAGCGCCAGTCAACAGTATTTATTTAGTCTGCTGGCGCAATATCGACTGAGCCAGTACAACATTTTAGAAGTTCCGTCGGTAATGAGCTAATTTTAATTATTTACTCTTGAAAGAATACGCCAGGTGACGGCTTTGTGACATAAAAATAGGTATATCGTGCACTAAAAATACGAGGTAAAATAAGACACGAGAGGTTTGTTTCGAACAATGTATAATCGAAATATACATTGTTCGTTAAAATTCGATGGCATGAAAAATTGCGGTGCTGCTCTATGGTTTGAATATGGAGCGTTGCTGTAATCGAACGAGGGAGCGAACCGAACGAAGTTTTATGCTACAGCTTGGGCCCAAAATTGTTTACATGTCCAGATGTCCCGCTTTTCCGCAGTTCTCCTGTACAATTCGCATTTGGTCGCATTTGTCAACCGATATTAGTGAAATTTTGTGAGCATGTTCGTTAATTATTCTGAAATAATATGGCAAGTCGGGCGACGGGCGGGGACGAGCTTGCGAGCTCTACAGTTCACAGAGCCACTAGTATTTAAAGGTTCTCTGAGTTTTGTTCATTTTAGCCGCAGGAAGTTGGTTAATATAAGAATATATCCCATGAGGCTAGAGGCTTCACCGTTGGCTACAAACACATCAAATTCTATTTTCGTACATGTGCGATAGCGATGTCAATACGATAGAAATCCATGTATTTGTCAAACAAATGTAAAGCAAAAGCAATGCACAGCACAAAAGGAAATGGCGCAGAGTCATGCATGCATGACCAAGTCTTTCATGTGAACTTTTATTTATCCCGCCTTGTTGGAGGGCACGACGTGAAAAGTCAATAGCATTTGCAACACAACAGTTTGTTTAAAACTAGATATGGTCGTGATAACGAGGTTTAACTTTGTGGAAACTCGGTAATAACAAGTGCACAGCCTATACGGGGCGAATGGATACGTGTGTACCCAGTCGTCTGGACTAGACAGAACTAAATGTTAACGACTATTAAAATCTGTTCAACATATTCAATTTCCCGAAAGAGAAACTATAAGCGAATGCTAATTTAAGGTGTTTGTTTATCATTGGTTAATTACTTATTATTCCTTAGCATTACTTCAACGGGGTTGCAAATCTTTATTAAACAAACCCTATTCCTATACCCTATATTAAACCCAAGGGTAGGTAAACGCCTAAATTAAGTAAAGCCGACACGAGAGGGACTTCGACCCCTCGGTGGTCCTTGTACTTTATTTAACGTTGTGTAAACATTATGTATATCAAACATTTGCTAGACATAATTAAATATCCAGCACAAACAAGAGACGAAGAGACGCACGCCACTTACACCAACCAATACCTATATTGTGAAATACATTCGATAACGCGCTAAAAGACGTACCGACTTGTTAAAGTTCACTTAACTAAACTATAATTTACCTTAAAACCAAGTTTTAACCGACTTCTAGCCTATGGACACCTGCAACTCCAGGGGTGATACATGCGCCTTTTTTGAGGACCCCATACTGTAGTCCCTCGGGAAAACCTCGGCAGGGAGCTCATTCCACAACCGGCGCGTCCGAGGGAGAAAATTTCTCTGAAACCGACCATTACACGAAGTACACGACCATTTAGGTTAGGTTAGGTTAGGTAGGCAAAGACGCTTCCCGCTATCTGTCCCTATGTATGCTTAGATCTTTAAAACTACGCAACGAATTTAAAAGCGGTTTTTTTAATACATAGAGTGATTCAAGAGGAAGGTAATGTATAATATAGTACCCGTGCGAAGCCGGGCGGGTCGCTAGTGTAGCATATTTAAACACAAACGGCCAAAAGAAACTTATTCTGAACGCCAACAGAAATGCCCCGAATTTCTTGCCTGTATAAATGGAATGACAGTTGAAAAGGGCTTTTGAATCAGAAAACCAATATCGTGATACATCTAGCGACCCATCGCCTTACGTCTGCCAAGCTTTGTGTTGGTTGGATTTCAGCTTTGTGACCTCGGGAAACCTAGAGTACATACATCAAAGAGCCGCCTCTTTCAAACATTCCACGCCTTTATTAATGTAAAGTTAATTGATCGTAAAAACATTTGCGAAGTCTTCGCTTGCTCGCTTTTTAAAAGTATTTTACCAGATTTGGACAAAAATCTCAGTAACTGGAAGGTTGTGCGTTCATAAGTATCGTCGTAAAAATCGAGAGACCGGGTTATAATATATGAAAAGTAATTGTTACCGAACATGTTGGCATCTCGAAAAAGAAACATAATGAGATTAGGCTAAATATAGGTATGTAGTGGGTACATTCAAAGAATAACAACATGACAAATAGAGATATTGAACACTCAAAAAGATTCAATATAGTTTTAAATTGAATAATGTCATCGCACTTAGCTTCTAGACTGTGCATACTGACTATGTGTACGGTCAGAATGGTATCTAATTTGTATAAAGGTATCCCATCAAAAACATTCTGTAAAAAACTAGCCAAGTCTCGATGGAGCTGCTTGTTTATCTCTAAAAAGTCATGAAATCTAGACAAACTCGTGCCAAGTCTTGCTCAACTGCGATTTCTTTATTATTTATAGTTAATGTTGTGTGACTTGGCCGTTGACTTGTACCCACTAACGTATAAAGAATGTTCAAATGATATTCTCAACGAACATTCATACTACGTAATCCTCTGTGTACAAATGTGTTGAACATTCACCTTTATATTTGTGAGATATATTTTGTGGTACCAAGTCTCAAGCATTCTTATTATTTTTTGTTGAAGTTGAATATTTTTTGTAAAGGCGGTATAGATATATCTCTAATAGTTTGGTTGGGCTCTTGTGTTTTCTAATCAGGTTCACCAGGTACTCCAGATCTTCGATTATCCTAGTTTTTATAGTTTTCCCTTTATGTATCCATTAAACCCTAACTCTGTACCAAATTTCAGCTCTCTGAGTTTATGGGAAGTACTAGTTCTATTTTGATGATCATGAGTGAGTGAGTGAGTGTCATAAATGCGAAACTTTGCTTTCGCTTAACTTCGGAACTAAATTACCTATACAGACTTGAAATTTTGGATTTTAAGTATGTGATTAAAGCTTACTAGGTGACAAAAATTTCTGCGTTCTGCGGCGCTACCACGAAAATCGAATCTCGAAGTTCGAATATCTATATCTCTGTCGCTCGAGTACCATAAACTGTAAGATGATAGAGACGGAGATATACGTAGTTCGAGATTCGATGTTCGTAGTAACAGCTCAGGTCTTATCCAGAGGTTCTCAAATAGGGGCCTGAAAATGCGGCGAAATGGTTCCAGTAAAGGCAATACGGCAGTGTTAGCTTCGCGCTCGACTTGGCGGGGGCACTGCCGTGCCCCCAGATACTTCATGCAATAACGTATAGATAATGGGACATGAAACTATATTGACGCCATATGCCGGCCATTGTTCATAGGCTCAGCATGTGCAATATTGGGTCGTACAAACATTGTTAAGCCTAGTACACACAGGTCACATTTGTCGCGGCACAGTGCATATACATTCCAACATGTGCGAAGATGTTTCCTTGCGTATGTCGAAACATGCCTTGTGAACTATTAGGGTTATGGTATATAGCTGCTGCCTGTTTTGTGATTTTTAGCACTGTTTTACGAGGCCCCTTTGCTTAGTAACTTGATATACGGCATGCGATCTAGTTGCAAAGGCTTGCAACAGTGATCGCATTCCCGTTCGCAGTCGAACCATCTTTATGTGTCCTATTTGTTAAACAATTATTTAACGTTCCTCGTAAAATATCTGTTTTGATGTGTACATGGACAAACATTTTTATCTACCAGTTTACGAATCACAAAGTCGTAAAAATGAAAAACAAGAATACGCATTTAATGCATAGCTATTCGTGCATGAAATTGCGAAATGTATAAAACTTAACACGCGCGCAAATAAATATGCAACTACAAATTTCCCAACAGATAAAATACCTATAGTCAACAGAAGACATCCGGGCATTGAAAAGACAAATTTTCTTAGCACGACTCAGATATCCCGGCGTTATTTAATCTCTTTACAAACAAGGAGATCAGTAAAACAGTAGTACCTAAAGGGCAACAAGTGGGTGCTATTATGTTACTCTGTCCACTCCCCTCGGTGCACGAGTGTTTCATGTAAGTAATAACCGTCAATGAGGCAGCTTAGCCTGTTAACCAGCAGATGCGGCATCCACTTTGTTCTCGGGTGCAGCCTTCTTCGAATACTTCGGATAGCATGAACACTATTAACACTATTAACACATTAATAACGTCGGTCCGGAATCTATAAAAAATACGCAACTTGATATACTGGAAATACATATGCGTGGTGCAACTATTTGATGGGACGTTATCAACGGTGTACTTGACTATAATGGTTAACATTAATGTTGTTCTGGAACATTTTGTTTGAACTATCGCCTGCTGTTATTATTTACGTTAACTAATATCTGGTTCTTTACTTCTTATGTTACTTTTCGTCTGATGAAAGATCTTTCCTTAACTCTGTATTCAGTATAAACGAGATTTAAAAGCAATATCATTCTTTAATGACCAAAATTTCTCCTGTTTAGTTCCGGTTGCTAAAATATTCATTCATTATTCCACAGTCACGTCTGATTTAACAGATAAGACTATCAAGCAATGTCTACATGTACGATAAAAGCAATATACATATAGTAGTATCTAATTTTTACACGTCGGGTCAGTCAAACGAGTAACTGTTAGCATAGAGAAGTATATTTCAAATACTAGCGTGACTCACAGATACCGTGTCAATAGTGCTAAATATTTTTACAGTTGAACTCACTAGCCTCGACGAGTTCCGCGTATCAGCTGCTATCGGCAACGAGCGATCCGAACGTGATAATGATAACTCGATAACAACGAATATTATGTTTGCGCACAAAAATGTTTTAAATGCCATTACGTCAATCAGCTTCAATGACAAAATAACAAAATATCAAGTTAGTGTAAACAAAAACTGCTTCTTTATAATCTATCATCGTGCAAGGTTTAGTTTATATGTAATTTAACCCGTACAGAATGTCTGGGTTGTGTAAAAAAGAAATTACCTAGCGGGATACAGTACAACGCAGCAAGAGCGTCATAGATGCAGCGTGCTTGGATGCGCGCCAAGTCTACGGCGGCGCCTCGTACATAATATGTCTAATGTGTCATTTGCGTAACCTAAGCTTGAAAAATATATAATTCCTCATTCAGATGGCTATAGAAACATCCATTGAATGGATCTTTGGTGCCTAAATAGTCCGATAATTCAGTTTTACAATATATGTAGTAGAGTACGAGGTAGAAAGCAAAACATTACAGACCAGTCTAGAGACAGAGGTCAGGTCCCAGGCAGACCTGGTCTTGCCACGGGGCTG
Source organism: Epinotia demarniana (assembly GCA_945867215.1). Lineage (NCBI taxonomy): Eukaryota > Metazoa > Arthropoda > Insecta > Lepidoptera > Tortricidae > Epinotia > Epinotia demarniana. The sequence goes on along the minus strand of OX244268.1, from coordinate 10,409,998 downwards.
TGTGTCCTTGCGCCTGCCCAGTGATCCGTAGTTGGAGGGCGAGGGCTCCTCGCGCCGCCGCCGCCCGCCGCGCCGCAGCGACGAGAACCAGTTGGACACAGAACCGCGGCGCTCCTGCTCGGGCGCTGGCCCGGCTTTGATGAACATCACTTCACGAGCGCACGCGCATCACACGCAAGTATCTCTAAACGCCTACAAGCCACATATGGTTAAAAACAAAATCGGAACAAAGGAAATAATGTGGAACGGTTGATGACCGCGTCGCCCAGGTATAGATCGAAAAGGTGACCAATAACACAACCCCAACATAATCCCCAGTGGAGCATTCCGTGATTAAAAGAAACGAGAAGATTAAGCACAACAAAAGTCGATTCATAGCCAGAAAATAAAAGATTTGAAGAAGCGCTTGCGAAGAATCCTCAAGAATATAAACATCCCTATACCCACAGATTGCACAATAAGCATGAAACCGAGCGGATGACACCTGGAGAGCGCTAATATGATCTGGGTGAGAGAACATGTATGCGAATGTGAACAGAAAGCTACTGCTGACAGACCTGGTCATAGTCGTCGTCGCAGGTCCTGGCGGTGGCGCACCGTGCCATCAGCGGCCACCACAGCGCGTCGCAGAGCAACCGAACATGTAAACACATCGCGTGCCATACACTTCCCAGTAAGGAGCGCACTCGACTGAAGATAGTTGCGGACGGTGTTTGGCACTGTGACAATCGTACGCTACACGCGTATAATGCTTATCTTTCCATTTTCCGACAAGGCCCCTGTCACTCCTTAGAACTGACGTTTATTGGTAACGTAAAAACAAATGAATGATTCAGAATACTACGTTTAACCATAAGCACTTATAAAGACAGTTATGGTGTAAACGAAGAAGTTCGAAGTCTTGGAGTTACTTGAAGCGAGAAAGCGCAAGACAGCATGAAGTCACTGAGGACGTCCTCTTCCCCTGTAGGGCATCTAAGTCAATGGCAGTGTGAGGAATAATAAAAATACCGCTTGTTATTTTATTATCATAGGAATGAGAGCGAATGCAGATGGACAGTTCTGTTATCAGAGTTGGCAAGCGGCTGCGGAAGCGACAGACGAAGTATGATAAAACCGACGAATCGCGAACAATGTCCAGTTTGAGGGGCAGGGAATGCAGCTACAACTGCGATGACTCAGTCACCGAGCTGCCTGGTTCAAACCGGTAGGTATTGGAATGATTGAATGCAAATACATTCCGTCGTGCCAGAAAGCAGCCCTAGCGTTAAAGTTATTTCCATTAGTTTCCCAATAACGCTAAGTTACCTAACCTTCTGTATCCTTGTGTGTTAATCAATGTGGTTACATTGCTAAGGGCTGAAGTTAATTAAATATAAATAATCATGAGTTCCAACTACACTCGGGGCAACAAAAGGTCAATGTTATGAGCGCCATTACTGTTATGATAAAACTCCAAACATTTCAGCCGCATGCTGACAGAAGAATGCAATTATGTGAATGCGGCCTTAGAAAATGACATCACTAATCAGCATTGAGTAGCGTTTGACGTATTTAATGACTGTTTGCACAAATTAAGTAGATAATTATCGACTCGCCGAGACAGAAGTGTTAAACATTAACCGTTACATTACAACACAGTCAACATGAACGGCCGTCACAAAAAGTAGTACCCAGTAATTATCCTTAGTAACAATGAAGACTGTAGTCTCTCAAGCTAGGGGATGTTTTTACAAGAGGCATGCGCGTAAAAACTCTTTCTTAGAAAGACTTATGTTAGAAATCGTATGGAGAATGGAAAAACGTAGAGCGAGTTATAGCTGCCCTGCATGGAACTTCCTACGCATAATATCTGCATAATGAGGTTCATTATTTCCATAATACAACCAGTACTTAGCAACAAACTAGGTAGTTAACATCTGCGAACAACTGAAACATTCTCACCAACAACGTCATCTTTAGCGATCAATCATCAATTTCTTGGCAATTTTATGCTAAAATTTGCAGTTTAGCACGTAATGTACGTACAAGATGTATACAAGTATGCAACTATACCCGTAGTGTAAGACCTTAGTTTTCATGAAGGTTAACGAGTCTATGTTCTTGTGTAAACATTGCGTTGACAGGGATTGGAAACAATATTATTCAATTCAATGAGGAAAACATTAGTATCATATAGACTCAACAAATACTGACGACTCAACAATCCACTGCACCAGTAACCGTATAAAGATTATATAAAAAAATCCTTAAAAGAATTATCACGTCATACCATATATCACAAAAAATGTTTGGAAAACCTGGACGGCGAAGTCATACAAAACAATTCCACGGAACCTTATCAAACACTTACGAATTCTACACAACACGAAACACTTGTCTAAAAACTCCCTTAAAAATGGCACTACACCCTAGTGTAAGAATGCTCCTAAGCAAGATCAGTCCCCTGACACTGCGGTCCCGGTAAAGCCGGTGACAGCCGAATGCGGTTTTCCGTGACGTCACGCGACGCGTCCGCGTAGCGGGGCGGACCGTCTGTTACTGACTTACTACCACTACCTCTGTAGTAAGCCTGTGCATTGACGGCTTACGTCAGACCGGTTCGCGCGGCCGCACTGAATGAACCACGGCGGTGTAAGGCTTAGCTGGGATATATCGAGATTTTTAGACCTTTCGGGACTATTTGTTCGGTAACCTTTCGAGGTTGTTATACAAGTACGTGGGCGTAAATCTTACTTTTGTAAGCAAAAAATAATAATATAAAAGGTATAATGTGTCTACGAAAGAGCTACGTGACTACTGAAAAAAGTACGCATAAAAACGTGAACACATCTATACTTCTATGTATACTACTATTATAAAGAGGAAAGATTTGTATTTTTGTGAGTGTGTATGTTCGTAATGACTAATGAATAAACTCAAAAACTACTGTGCCGATTTCAAAAATTCTTTCACCATTGGAAAGCTACATTCACTCTGAGTGACATAGGCTACTTTTTACCGCGGGAAAATGCTTCATTCCTACGGGAAAACGGGTAATCCGTGCGAAACCGGGCCGGGCACCTAGTAAATAATAAATGTGATATTTAAATTCACTAATTTTACCACTATTTTAGCGGTAATTTCACAAGAAACACTATTTTGGGAAAAAATATGGTGTTCGACAATCTCACAAACTGTGTAGAATGTGAAACTATTATATCCATGCTTTCTTTGCTGGCCCAGGTAAACTGCTGGCAATTTTGGGTAAAAACCTTTTTTTTACGTTTTGTAACTCAGTTATAGAGCTGGTAAAAGCTATAATATTATGGAAAATTACACATTTCACAGGAATTTTAGAATAAGTAGACTAGACGACTATCTAGTACCCATAATAATGAATAACCTAAGTGAATTAAGATGCTATGAATTGGCATACTACATTTACACTTGTATTTAACTCCGTCCATTTCTGTTTCATGAGAGAAGCATAGAAGGAAACAATTTTTAACTGAGCAATCATATTTTCTTTCAATATTTTTTCATTAAAATCTTAATACCTATGATATACATGTATTAACAAGCACAAAGTCGGTTAATTAATATGACGAACTTTTAATCTAGTTGTGGGTGGTGATGCTGCCATGAAGCTGAAGGCCCTGGGTTCAAATCCCGGTAAGGGCAAATATTTGATTGATGAGCATGAATATTTGTTTCGAGCTTACTATGCCTAGTTCGACTAATTTGAGATTGTCTCCTAATATATATATCTAAGAATTCAAGAATCGTAAGAATGTATGCTCTCATTGTCATTTAAATTCAAGCTTGGTGCAGCTTGTATTTAGGTGGTTAATGACAAGATTGGGAGCTTGACAAAAAAGACATTATTTGCTTCACTTTAAGCAGCTTTTAGACCTGGCTAAATGTAGTGCACTAACTGCACTTGCACTCAGATTAGAGTGAGATGGTTTAGCTACACTCCCACAGTTAGTGCACTGCATTTAGGCTTTAAAGGCCACTTTAACCTTTTCACCGCCAAACACGTGAAATCACGTCATCAACGATTCGTGACACCGACGCCAAAGACGGCATTTGCCGACATTTTTTTTATTTTTTTTATTTTTGAAAACCTACTCTGAAATAGCCCAATTTCATGTTGGCATTATTTCTTTATCCATTATTTTTTTACCCTTGTGGGGTGAAGTGGCACGGCAAGTTGCTTTACCATCTAGCGGTGAAAAGGTTAATGCCTTTGTGAGAAAGGGATAAAACACATTTTAGTTAACAGAGGCTCATTAAGTTTTATGAATAAGGGGGGTAAGTATAAGATGTGCTATTCTGTGCAAAACATAAAGGTAAATGTGTTAACACAGGTTGACGGATGTGAATGCTATAGAATAAAAGTCATCTTTTTTTTTCTGCAATTTATTTTGAATCCTGCTACTATTATAAATGCGAAAGTTTGAATGTTTGTTTAGTCAACTGATTTGGATAAAATTTTGCGCAAAGGTAGTTTATAGCCTGGATTAACATATAGGATAGTTATACCAGGTCCATGCAGACGAAGTCGCGGGCGGAAGCTAGTCAATTATAATAGTAAATAGAGTAATGTTGTTTAGTTTTAAAATGGAACAAAACAAAAGCAACTATGTTCCATTATAAAATGGTATATATTAAATTGAAGAGTTCACTCAAGGGCCTCATCACCCTTGAGCGGCTAGAGGCATAAAAATAAACTCTGGGTAAAATACAATTTGCTTCATTTTAAATAAAATTAATTTTACAGCGCACAAAGCTCCTAGTATATAATTATTAAATACCAACAAGGCTCTACTCTACACTTTGTTCAACTGTCTGTACTAGTACAAAATGAAGTAAACAATTGTATAGATTTAATTTGGTAAGAGGGTTATTGCAGTGACAGCTTGCTAAGCTATCCACACACACTTCAACCCAACCCCATAGTCCACCTTTATGACACCCATGGAAACATAAAGGCTAGTGCTTTTCTAACCCATGCTTGGGAAAGTATTAAGTTAAAAGAAGTAGCTTTATTTTCCGAGTGTGTATATTCTCAATTCAATATGGACTGAATAGTCATGTTCCCATGCAATAACCACTATCATAAAGCTCAGAAATGTATAGGAATTCCAACATTCACAAGAGGTCGGGGATACCAATGTGTCACTGTCCTTACTTGAACTTCCTGAAACAAACTTGGCAGGCCGTATGTTTCATAGGTACCTTGATTATTGGATGGAATTTGATACTGAACGTCAATTATTATTTATAAGCATAGAGCCGCGTAACTCTTCATATCAAGCAGTCCACAAAAACTGATAAAAACTAACAATAACATAACTGGTACTGACTAGTACCAGTCATTTATTCATCCATAGAAAGTGCATTTACACCTCAGGTTATTTCTCTGCCCTAAAACTGCTATTATATAGCTTCCTATTCTGCTGACGCACAATTTGCAACTTGGCACTCAACATCGCAAGACAACGTAAATATTACAATGAAATAACACTTACCTGTATTTCTAGCAGCAACTCAGTTTTTCTACGACGAATGTCTATTAAAGTTTTCTGCTGCTCAGGTGTCAGCTCTGAAAATACCACATGAACTATCAGCTAACTGCTAAGCATTGAGGTCAAGTTTTTAATTGGAAACAACTAAACTAGTTCTAAGATATACGTATACACTAGAAAATACACTCTTATTACCGGAATGAGAATAATGATCTCCATGACTACTCGTTGTATTAGTTCCTCCAAGGGACAAGTTTTCAAATTCACTTATCATTTCTTAACTAAACGATTTTTGAAAAAACAATCAACAATAGTTTACATCGTTAGTACTGGCGGACGGCCATATTTATTATTTACTTCAATCAAAGCGAGGTGACTAAAATGGGAACCATAGAGTATAAAAGGCCCTCTACACGATCGGGACCAACCGCCAACCAACGTGTCCTTGGTCGGGTTGATATAAAAATAGCTTAGAGCATACATAACTGGAGTATTGTTATGTATGCTCTAAGAAAAATAGACCGTGTAGAATGCGGTTGACCCGACCGATATTTGGTTGATGTCAACGGCCTTGGTCGGGAGCGCATCCCTCGCGACAGGCTTCGTCCGTGGTTGGTCCCAACCGTCTGGAACGCTGTCGGCCAACGGGAGCGCTTCAGTGTAAAAATGATCATTTCCGCGAAGTGAAAACGAACTTCGTTCGGATATCTCCGTCTCTGTCGCTCGAACTCGAAAAAGAACCAGATAGCCATATATCGCTCTGAGGGGCTACCGGGAAATGAAAACGAACTTCGTTTGTGTATCTCCGTCTCCGTCGCACTAGAATGTTCGAGCGACAGAGATGGAGATATTCGAGCGAAGTCTTCGAGAAGAGCGAGGACTTCGCGGTAGCCCCTCTGATTCTTTCAGATAGCTGTGTCCCTCTCGGTCCGCCGGACCGTTCGATCGTCTGTTAATAAAACGTAGCGATTATATTATATTTGGTTAATACTATAACGTTATCTGTGGCATAAACGTCAACGCACGTCATGGGCAATCCACATTACGTGATTTGTCACCAAGAATCTTGTCAGCGCCAATTGATGGACCATCCACATTATGTGATTATACCCCAATTTGTCAGTAAAACATGTCGAAGTCAGAATTGGGTGTAGCGTACAGACGTAACAACTGCAACTACAATTTCATTCAGTGTGGCCAGTTAACAGAAGGAAAGCGAAAATTGGCGCATTCAAACGGTCCTGCGAAGCGGACTGCAAGATTGTTACTAACCGATGAGATAGGGCAAGACAGCACGTCTAACACACAGCCGCGACATACTCTCGATTTCTCTCGCATGTGCTAATAAGAGAGAGACGGATGGTGCGAGAAAAATTTAGAGAGCTCGCGCGCCGTCGCGTAATAGCCGTGCAGCACACAAAAATCGAGAGTATGTCACGGCCACCTCATGATCGACGTGCTGTCTCGCCCTATCTCATCGGTTAGTAACAATCTTGCAGACCGCTTCGCAGGACCGTCTGAATGCGGCAATTTTCGCTTTCTTACTGTTAACTGGCCACACTGAATTAAATTGTAGTTGCAAAACACCGGTTTAAAAAAAATTACAAAATTCTAGTGTAAAATATTAATACAATGTTCTTTAGCATATATTTTTTAATTATCGTTTAAATTTCTTTGTATGAAATTTGTGAGAAAAAAAACTTGGCAGATCATGCAAATTCCATGGTCCAAATTGTGATTTTCATGCAATTAGTCCGTACAACTCGTTTGACGGTCGGAACATGCATCCACACTATAGCAATTAGTCAGATTCTGATGAATTGGGGCTGACAAATCACTTAAAGAATCTGACTAATTGCTATCGTCTGGATCACAGATTACTAATATGTAGCTAGCTAGTTTGAATGCGGCAATTTTCGCTTTTCTACTGTTAACTGGCCACACTGAATGAAGTTCGACATGTTGTACTGACAAATTGGGGTAAAATCACATAATGTGGATTGCCCATCACGGGCCTGAATAAGGGAGCGCTTAAAGTGTTGGAGCTGATCCAAATAAAAGCCCTCAGAATTGTATCTGGTGGTATGAAGTCCTCCCCCAATAGAGCTATACAGGTGGAGTGTGGTGATCCTCCTCTCGACCTTAGACGCAAATTCTTGTCGGATCGATTCCTATTCCGCGCTGTCACCCTAATTTCCCACCCTTTGATACCCAAACTGAAACTGCTGCAGAGCTTTTGTTCCTCTAAACCTTATTGGCGGAATGAACCTAAGCCTAACCTTGTCCTCAGTCTTGAAAAGGTTTCTTCACTTAGAGCCCCGGTGCAGAGATGTTCTTCCTTACCTATATACTCCATCCCTTATGATGCGATTCCTCTTTTTCCTAATGTTTTTTTTAATACTGGTATATCCAAGAAAACAGTTAACTGTAATTCTGCCTTTAATGAATTTGTTCACTCCAACTTCCCAAATCATCTTTATTTTTACACGGACGCTTCTAAGCTTGCTGATCTGGGGTGTGTGGGCTGTGCTGTGGTCAGCCCTAGTATTAGCCTTTCTCTGAAATACAAGCTTCCTCCTGAATCCTCAGTTTTTTCGGGCGAAAGTCTGGCTATCTGGTTCACTGTTAACTTTATTCTCGAAAGGAAATATCCCAAAACGGTTATTTTTACTGACTGTCTGAGCGTTCTGCAGGCTATCTCTGCTTATCCTTTTAAAAACTGTGCTCGTAATTATATCATCGGTCAAATCAAAAAATCCATACTTTTATGTCAATTAGCTAATCTTGATGTATCTTTTGTCTGGATCCCCAGTCATAGTGGTATTCTTGGTAATGAACTCGCTGATCAGGCCGCCAAAGAGGCAGTTATCCATGGCTTCGATTCTTTTTACAAAATTCAACCTACTGATTTAGTGAACATCCCAGCCAAAATCTTGTCTAAAAAATGGTCGTCGCGATGGAATTCATCAAAAAAATGCTACTATTCACTTGTGCAACCAAAGATCCCCTCGCGTCCTTGGTTTTTTAAAAATCGTTCTCTCTCCAAGAGACACACCAGTACCATCATCAGACTGCGCCTTGGTCGAGTTTGCTCGCCAGAGCTTCTTTTTAAATTTAAGTTAAGAGATTCCCCTCTGTGTGAGTGTGGTGAAGAGGTCGGTTATATCGATCACATATTTTTCAACTGCCCACGTAACTCCCCCTCCTTTAATCTCTACTCTATGCTGCCAAAATTAAAATGACTTTTTGGAATGTCTGGATGAGGTGTAAGCTTTTTTGAAGAGCTGAATATTGGATTTGACGTTTTTATTGGAACATACTAAAGACTTTATTACTGGATTTGACTTCATGAATTGGATTGGAATAACTGAAGACTTATTTTTTGGATTTGACACATATGTTGATAATACTGATGACTCAATATCTAGATTTGTTCATATGAATTGGAAATAACTGAAGACATATTTATTGGACTAGAGACTTCTGATTTGAAACTACTGAAGACGTTATTACTGGATTCGATCAAATGAAATTATACTTACTGAAGACTAGGCAGTATGGCCCATGGTCTTAGCCTGTCCGAATGGACGAATTTAAAAAAAAAAAAAAAAAAAAAAAAAAAATGTCCCCCTCCCAGCGAATGTAGCCTCTTTAATCTGTCTAACAGAAAACAAAAAAGTCTTCCGTTTACTTGCCAAGTTCGTAGAAAAGAATAACATAAAACTTTAACCTTTTAACTCCCATAACACCCCATTTGTGATGTTTACCTCTTGTAACTTTTTGGTTTGCAGTAGTTTTAACTATGGTGTTTGGTAGTTGTTATGTGTTTGTGTTGTCCGTCTGTTCACAGGTCTAGAGCAGCTGTCATGCAACTTGATTCTGGCAAATTTGAGCCGACTTAGTTGGCCAGAACGCCATTAATAAAAAGAAGAAGAAGAACTTACTTGTCAGCCTCAGAAATTAATTCAGGCGCTACCCCCCCAACCCCCCCGCCACCGAAATGTATATTTTGAGCATTAATACTAGAGGGCAGCTAGAGGGTGTCAGGGTCGCTTGACATTATAAAAGTTCCTATGAAATGCTTTTTTTTTTTTTTTTTTAAATTCGTCCATTCGGACAGGCTAAGACCATGGGCCATACTGCCTAGTCTTCAGTAAGTATAATTTCATTTGATCGAATCCAGTAATAACGTCTTCAGTAGTTTCAAATCAGAAGTCTCTAGTCCAATAAATATGTCTTCAGTTATTTCCAATTCATATGAACAAATCTAGATATTAAGTCATCAGTATTATCAACATATGTGTCAAATCCAAAAAATAAGTCTTCAGTTATTCCAATCCAATTCATGAAGTCAAATCCAGTAATAAAGTCTTGAGTATGTTCCAATAAAAACGTCAAATCCAATATTCAGCTCTTCAAAAAAGCTTACACCTCATCCAGACATTCCAAAAAGTCATTTGACCAACAAAATATAGGTACAATGCTTCAATAAAAATATATACAATTTTAAGCAAGTTTTAAATTTAGCATCATATTTACAGCATACACACAGTATTATGTACAAAATTAAACAAAGGTAAATAAGTAGACGACTCCTTCAACAAACCAGTTACTGAGAGCGGGATTCGATTAGAAGCTCCATAAATCTCAAGCAACTCATCCATCAGCACTAGGCGCTGAATGCCAAAGGATGAGCAACTAAACAGAATGTGATCTATAGACTGAACCTCTTGCTTTTGACAATGATCGCAATAAGGGGAAGAGACAAAGTTTTTACGATGGAGATGAAAATTTAAACGACAATGACCAATGCGCATACGAGTAATTATGGTGTAAAACCTACGATGCATGTAAGTTTTAAACTTACAAAACCAAGGCTTACTATTAACTTGGTTATCTAACAAAGCATACAAATGAGCCTTATTCTCAACTTCTGTAAAATGATACCAATGTCTTCCCCAAAGAACAGTCATACGCTGTTTTAGATTACTTATAATATCAGAATATGGCAAGGTCACAGCTAAGTCCCTGCTGTCGGGAACCAGGGACAAGTCAGATGCATTAGCAATAGTTCTAGCTAGGTAGTCGGCGTTTTCATTACCAGAAACTCCTTTATGAGACGGAACCCATACAAAATCTATTTTAATACCAATTAAAGATAGTTCTAACCATAATTCTTTAATGGAAAAAATTAGATAGCAAGTGCTAGCATTCATTTTGTTACTCGATAAACTTATTAATACACTCATACTATCGCTTACTATGACCCATTCTTTACTATATTGATTATGTTCTTTAACATGTTTCAAAGCAAATAATATGGCAGTTGCTTCAGCAGTAAAGATACTTGCATTTTTATTGATATTAAACCCAATACCTTTATTAATTTCAGGTTGATAAATTGCAAAGGAAACAGCATTATTATTTTTGGCACCATCCGTATAAATAAATTTACAATTAGACCATTCTGACAACAATAAATAAGCCTCCTCTTTGGAAGTTAGCTTTGAATCTATTACAATTTTTATATCGGGATATTTACTCTTAAAAGAGCCTGTGTAACAGGGAAGAAGGTCATTATCAAGATGTATATTTAACTCCTGCAAAGAGTGAAAGAAAGAAGTAAAATCCTGAAGAACATACATGCGCCTTTGAAAAGGCGATGATTGGAAAGAAATCAAGTTGTAAAGAAGATCGTTCTTAGGCAAGCTGTATAACTTTAAAATAAATCTTTCTTTTAAATAACGAAATCTAATATGAATAGGAGGAAGATTCGATTCAATTTGCATAGCAGCGATAGGACTAGTTTTAAATGCACCCAGTATTGTCCGCATACATTTGTTTTGTATTTTATCTAATGAATTTACAATTTTATCATCTCCAGCTAAACATAGAAAACCATATTCAAAATGACTTCGAACTAGAGACTTATACAAGATTAACAAAATTTTGGGGTCTGCACCCCATGAAGTGGCGCACAGCGATTTTAACACATTGTATGCTTTGTTAGCTTTGGTTATAATACTGTCAGCATATTTTATCCAGGAAAGTTTTGAAGTAAATATAACACCTAAAAACTTTATTAGATCATATGAAATAGGCAGTGATATGTCATTGTACAAAACTGTGGGCAAACACATGCTTTTGCGACCAAAAATAAAAACTTTGGTTTTAGTCTAATTTACATCTAAGTTCAGATAAGCAAAGTATTTATGTAAGTTGATTAATGCCTCATTAATAGTCAAAGCTAATTGATTTAAATCAGATCCTGACACATAAACAACCAAATCATCTGCATACTGCAGATTTTTAACCTTTGTTCCTAGAATAAGATTTAGTCTCCTAATGTACAAAATAAAAATTAAAGGGGATAAGATACCTCCTTGACAAACCCCTAAAGAAGATAATCTTGGGCCATATAAGTGATTGTTAAATTTAACAAAAACCTTCCTGTTTGTTAAAAACATTTGTAAGAAATTTATTATTTTGCCAGGTAACCCTATCATTGACAGCTCTCTACATAAAACGGAAATATTGACACTGTTAAATGCACCTGGAATGTCAAAGAATACCGAAAGAAGATACTGATTATTATATATGCTGTTAAGTGCATCAAGTTGCAACTGACAAATACTCTCACGAGAAGACCGACCTTTACGAAAACCAAACTGATTGCAGGGTAACAGACCATTTTGTTCGACAAAAAATTCCAACCGTTGCTTTAGAAGCTGTTCAAAAACCTTTCCTACACAAGATGTGAGTGCTATAGGTCGATATGAGTCGGGTAACAATTTATCTTTATCAGGCTTTAAAATTGGGACCAAGCAATCTGTTTTCCAATCATCAGGAATTAAGTTTTCTTCCCACAGCTGATTTAATATGTTTAAAAAGGTCTTTAGATTTTGTGAACTTAAATTTTTCAGTAAAATATATGGTATTCCATCAAGACCAAAGGATGTATCTCTTCTTGAAAATAGGGCAGATTTAAGCTCTTGCAAAGAAAACGGTTCAGTAAGATACTTATCATTATCATTTTCTGTGTGAACATAATTTAAAGACTCATTAAGCACAAAATCAGGAGTGTATTTCTTAAGAAAATCTGATATCCAACTATTATTACTAGCGTGTTTTGAAATGAATGTTTTATTAAATTTCCGCATGTAATTCCATATTAATGTCAAAGGAGTGCACCGGTTAAATGAGTTACACAGATTTATCCAACGATTACGCCGTTCAGTCTTAAGAACAAGCTTTTTAAGGGCTCGAAGTCTTTTAAATTCTATATAATTCTCTTCACTAGGTTCACTTTTAAATTTTATATAAGCATGTTTTGAATTAAGTACAGCTTCTGAACACTTTTGATTCCACCAAGGCAGCCGGGGAAATTTCAAAGATTTTGGTGTACACGGATTAGAACTATTCAAAGACCTATGTCTAGGGATGGACTCTACAGCAGTAGATCGCAAAATATTACAAAACAGATTGAGCGCATCTATCGAAGACATATTTTCAAAATCAATATTAGCCAAACAAAAATCAACTGATTGCCTGTACATTTTCCAATTCACCTGTTTGTAATTTGGGTGAATGGGCAAATGTACATTATTACATATTGGATTACTTTGTGAGCTATTTTCATTACCAACTATCATTTTTATCATTACAGGCAAATGATAACTGCTGCCAAGAGGACAATCCATAACAGACCAATCACATGAAAGTGCCAATGATGGAGAAACGAAAGTTAAATCCAGAGCATTAGGACGCCAAGAAGAAGAACCAGTTGTAGTAGTTTGACCATTATTTAAAAGAACCAAGTCATTGCCATCAATAATATCTAAGACATCTCTACCTCGAGGCAATGTATCAACACAGCCAGCCCCATGACATATGATGAGCATTTAGATCGCCTCCAAAAAGCATTGGCTGCGGAATAGATTTTATCAAAGCATCAAATTTACTTTTATTAAATGGGGGATCAGAATTTGATGGACTATAAAAACTTACTACACTCAGCTGCTTGTTGTTTATAATTATTTGTACACAGATATTTTGTAGAGCATTGTCAAAATAAGTTTTAATATTAGAATATACTATATTGTTATGAATAAGTATTGCTACACCATTATGTTTATTACCACAGTCATTTCTAATGACATTGTATCCTTTAATTGAAAATTTTTGATGTTGTTTTAACCAGGTTTCAGAAATGATTGCTATGTGAATGTTATTTTCATATAAGAATCTAGTAAAGATTAGCCTATTGCTTATTATACTCTGAGCATTCCACTGCACTATGTTCAATATGTCCATAAAGAAAAAAAATTAAGGTTGTTTCCTGAAAGTGTTTTTAAGTGTTTCTTTTATATTGTTAGAATTTATTGGCGTTTCTTTATCAGCACAAATTTTAACTATAGCTTCCACAAGTAGATTCATAAATCTGTCAGATTTGGTCAGATTACTTAGATGGGTGTCAATATATTTTGAGCCGAGCTGCGGAAATGCAACGTCACAAAACAAATCGGAATATTTAGCACTACGTGATTTTAACTTATTTTCCTCAATTTTCTGTTTTTTAATTGGACATGCAGCAGATATAGCCACGTGATCCCCACCACAGTTTGCGCATTGTGTTTTAACCTTATTACAATTTTTGAAATTATGAGGTTCAGCACAAATTGAACATACTTCATTATTTTTACAATACTTTGCTATATGACCAAATTTCATGCAACGAAGGCATTGCTTTACTGGAGGAATATAGATCCCTACTTCGTGCCTCCAATGGTCAAGTGTTACATATTCAGGCAACTGTACAGAGGCAAAAGTCACGGCAACCGTCTGAGTTGGAACCATTGAGACGATACCCAGCGTGTCTTTTACCCGCCGCATAAACCGTCTTACGCTTATCACCTTTTTACTGGAAGCTATTAATTGGAAAATCTTCTGGTTCGAATAATCAATCGGCACTGAAGTGAGAACACCCGTAACCTCGGTCTCAGATGCTGGGATTGAAGCATTCATGTGAATTTCATTTAATAATTTTTCATTTTTTAGGAAGACATTGGCGTGATTTGGGAGATCGAACATAATCCCAACTTTGTATGCATTAATTGTTCTTAGATGCATCACGCCCGACACGCGATGCTTTCGGATTGCATTGGACAAAGCAAGTCTATCTTTGTCAGAAAATTTGTGGTCATCCTCTCTGTGATTCAGAAAAACAATAAATTCTTTCTTAGCTGAATTTTCGTCGTACAACCTGTAATAACTTTTGGCCCTGAAAGGACTTCTCTTTGTCATCTTCTTTAGTCTTCTTTTTTGCAGGTATGCGCTCCGAGGGCGCACCTGTATCCGCATCAGAACTACTTTCAGATTGAAGATCTGGCTCCGGCTCCAAGCCCTCCAACCGAGAACGCTTTCCCGTACGCTTCCCCATGACTGGGGAAGCGCACCAAACCGATAACCAAATCAACTATGAATTAAAATTAAAATTAAGACTAAATATGTACAAATTAACACCTAAAATTAATTTACAATAAAATATTTTATCAAGCGCGCCTATCACTTTCAACGTTCCCGCCAAAAAAAAAAAAAAAGAAAACTCCTATGAAATGCGTCAGATGACACTGACTTTAAAATCGTCCCTGTTTCATCCAGTGTGGCTGTACAACAATATTTGTTAATTTAGAAGAAGAATTGGGACTCTTAATTAATTCATATTTCAAATATTTATCCTTCCTGCAATACTAAACTTTTGAAATTTTTGGTATATAAATAATGCATTAAATTTATGAGAATGACAGCTATATTGGATGGCAACAGTCATGCGTTGTCAACTTGTCAAAATATCTTATTTTTCTTTATATTTCAAATTCTAACGTCTAATTGACATTTGACTTGACTTTGTGTTTTTCCATATTTTGGTGAAAATTTAATTATTCTTTCTGGATTTCCTGGAACTCCTTTGCTCGCGCGCGCGCGTGCTTGTGTATTATTTTTGAGACAGAGACTCGTTATTTTTGATATGGTATATGGTATGTATAAACGACACGCTGTGATGCCTTTGTTGTGTCCGTCCGAGAAAACCTCAGGGGAGGATTCTTTGCCAGTTTTCCCAATGATGATTTCCGGTAAGTCAAAAACATAACTTAGCTACAGGTACACATTTACCGTTACTTTTTTCATAGTGGACGTTTTTAAGGTTCTGTAGTCAACATGGAAGCCTTAATATTTTCGCCATGTCCGTCTGTTCGTCAGTCCGTCTGCAGCTTAGCTTATTACTAGAAAGCTGTAATTCGGCATAGATAAATCAATCACGCCGACAAAATGGTAGGGACAATAACATATATAAAAAATATATTTAAGGGTACTCCTACCCCTAAACTGTGGAAGTAATTTAAGTACTCGTTAAACTCATGGAGTGGGCTATCGTTGGGTAGCTTAGCAGGGTCACTATCCACTAGGCCAATTTACTCGTCAAATGATGATTGATGGTTGTATCCCCTGAACAAAAAGATGATTCATGTACTATTTTATTTAATTCTTTCAATGTATTTCAGTTTCGCCTGCAGTCCTGCAAACTTGATTTTTCCTGTGGAGTCTCACCATGTGCCTTCAAGATCAGTGCCTAAAAATATCCCATATCGGTAATAAGAATTTTAAAGTATTTTTTCTTAATTTCACATGTACGTTTGAATCCCAAGCAATAAGGATATGCGCCTGTCCTCAGATATTAACTGTTCGTCATCATGGTCGTCCACACGTCGTCCATCCGTCCGTCTGTCTATAACCATCAGTCTTCGTGTCCGTATCTGTGTCCTATGTGTATATATTATTATTATACCCGTATCCAGTACACTGTCGTGAGCACTATATATAAAAACGATACTTCCAGCAAGAATCACTCTCTATTCATAATGTTACTTGACGCTTTCAGGGGAACAATGAGTAGGGCAAGTCTTGATTGTTTTTAGGGTTCCGTACTTCAAAAGGAAAAAATGGAACCCTCCTAGGATCACTTTGTTGTCCGTCCGTCCGTCTGTCCCGTCCGTCTGTCAAGACCCTTTTTCTCAGAACCGCGCGTATGTATCAAGCTAAAATTTATACCAAATACTCAGGTCTACTGTGCCTTGAAGCTGTGAAAAAATCAAACTTTTAAGCCAACGCAATCAAAAGATACAGCCGTTTATGCCGCAAATTTTCGAAACTCGCAAGGGAATCAAAACCTACAGGGTACTTCCCGTGAACTCAGAATCTTGAAATATGGTACGAAGCAACGTCTTATAGCACAGATAAAGAAAAAATTGCCCGAGGTGCGCGAGTCCTACTCGCATTTGGCCGGTTTTATTTTCTTTTATACTACGATGGTCTACGGTGGAGCATGTTAAACGCAATGCCAATCCTTTATTGATTTGAGGTATTTTTCAACTTCGACGGTAGCAAGCAAGCATATGGTCTGCTTGATGGTAAGCAGACACCGTAGCCTAAGGACGCTTACGATTCCAGAAAAGTCTTAAATTCATTGCCGATTCTTAAATGATGTGGTTTTCTTTTTAACTTTGACGGTGGTAAACCAGCAAACGGTCTGAGTGACGGTAAGCAGACACCGTAGCTTATGGACGCCTACGATTCCAGAAGAGTCCTAAACGCATTGGCGACCCTTTATTTATTTGAGGTAATTTTAACTTTGACGGTAGCAAACAATCATAGGGTCTGCGTGATGGTAAGCAGACACCGTAGCCTATGGACGCCTACGATTCCAGAAGAGTCTTAAACGCATTGGCGACCCTTTATTGATTTGAGGTATTTTTAACTTCGACGGTGGCAAACAAGCATATGGTCTGCGTGATGGTAAGCAGAGACCGTAGCCTATGGACGGTTACGATTCCAGAAGAGTCTTAAACGCATTGGCGACCCTTTATTGATTTGAGGTATTTTTAA
This sequence comes from Epinotia demarniana, assembly GCA_945867215.1. NCBI lineage: Eukaryota > Metazoa > Arthropoda > Insecta > Lepidoptera > Tortricidae > Epinotia > Epinotia demarniana. The sequence goes on along the minus strand of OX244268.1, from coordinate 10,392,542 downwards.
CTTCGACGGTGGCAAACAAGCATTTATGGTCTGCGTGATGGTAAGCAGACACCGTAGCCTATGGACGCTTACGATTCCAGAAGAGTCTTAAACGCATTGGCGACCCTTTATTGATTTGAGGTATTTTTAACTTCGACGGTGGCAAACAAGCATTTATGGTCTGCGTGATGGTAAGCAGACACCGTAGCCTATGGACGCTTACGATTCCAGAAGAGTCTTAAACGCATTGGCGACCCTTTATTGATTTGAGGTATTTTTAATTTCGACGCTGGCAAACAAGCATATGGTCTGCGTGATGGTAAGCAGAGACCGTAGCCTATGGACGCTTACGATTCCAGAAGAGTCTTAAACGCATTGGCGACCCTTTATTGATTTGAGGTATTTTTTACTTCGACGGTGGCAAACAAGCATATGGTCTGCGTTATGGTAAGCAGACACCGTAGCCTATGGACGCTTACGATTCCAGAAGTGTCTTAAACGGATTGTAGACCCTTTATTGATCTGAGGATTCGTTGTGTTCATGGATGGAGACAAGACAAACGCGGCACTCATCACATCCTCGGGAGCTCTGGCGGCCTGACTCACCGACAGGAACACAGTATCACATACCTACAGAGAAAGTGGTGGCGTTATTCTGGCTGCTTTGTTCTATAAGGTGATAGGTACTTCCTTAGTTGAGCTGGTCTAATTATGAGCGAGATAACACTGCGCTGTTTTAGATGTGAAGGTAGACCTCTCTTAAATCTTTACGTTTGAATTACATGGTCAGTTAATCAGGTCTTTATTCTAAAATACATTATAAGGATCCGATAATTTCAGTACGTGCCTGATAGCGGGAGTCTACAGACAGTTACAAAATATCTACTTAAAATGGGATAACCAACGGAAGCAAAAACTGTCTTACGAATATCACTGCCTTGTCTTTACTATTTAAACTAATATTGTATTCATCGCTTATAAATACCTACCATTATCAGTAATAATAGTCACAGGAAAATATTACCTATTATTATTACTTAACTCTATACTAAACTATTATAAAGAAGTAATGTCCGTGAGATTGTTTATAAAGGGGTGGGGTTAAACCCTGCCACAACTGTCTCGATTTCAAAAACTATTTCACGAGAGTATAGAATGCGCTCTCTGGATGTTCATCCAGCTATCTCTAACTATATTCCCGCGGCTTGCATTTTCTCTACGACAGGTAGTCTATAGTTATATACTAATATTACAAAGGGGGTAATGTTTGTTGCTTTGCAAATTTGTATGCTCAGGTAATCTCAGGATCTACTCATACGATTTCAGAGATTCTTGCGCCGGTATTATATGGAATGGACATGCTATATTTTAACCCACAGCTTTAGTAAGTCAAGCCAATATAAGTGAACGCCGCGGTGCCCCGTAGTTACATCACGGGAAGAGGGTTGCGACGTCTGGTGCCTGGCTTCAATAGCCTCGGACTAAGTGGGCTGACCTAGCGAGGTCGCTAGTCCGAACCGCAAAGTAGGTCGACGCGCCCACAAATTAGCATGTGTGGCCGTCGACTGTTTACTGCAGCAGCGGAGGCACGGTGCGAGCGTGACGGGAGCTCAGTTGTCGTCGCGCTCACACACAAGCGGGATCCACAGGCGGAAATAAAACTCCGATACTCTTGAGAAAGCTTGATGGCACGGCTGGTTGGTTGGAGCGAGATGGGTATATGTTGCTCTAGTGATAGTCGAGCTTGTTATGAGAACATTTTGCTTATACTCCACCTCATATATAAACCTTCCAACATTACCATAAAGTGAAACATCTTTATTTCAAATAAACAATCATTTCTTTACACAAATTCGTCTTAGGTTTTTAGCGTTTGCATTCCAGTACCGTCTTAATCTAGGTAAACCTAGGTCTTAAATTATGTTAATCTTGTACAGAATTACTTAGTGCATAATTGTTAATAGGCTAAATGAATACATTGCAAATAGTTTAGGCGAAATACCTATCTAAACACTGAACCTTTGTAGTTTTATATAAATTAATACTTTTGATTCCTTTGTTATATCTAACAGAGGTCGTAAGCACTATTCTCAGTTATTTCATTAGATTAATATAACACTGTAGATTATTGATGTAGTAAAGTTTACTGTATTAAGCTTAAGGCTTGTCTAATATTTATGAATTATGAGCATAGTGCAAGCGAAAACTACCATAATATGAGCTATGCAAAGGAAATGATTATAATACATGTTTCTAATTAGCTTGAAGAGCTTTACCTACCGTGGCATAGTGCCGCTTATGCAAATTTACTACAGAAAAAGGAGGCAAGTTATTAACTTTACTATCAAGCTTGTATGTAAACAACTCATGTATCTAGAATATAATTATGGTTACAAAATTAATGCAATTATATGCAGATTCTACTGAATATAAAGAAAAGCTTGCTAGAAGCTAGTGAAAGCTCTTAAGGTTAAAACTTATGCTAAATCCTTAACTACGTTCGGCGCATTGCCGTTTTAAGCAGAATTAATTACGGATAAGCAAAGGTTGTTTTGTGATTCTACTGTCGAATGTAAATTAAGTAAATTTAGAAAATATGGAAACAACCTTGTATGAAAACTAAATGAACCCAGCTTTGGTTATGTGACTGAAAGCTTTGCAAAGCGCACTCTGAAAGCTTTGCAGCCACCGGCTTTTCAGGCGGCCAGGCCAAAGTCACAATCAATGAGGAATATTTGAATCATGAGGCACACCTACCAAAGGTGTGACCTCTATAAATGGTACAACTTGGTCTACCTATTTATGTTTGGAGCTTAAAGCTCTTAACGGAGGCTTTTACCTACACGTTATTGTCAAGTCCGGGTATATTTGGATGGTTAGTAAACTAAACCAATCCGCTCATATAAGATGTTAACTGTAGGAGAAAGTATCTTGACATAAGTCTGAAACCTATGAACCAAAGAGAGCTGTTAAGATGGTAAAATAAAGAGTCAAAGCTATGTATTTGTCTTACAGACGGCTGCCTTGAACAGTCTCCCCCTAATACGTAAGCACAAGAAATATGCTAACCAAGGTAGCTTAATCGAACAAATATGAGTATAAATTTGTCAATCCAAATTTCGTTCTCACCTTTACAATACATGCGTGTACATCAATTCTCAGGTACTACTGAAGCGCGCGCCGCAGTCACATATACGTATCGATTAAAAACGAAATAAAATATCGCGCGCCGCGCTTACTACTTATTTTTCGTATTGTAGGTGGATCGAAATACTCCCATTCAAATCTACCCACCATACATTTTATGATTAGAACGAGACGCAAGATAACAAGCGCCTGCTCGCTCAGTGCTCTTTTTAAATGTAGGTGGATTGAAACAGTCCCATTCACATCTACCCACCACATGTTTTATAATTAAAACGAGATGCATAATATCGAGCGCCTGCTTGCTCAATACGCTTTTTTCTTATGTGGGCGGATCGAAATGTTTCCATTCACATTTACGCACTACATGTGTTTATAATAGTAGATGGGAATAAGACTACGAAATTTACTAAATAATGACTGTCTTGAACAATCTCCCCCCAGTACGCAAGTACAAAAACTAATCAAGACTAGTCGAATCTATCAGTACGAGTCTCGAGGTCGGGCGACGGATGAGTCCAGCTGATGTTCTTACCTCTGTGACACGTACCTTGCCATCAGGTCCAGGATAAACTTTCTCTATACGCCCGCGGGGCCAAATACCTCTAGGCAAAGTGTTGTCCGCTATTAAAACAATATCGCCGGGTTTTAAGTTTGGCGAGTAGGAGGCCCGCTTGCGTGGTAACAAAGTTGGTTTATATTCTATGAGCCACTTCTTCCAGAATCTCTCAGCGAGCTGCTGAACTTCTTGCCAGCTATTTTTAAGAGATTTTTTATCGCTGAAACTACCGAAAGGCATCATGTCATTACCTAACGTACTCTTTACTTGCCTAGAGGCAAAAATTTCAACAGCCACCAACAAACGACTGAGAGCGCGCTGCAATCTGACGAAACGTGAAAAACGCTGCGGATCTGGCAGGTGAGCGAACCTATCCTTGGTGACATTGCCGGCGGTGGCAGTATTAACCGGTTTACGTTCTTCACCGGTGTTAGACGTAGCCTGTACTATCGTTTTAATTTTAGGCCACTTATCTGGAGACTCTAAAATAAACTGAGGGCCTCTAAACCACCGGTGATTTATATCGAAATCTGATTTTATACCGCGTGTCGCAATGTCCGCAACATTTTCACTGGTCGGTACCCAGTGCCAATCGGATGGTCTCGTAAAAGTCTCTATTTCGGCTAAGCGATGTGCTACGAACGGTTTAAATGTCCTAGGATCCGAGTTTATCCAAGCGAGTACGGTTCGAGAATCAGTCCAGTAGTAGGACTGGCAGATTTCGTAGTCCGTTTCACGCCGGACCGCGTCTGCCAGTCTGCAAGCTAAGACGGTTGATTGTAATTCAAGTCTAGGTATCGAAATACACTTTAAAGGTGTTACCCTAGCTTTACTACTGACCAGATGTGATGTTTTATTGCCGTCAAAGTCGGTAACTACAATGTATATCGCAGTTGCAAAAGCTTTCTCGCTCGAATCGCAAAAGGCGTGCAGATAAGCTGGTCCTTTCGATCTAGGTATATGCCTAGGTATAGCAAGATCTTGTAATAAGTCCAGACTATCCAACCACTCGCGCCATGCTTTGCTTAGATGTTCGGGTATCGCTTCGTCCCACTGGCAAGACGCCCTCCACAAACCTTGAATTAGCATTTTGCCTAAAATCGTTACTGGTGTCGCCATGCCAGTCGGATCGAAAACGCTAAACACTGCGCTTGTGACCTGTCGTTTCGTAGGTACCCTAAGTCCCTTGACTACGTCTATAGGTGTATTGCGTAGATTCAAGTTGAAACCTAAGCTGTCATTTTGGTGGTTCCACAAAAGTCCTAAGGTACGCTCGTGGTCCGATTTTCCTATTATCGTGGTAGAGTCCTTAGACACATCCTTAACGTTGCACACAGCTCTAGGTTCATTAGATGCCCAGCCACGTAGCGTGAACGAGGCCTTTCTGAACACCTTGTCCATGTCGCTAATGGTTTTCTGCGCCTGCTCTACCGTGTCAAATGCGCCCAAAAAATCGTCTACATAGAAGTTACGTTCCGTGAGTCTAGCTAATTCAGGATACGTATCGCGATATTCGTTTGCGTTTTTATTCTTAACATAAATAGCTGTAGCAGGATTCGACGCACTACCAAAAATCAAAGACGTCATTCTATAAGTCTGTGGAGGCGAGTCCCTGCTTTCCCCGCGCCATAAAAATCGTAAACTATCGCGATCCGCTTCTATGACTTTAACCTGAAGGAACATTTGCTTTATGTCCGAAATTACCGCTATACGACCCTCACGAAATCTTATCAAAACTCCGAAAAGCGATTGAATTAAATCGGGACCAGGTAAAATCGCGTCATTTAGTGCTTTACCGCTTGTTCTACACGCAGCATCAAAAACGACTCTACTTTTTCCTTTTTGGGGGTGAATAACATTAAAATGCGGGAGGTAAAAGGCGCGCGGTGAGTCCGTGATAGAGTCAACTCTTTCAGCGAAACCTTGTTCTATAAGATCATCCATCTGCCTATTATATTCAGCCTTAAGTTCCGGGTCTCTATCTAGTTTTTTCTCTAACGTGTATAAGCGTCGCAATGCGTGAGCTTTATTATCCGGTAGAGTCTCATCATCAGTTTTCCACAATAAACCTGCTTCAAACCTATCCTCGTTAGGTATACGCTTACACGTAGATTCTAGCAACTTAACAGCTCTATCTTCTGGATCGTTAATTTGTTTACGCGGCTCTATGCCCAATGACTCTATACTAAAGTGCTCGCGTATCAAAGCTAGAGCTGGATCTTGATTATCGCAAGTAGGTTTAATGTGATTAACTGCCCCTAACAATTTACGAGGAAGATCGTTAACTCCATGAAGCACCCAACCGAGGTGCGTCAGGGATGCACAGGGTAAAGCTCTACCTGCTTCACATACTTGCCTACTCACTATCAAATGCCATGAGTCTTGACCTATAAGTATAGTGGGTTGTGCTGACTCGTAACACAACTCATCTTCTAAATGCCGTAAATGAGCACATTTACGAACGACCGACCTATCTACAGCTTGCGACGCAAGGTTCAACTTATCTATCGTATGCGCGGTAAAATCATGAAACTCTCTACTAGAGGTACCTCTAATTCTAAGTTTTACTCGCGAAGAATCGTTGTCTATCACCTCGTGACCACCTACTCCTTCGAAGGAGAGGGTTTCCCGTTTACCGGGATGCGAAACTTGCAAAGCTATATCCTTCTGGATTAACGATAGCGTCGCGCCTTCGTCCATCAAAGCGTATGTAGAGATGGTACCTTTTGAACCCTTTAGCTCTACCGGAATTATTTTTAAATACGCTTGAGACTGGTTCGAGTAGTTAACCGAACTAACTTGCTCTTTAGTCGCTACGGTCTTTTCTTTACGCTCTAAGCTCTTTTTCCTGCCATGCAATAAAGCATGGTGGGATGCCTCGCATTCTCCCTTCCCACATGGGTTATATTTGCATTTATTGTATGAGGATTTATGCAAGTCACCTAAACACCGGAAACAGAGCTTATAGCGTTTTAAAACGTCCCATCTATCGTTAACGCTCAGCTTAATAAAGTCAGCACAACTTGCTACAGGATGATTGCCTGCGCAAACTGCACACTTACTTTTCTGACTGTTATTAGCAGAGACGTTATTCCTATTTTCCTGTGGTTTAAACTTCCTATCATTATTACGCCTAGACTTGAAGCCGCCTCGCGTTGTGCGCTTGTTTGCCGTTGCAACATAATGTTGCTCCGAATCGGCTTCACTATCAGAATCATTTGATATAGGTAGAGTTTTCCTATCCTGCCTATGTGACGCAGACGCGCGAGAGTCGTGACTTGATACGGAATTGTCATCGTAGAAATCACTACCTCCCTCATCGTCGGACGACACCGAGCTCTCCCTATACCTATGCCGTGAATTAATGTTATTCACCCTACGTGAGCGCACACCCGACTTGATCTTGGATTGTTCGTACGCGAACATACAGTTAAAGTTCTCACTCAAGTCCTTCAAAAATCTTGACAATGATAAGAGTTCCGGCACATCATCAGCGTTGTTCTTGTACCTATACCACTCAAATCTAACTATATTATTCATTTTTTCTACTATACGGCTAACTAATTCAGGAGCGTATAGGTACTGTGGCTTATTCAGGGCTTTAATAGAGGCTACTACATTACACACACGATTGCTGAATTCAGAAATGTTCCGACTATCATCGCTCAATCGCGGCATCCGCTTGACATTCTGAATTTCAGACAAAATAATTACGTCTGGCTTGCCGAAAGCTCTATCTAAAGCGGCGATTACTTCGTAAGGATTACTGCATGTGTGTAACATAGACCTTACTGACTCACGTGCCTGTCCCTTGACTGCCTTCCGAAGGCGTCCCATATTAGCTATGTCGGAGAACGAACTCTCCGTATCTAAATAAACACGTTTAAATGCAATCCAATCCGAGGGATTGCCGTCAAAAAAGGGCAAGTCACCTATATATTTGCCCGAGGTGAATTGCTGTGGCATGGGTGAAACGTGGTTGTCAGTCCTATTCATACTGATGGCTTGCACTATAGCGTCGCGTAGAGCGCTAATTTCCCCAGCCGCATTGTTTGGGCTGTGGTTCCTATCTACACCCTCGGTTTCTTGGGGTCTATGCTGTGGTGGCCTACTGCTACCTGGCTGTCCCAGAGTGGGAGAGGCGTTAGCTACGTTTCTACCATGCGTGGCTTCGTTGGGCAAACAAAAAGGGTTGGGCGGCGGCGCTCTTATAACCGAATGTTGACTTTCAGCTAACAACAATTCGTACCTAGAAGCGGCATAAGCGACGGCTGCCCTGGCTTGCTCCAACTGCGACGCGCGGAGTTCCGACTCCGCACGTAGTCTAACTAACCTATTGTCTTCAGCTCTTACGGCGTCATAATCAGTGGCGTCAATGACCCTAGGTGGCGTTTGTGCCCGCTCACCTTCTACTGAACCGGTTCCCGAACCACTACGCGGATTTACAACTTGATCGACAACGCCCGCGTGAACTACGTTGCCTACATTCGCGCCTAAACTGTTGGCGTCTAAAATATTTGCGCCCAAAGGGTTGGCGTCTTGTAGGTTCGCGCCTAAACTATCGGCGTCTAAAATTTTACCGTTATTGGCTAGAACGGGGTTCTCATCCTCACCGCTGTGTGACTCCTGCCTACTCCTCGACCTCGTTACTCGACCCTCCCCCTTACCTGTCATCCTAACCTTACCCCCCTAACACTAACAGTCCCTACCTGCCTAGCACTAACAGGCCCTATCTGCTCGCTCGGCGTACTACCGTATTGATGCCGATTGAGAATGGGAACGTAGGGAGGAAGGAGGTGATAGGTACCGTCTGGCAGAGGACCACTGTGCGATATAGGTGCTCGGGACGTGGTGGAACGCCACGCCCTTCAGCTTGCCAACCTGTGGCCAAACACCGCAAAGTATCAATACCAGCAAACGGCCGAGTTATAAAGACGCTCTGAAAAGAGCGCTGCAGTAACCACTCGGTATACCGCACTAAGACGTGTTATGAGCTCTGGTTGACACCGTTAGGCCAGAGCCACGCCACCTACCAGATTACAACGGGGATTGACATATACCCGGTTCTGATAGGATTTACTGATGCTCGATGACCACCACGACTTGATGCTTCGATTTCGAAGTCTTCCTCGCTGGTGTGTCTTCCTCGCTGGTGTGTCTTCCTCGCTGGTACGCCTTTTCTTGCTTCTTTATCCCTGTTGAGGGCTTTTCGGTCTTGAGGCTTCGTTATCCCTATTGAGGGCTTTTCGGTCTTGAGGCTTCTTTATTCGTTAACCCTTTTGAGGGCTCTTCGTGCTTGAGCCTTCTTTATCCCTATTGAGGGCTCTTCTTGTTTCTGCTTTCTTTCTTCATTAACCCTGTTGAGGGCTTTTCTTGCTTGAGAGTTCTTTGTTCTTATTTCCTGGCAGCTTCTTCGTACGGCGCAGATTGTTCGAAGATCACTTTCTTTAAGGCCAATCCAACAGCTTGATTGTTAGAAAGGAATCTTCTTTAAGGCCAATCTGTTCGCGCTGAACTGCTTGCTTCAAATGGCAGCTTCTCGTACGAAGCTTGAAGATTGTTAGAGGATGTCTTCTTTAAAAGGGCCAATCTAATGCTTGATTGATAGAAGAATCTTCTTTAAAGCCAAATCTTCTGCTTGAACTGCTTGCTTCGTCAGGGATCCGGCTCGAAGGACCATTGAACGCCGCGGTGCCCCGTAGTTACATCACGGGAAGAGGGTTGCGACGTCTGGTGCCTGGCTTCAATAGCCTCGGACTAAGTGGGCTGACCTAGCGAGGTCGCTAGTCCGAACCGCAAAGTAGGTCGACGCGCCCACAAATTAGCATGTGTGGCCGTCGACTGTTTACTGCAGCAGCGGAGGCACGGTGCGAGCGTGACGGGAGCTCAGTTGTCGTCGCGCTCACACACAAGCGGGATCCACAGGCGGAAATAAAACTCCGATACTCTTGAGAAAGCTTGATGGCACGGCTGGTTGGTTGGAGCGAGATGGGTATATGTTGCTCTAGTGATAGTCGAGCTTGTTATGAGAACATTTTGCTTATACTCCACCTCATATATAAACCTTCCAACATTACCATAAAGTGAAACATCTTTATTTCAAATAAACAATCATTTCTTTACACAAATTCGTCTTAGGTTTTTAGCGTTTGCATTCCAGTACCGTCTTAATCTAGGTAAACCTAGGTCTTAAATTATGTTAATCTTGTACAGAATTACTTAGTGCATAATTGTTAATAGGCTAAATGAATACATTGCAAATAGTTTAGGCGAAATACCTATCTAAACACTGAACCTTTGTAGTTTTATATAAATTAATACTTTTGATTCCTTTGTTATATCTAACAGAGGTCGTAAGCACTATTCTCAGTTATTTCATTAGATTAATATAACACTGTAGATTATTGATGTAGTAAAGTTTACTGTATTAAGCTTAAGGCTTGTCTAATATTTATGAATTATGAGCATAGTGCAAGCGAAAACTACCATAATATGAGCTATGCAAAGGAAATGATTATAATACATGTTTCTATTAATTCTTTTTACCTACCGTGGCATAGTGCCGCTTATGCAAATTTACTACAGAAAAAGGAGGCAAGTTATTAACTTTACTATCAAGCTTGTATGTAAACAACTCATGTATCTAGAATATAATTATGGTTACAAAATTAATGCAATTATATGCAGATTCTACTGAATATAAAGAAAAGCTTGCTAGAAGCTAGTGAAAGCTCTTACGGTTAAAACTTATGCTAAATCCTTAACTACGTTCGGCGCATTGCCGTTTTAAGCAGAATTAATTACGGATAAGCAAAGGTTGTTTTGTGATTCTACTGTCGAATGTAAATTAAGTAAATTTAGAAAATATGGAAACAACCTTGTATGAAAACTAAATGAACCCAGCTTTGGTTATGTGACTGAAAGCTTTGCAAAGCGCACTCTGAAAGCTTTGCAGCCACCGGCTTTTCAGGCGGCCAGGCCAAAGTCACAATCAATGAGGAATATTTGAATCATGAGGCACACCTACCAAAGGTGTGACCTCTATAAATGGTACAACTTGGTCTACCTATTTATGTTTGGAGCTTAAAGCTCTTAACGGAGGCTTTTACCTACACGTTATTGTCAAGTCCGGGTATATTTGGATGGTTAGTAAACTAAACCAATCCGCTCATATAAGATGTTAACTGTAGGAGAAAGTATCTTGACATAAGTCTGAAACCTATGAACCAAAGAGAGCTGTTAAGATGGTAAAATAAAGAGTCAAAGCTATGTATTTGTCTTACAGACGGCTGCCTTGAACAGTCTCCCCCTAATACGTAAGCACAAGAAATATGCTAACCAAGGTAGCTTAATCGAACAAATATGAGTATAAATTTGTCAATCCAAATTTCGTTCTCACCTTTACAATACATGCGTGTACATCAATTCTCAGGTACTACTGAAGCGCGCGCCGCAGTCACATATACGTATCGATTAAAAACGAAATAAAATATCGCGCGCCGCGCTTACTACTTATTTTTCGTATTGTAGGTGGATCGAAATACTCCCATTCAAATCTACCCACCATACATTTTATGATTAGAACGAGACGCAAGATAACAAGCGCCTGCTCGCTCAGTGCTCTTTTTAAATGTAGGTGGATTGAAACAGTCCCATTCACATCTACCCACCACATGTTTTATAATTAAAACGAGATGCATAATATCGAGCGCCTGCTTGCTCAATACGCTTTTTTCTTATGTGGGCGGATCGAAATGTTTCCATTCACATTTACCCACTACATGTGTTTATAATAGTAGATGGGAATAAGACTACGAAATTTACTAAATAATGACTGTCTTGAACAATAAGTTTACATCTGTATGGCTTTTGTTCTTTTTTCAGATAAGTATGCGGAATAAGGTGGATGACGACAGTACGAGACTGACAGAAAATGATTTGGAACCCAAATGTAAGAAACGACTACTCGATCACGACGGAGCTGCATACAAATTTCGCCGGACGGAGGTGCGGTGCAGTGTGTCGTATCATACGGAATTTATATACAAACTTGCATATAACGAGCTTCGCACCTCCGTCCGGAGATGCGGCGCAGTGTGACATCCGCCTTAGCCTTGACTAGTCCAAGTGTAGAGTAAGTTGTGACAGATAATCCAATGTATGTACCAAAATAATGAAATATTCGCTGAATGTGATTATGAGCATGAAATGAGCTCTGCTCATATGAAAAACAAAACTAGAGAGTAGTATCAGGCGCGGGACACTCCGCGATTTACGTTCATCGCTACAAGTACATGCCGGTGCCCCAACGTTGGAGGGCCATAAATATTAATGTTTTGGCTGAGAAAAAAGCGCCTTTTGCAAAGATCAAATAAGTGTCCCTTCTGTACTTGTACTATTATCTATTCTGTGGTAGTATGGAGATGGAGTAAGAGTATGTGTTTACAGCGGCTGCCCAAAAGTTACCACAGAACCTCGGAAGTTAGAGCAAGTCCCACTTTTTAGATGGACTTGTTTAAATGATTTTTGTGTATTGAAATATCCAAAGAAAAATGCTAAGTCACACGCACAGTCTGCAATTTATCGCAACTTATAGGTAGGTAAATGAAAATATTCCTTATTTATGTGACTGCTCTGTTATAAGCTGTGATATTCTATAGAACAAATTTGTCACTTAAATTTAGTTATTAATACGGCCAGTATTTTTCAATCTCAACACCCGAAACAATTTCAGCAAAAAGTTTTAATGTAAAGTAACAAGTTTATGACATGTGTCGATATTTTCGACCTCTGTTGTTCGCATATATAAAATTAAACGTGTTTTTACCCAACTGCCCCGGGTGGAGGTTCAGTTACGTTTTACTAGTGCATGCATAGGTCCATAACATATGTACCAATTGTCCATATGTAGTTACCTACATTAGAAAGTAAATGGAACTAGAATATACTGAATCGATAATATGACGAAATAAATACGATTTTATCTATGTTCTCTATGCTTCTCAAAACTAACGAGTTCATTTTTTTCACAGATTGCTTTAAGAAATAGGATGAACTACTAATACAATTGAAAATAATAAAATGCCATTCAAAGTCATTAAAGAAAAAGTAAACCTTGAAGAGGTTGGAGTCAAGAACGGCGCGTGGCGGCGCGGCGGGCCTGTTCGTCTCGCTCTCTATGAACCCCATTACCCAGGCGGCCGAGCGAGTAACGAGCGGGCGATGCGAGCGGCGTCGTTTCATTGCTCAAAATATGTATGTGTGTGTTATGTTACAAGCAGAAATGTATTTAACGAACCTACTAGTGTGTTAACGTAAACAACTTCCACTTGAACTTCATAAAAGTTCATTGTGAATATCACTACATACCGACTAAGCGTTAATATCGCTAAGGTCTTCTAAGATACTATAGTATGAAACTTGGTTTTACCTATATCGGATAGCATAATTTTACTTTCCTGTCGCATAACAACTTTTTGATTATTAACGTTTAGCCTAATAAATATTATTTTAGTGAAATTCGAAATTCTTACGCACCTATATCACTTGTGCTCTAAAACCGACACTAGTCCCGATCGGGCAAGCTCTCGCAAGCTCACGCAAGTCAAGCCAAACACCCCCGTTTACACGCTTGCGCTTGTGGAGGCTTGCCAAGCCACTGCAAGCGTGTAAATGCACAGATACTCTATTGCATGGGTGGCGGTAGACCTGGCCATTGCCTGGCCGTTTTATATGTATACCTACACGTAGGAGGGTATAGGCCTCTCTTTCTAGTATTTAAAAGCATGTTTGGCCTAATCCATAATATGTTATGGTCGCCGTCATCGAAATAGACGAAGATGAGTCATATATATGTCGCAGGGAAATGGCCAAAACAGAGATTTGAAGAAATCTCTAAGGGATAAAATGGCGAATCCATTTTATCATTTGCCTAGAAAAATCAGTCATTTGATCAAATCTCTGAATCTGTTTATAGTGAAATGATAAAGTCTGTACTGTATTATGGTATAAGGTGATTTGATCAAATCTCTGAAACCTGGTTCAGTGTTACTCTACAATTAAGTTTGATCAAATCTCTCACATGATGTTTCAGGGATTTTATCAAATCACTGAACAATTGTGGTGAAATTAAAAAAAACGAGTTGCCTTTTTTGATCGAATTCATAAATTCACTAAACAGATTTAGGAATTCGATCTAATAACTGAAAAAAAAATCTAGGCAAATAATAAAATGGCTATTTTTACGAGTACATCCTGCGTGATTTGGTCATATCTCTTAGAGATTTTTTTGATATCTCAGACATGATTTAGTGAAAGGTAAAATAAAATGTCGAAAGTAGGTAATAAAGTTGTTTGTTATATCATTTTTTTTAAGATCTACGGTAGCCTAGTGGAAGAGCTACGGTAGCCTAGTGGTTCAAGCATGCGGCTGTCAAGCGGCGGTCGTGGGTTCGAATCCCGGCTCGTACCAATGAGTTTTTCGGAACTTATGTATGGAATATTTACCGTTAGCTTTTCGGTGGAGGAAAACATCGTGAGGAAACCGGTCTAATCCCAATAAGGTCTAGTTTTCCCTCTGGGTTGGAAGGTCAGATGGCAGTCGCTTTCGTAAAACTAGTGCCCATGCCAAATCTACGGATTAGGTGTAAAGGCGGACCCTGGACTCCTTTAGGGGCACAACCGGGAATAACGCTAGGAGGATGATGATGATGATCAGCTTTTTTAATCGAGTACAAGAATAGGTGGTTGTTAACCGGAATATAGATATTTTAAGGTGGTTCGCTTTCCATACATCTAATACTAGGGATTAGGAAGCCTAGCACTTCACTGCCCGGAACCCGACTAGTGAGCGAGCGCCTACGCCGTAGTCGCTTTCCGCTACATCTAGGGAAAGCCACGGGATTGGCTACGAACGTAGTGCGTTGCGATTCTTATTGCTTCGGTATACCTTATCCATTCCATATGATCATTAATAGGCGTGTCCACACCAGACGAGCGGTTCGCCCGACCCAGTCGGGCTCGGGCGAGCCGTCCTAATGCTCGGCCGCATGCGCTCGGTCGGTGTGGACGCGCGTTCGGGCAATGAAGCCAACGAAGGCCAGCAAAACCCATTTGTAGTCGTTCGTTGGCCTGGTGTGTACGCATCTGAACGAGAACCAACGAGCGTGCGACAGCCAACACCGAACATCGTTCGTTGGCGTTCGTCGGCTTGGTGTGCCCACACTATTAGTTATTCAGCACGGCTATCACGAGACGGCGCGCGAGCCCTCTCGATTTTTCTCGCACTATCCGTCTCTCTCTTATTAGAACACGTAGAACAAGATATAGTTCGAGAAAAATCGAGAGTATGTCGCGGCCGTCTCATGATAGACGTGCTGGTGGAGATGTTGATGATTTGCCAAAATGAAATGCAATAATAATCGGTGTATTATGGTTTTCAGGGACTGGTGATTTACCCGGAGAATGCGTGGATACTGCAGACATCTTGTTATTTTTCGACCAACTTTTTAATTCGGTGAAAGGCAGCTTTAGTAAACCGATCAAAGAAAAAAAAATCGATCAGCTGTGACGCCACGTTCACCACATCAAAAGTTGTGGTACAAGAGTTTGGCGGTTTTAAAAACCATGAAGTATGGTACTCAAACTGGCAAAAAAAGCGTTGTTCCTTCCATAACGAGTTGGGTCAAAACAATTGAGGTGTTCCAGGAAGTCACAAGATATAGTTGAATTATCGAGAACATGGAATTGCATTTTGTAGTGGTTGTACCGTTTGCAACAAAAGGAGAATAATTTTCTCTTAATTTAATAAAATTACATACCCTTATTTGACACTGACATTATTTTGGTATTTACTTCTTCAATATATAACAAACCTCTTTTTATGCTGATAGTACGGGAAAATAGAAAATTAAAATATAGAATGCCTGTAAACATACAATACTATTACATGTGCAATTCCATGCTCTCGTTAATTTATCTATACCTCCATTCTTTAGGGTTGAATTCGCTACTGCTGCACCATTGTAATCAAGACCCTTTAGAGAATTTCTTCGGCGCAATCAGAGCACACGGTCACTCGTGCACTCTCACTCGGCACTCGGCACATCTAACATCTCCTCATTCCGTGGGCTCTAATTGTGAAGAAGACGAAGGCTGGAACTTGCAGTCGCTAAAATTTTTCCTGACCAAAGGAGTTGCCATACCGGAACCAGTGGAAAAATTGTCAGTGGAAGATCAACATTTGTTAATCACGCTAGTTGACACTGATTACTTAATAAACAATGGCTCCGCAATGGCAAAAGAAAAATGCGCAGCAGTAGCATATTGCAGTGGTTGGCTTGTCCAGTATTTAAAAAAGAAAGTGTGCAAAAACTGTCAACACTGTATAAAGGATCTGGAGAGTGACACACCTCAACAATTTCACTCTTTCATCAAAATTAAAGAGTATAAGAAGGATGAAAATTGGCTGTCTTACCCAACTCGTGAAGTGTTAGACTTTTTTGCCAGGTTGAGCACTTAACCGGGGAAGTTTTAAAAACATTATGCCATGAGAAGAAGATAACGGAGTATGTAGAATTAATATCCACAATTAACATAAATTTGAATTTCATCACATGCCCAAACCACAAACAAGAGGTACGCAAACTAATTTTAAATAAGAGTGTAGTGTTCATTGTGAATAATTGGTGCACGAAAATAGACAGCATACTGTCCGGAAAAAAACACTTTTTGGAACGCTGACGACTGTATGAAGGAAAATGCACACATTTACTATTTAAAGCACAAAAAAAGAGGCCTTACTAACTAGTATATAAGTTGCATTATTTTTGAAATCCGATAGGCGGTTTCGCAGATTAACCAAAACATGCAAACTTACAATCGCATAGACTTTTCAACTTTATAATATCAGCATAGATACTTTGGGTTTCTTTCTTTTTTAAATATTTAACTATCCGTTTTATTAAAAACCTTGTTTTATGCCAAATTTAGCCAATTTACTTCGTTATCTCCTTCACAAGGCATGATGTTTTTATAGCTTTGTATATATGTAGGAATGTACATATATTTATATTCGCATATATGTTTACTTGTAAGGTAAATATATTAAAGTGTTATGTTTAGTTATATCTGGATGATTAGTAAGTTATTCTCGAATGTATTTCTGCACTGCCAGTTAACAACTCTAATATTAATATTGCTGGCTACCCAAAGGTAGTATGGAAGAGATTGGTTTAAAGTGCGCGATTCGTTTAAAGTGGTCGATGCCACGTTTGTAAAGTATCTTGCTAATATGGCGAAATGTTGTGCGTTGTATGTGGATGCATTATTCCCGATGAATTTCTGCACTGCCAGTTTACAACTCTAATATTAATATTGCTGGCTACCCAAAGGTAGTCTAGAAGAGATTGGTTTAAAGTGCGCGTAAAGATACTTTACAAACGTGGTATCGACAGAGCATTTCTGTCGATGCCACGTTTGTAAAGTAACTTGCTAAAATGGCGAAATGTTGTGCGTTGTATGTGGATGCATATCGTCCCACAAAGACGGAAATATAACTTTTTGTCACTCTCTTATATATGAAAATATGTATACATTGCTCAGTTAAATAACTAGGTATGAACGAAGACAATTAATTGGTTCCATATTTATATTATACTCGCACAAGTTCTGGATTATGATTTAATTCTCGACAAAAATGATCCGTCATTGGATGTTAATTACTGTGCCATGTAAAAATATCTCAGTGACAAGTAATAATATTACATTCAATATAAAATCTGTACTCCAAATTAAAATTAAAACCACGTGGAGCACATCGCAATCCACCTAAAATAACTATCAATTTTTACCAGATGAGTTAGATTTAAGTAGGATTTAGGTTTTGCTGTAGCGCTTACATGTAAGCGCAAAACTTAGTCACATAGTCCATGGACTATGGCCATTTATTTCTAGTCTGCGTGGACTTCAGAGTATTATTTCATCTACGGATATTTTTATTCTAAAGAAATCTAACACTGTTACGAATGTCCGCTTACCTAATTTAATATGAAATTATTTTTTTATCCAAACACCTTTGACTACTGCAAACTTATAGTTAGGAACAGAGTTAATATGATGGACACTTTATTTATTTTAAATACTATGTTCACGCACAAATTAGCTTCAAATAACTGCTTGTAAAACCCCCCTTGACTACTTGTATATTTATTAGTGATATTAGTGGGAAATAATTTAGTTTGAATGTATATATATTATATAGCAATAAACCTAGACTTAAACGATTTGTTTTTATTTGTGTATTTTTAATAATATAGGTACTCCTGAACAATGCAATAATCACGATTTTGTGTAATAATAAATGCCTGTACAAACTTGAGTCGATTTCATAGTGCGAGACTATTTGAGGAAAGTACTATGATAAGTAGTACTTTCCGCATTAGAACCAGGCATTGTTTATAGGCATTCTTGCAAGCGTCCATGGGCTACGGTAACCGCTTGCAGATGGGCCGTGCGCTTGTTTGCCACCTATGCGATATTAAAAAAAAAAAATAGAGTCAAGTTGTTTAGAGCAGACTCAGTAGATGGCAGCACCAGCGGCGGGTCACTTGCGGACTTTGAGTTGCTTATCTATTTCAGTTATAACATATACTTATCTAGGCACTTCTCTGCCTCGTCTCAGACACAAGAGGACAGGACGCGTCCTCGTCTCAGAGGACAAGTCGTCTGTTTTGTCGTTCACCTTCACGCCGACGCCTGCGCTAACGCCGCGCTAGCGCTAGCCTCGGACGAATCGAGACGACTGCCTGCCCGTGCCCGGTTCAGCAAGCAAAGCAAAGCAAATGCTGCGTAGTGCGTGCGAGCCCAACCCATGTTCGTTTGAGAGCTCAGATCTCGCGCTTTGCGTTTACTTTGCGCAGTCCTGCAATAACGCAAACGCAACTTGTTTCTTCTTTCACGTCAATTTAAGCTCGTATTTAAATTACCCAAACAATTTTTCTGTGTTGTTAAAATCGTTTGATATCAAGTGTTCCAGTCAGTGATATGTTTTCATTTTAAAAGCGTGCGGCGTAGAAGATTTTACGTTCCTCGCCGGTGGTGTCATATAAGCAAGAATATGAATGACAATGGATGCATTCACCTGAATAATTTTAAGGCTGCTAAGGGATCTAATCCTTATAAAATTGTGCATGCATTTTTTGTGTCTTGCACCTCGTTAGAAGCCAGGAGATACAAGGTAAGCGTTGAAAAGAGATTCGCGTTGTAAATCTCGCAAGTAAATTGACACCTTTAGGAATTCGCATTTTGTTTTCAAGACATTGACAAGACAAAACAATTCACTGATGCATTTCTGAGATACAGCGGTGTTGACTCGTTATTTAGCAGTAGTCAGCTGTGAAAATACTTATCAGCTGATTGGTAATCTTTGACCCCAAAACAGCTGATTATGTTAGACATTGTGTTTGTCGTACTCAATACGGCGTGATGCAGTGACTCATGTTCGTAATGATACGAATAACTGTATCAGTATTATTAATGTGATCTATTAAATCATTTTAATGATGTTACTCTATTCATCAGTTCTTCACTAGAAACAAAAGAACTAAATAAAAAATAAATACCATAGACATAGACTGTGTTTGAGCAGGACTTTTTTTTCAGGCTACATCATGTCTTTGTTTCACTTGTGGCCAGCCAGGACCCCGCATGCACTCCTGTCTGCATTGCATATTTTTTGCATGCTACAGTGGCCACATTCAGGACCACTCAAAAACTAAAAAGCACTTCCTTTATGTTGACCTGAGTTATGGTAACATATTCTGTGCCCAATGCCAGGACTACATTTATGACAGAGAATTGGCTGAGATAGCAATGAACCATAGGGCAAAGGAGGCAAAGTAAGTACCGGGTCCAATCAAAGTTTATTTGTTGTTATGGTAAATAAAACAACATTCTACATATAGATATTAATCTACATATACATAGAAAAAAAATCTTGTACTTAATATTAAACATGAATATTACTGCACATCTATCATGGGATGGCTACGACATACTCTCGATTTTTCTCGCACTATACCTCCTCTTGTTCTAAGTGTTAAGTGTGTTAGTGTGTTGTGTAATAAGAGAGACGGATAGTGCAAGTGAAATCGGGAGAGCTCGCACGCTGTCGCGTGATAGCTGTGCAGAGTAAATATTCTTTCTTTCTCCTACAGGTGACAATGATTTAAATAGATAAATGTGAATTTTATTACTACCAAAGCCTTTCCTACTAAACCAGTGGCTCTAGCGTTATTCCCAGTTGTGCCCTAAAGTAGCTCAGAGTCTGCTTTGGCACCTAATCCCAAGATTTGGCATATGCACTAGTTTTACGAAAGTGACTGCTATCTGAACTTCCAACACAGGGAAAACTAGACCTTATTGGGATAGACCGGTTTCCTAACAATGTTTTCCTTCACCAAAAAGTGACTGTTAAATATTAAACTATATTTCATACCTGAATGAGATTTACACACAAATTTGTGATAGTGAGGTGGCATTGATCAGAGCCGCCTTGTTTCAAAGTTCAGACTTCCAAAAGAAGTTCAGTTGACCATAAAATCTTGTTAAAATTATTTTAACAGAAACTTATTTACTACTTGAGGCAGCTAGCGAGGGTATAAGCGATAAGACCACCTGTTGTTACCATCATTTACTTAGCTATATTTTTGTTAGATGTATCCCTTATCTTGTGGTGGAATAAAGAGTATTTATTTTTATGATAAATTTATTTGTAGGTCATTGGGAATCGGCGCGCCGTTCATGCCATGGCTGCCGAACACCAACGAAGCTACGGCGCTGCGTCGCCTTCGTAAGCGCCGCCTCATCAGCGTCACCACCACCATCGGGCTGCGGGGGCTGCAGAACCTGGGCTCCACCTGCTTCATGAACTGCATTGTGCAGGTATAGATGTGTCGGTCTCTAGGAATGGCGCGCTGTTGCTACGGCGCGGCGCGTTGCACGAACGAAGCTACGGCGCTGCGCAGCTTTAGGAAGTGCCGCCTCATCACCCCCACCACCACCGTCGGGCTGCGGGGGCTGCAGAACCTCGGCTCTGGTTAAATGATATGTCTTGTCGTTACTGTATGTAAGAACATTTGTTACCTGATCACAACCAAAACTGTTAAAGGGATTAGAACCAATTTTTCGGCCGTATTCATAAATAATACTACAACCCTGTTTTAACTAAAATAGCGTTAAAATTCGTTTGTCCTTATCTGTCACTTTGATATTTGTGTTCATGAAAAAGGGACTAAGCACATCTTATTTAGCAGAGGCATTTTAAGTTTAATATGGGGGTTTGTATTTACCTGACGATGCTATAACAAAAGCGATCCCTCACGGGTAAAATCGCAGGCAGGAAACTGGAATATTGTCAATAACCTCTGAGTTTAAAGGAAAACTGTATCGGGTTAATAATTATTCATAACTTGAGTTACATGTTTGTTAAACAATGTGTTTCAGGCTCTGATCCACACGCCGTTGCTGCGAGACTACTTTCTTGGTGAGAAACACAAGTGCAAGTACCAGGGCTCCGGCAAATGTTTGGTGTGTGAAGTCTCGAAGTTATTTCAGGTAAACAAGTTTATACAGTGTTGTGGCCTGTAACCGGACCAAATATTTATTTATTTGTTATCAAAAATTGTACATCAAGTATATCACTATTCTTAAGTAAATATTCGTCCAGACAAGTGTTTAGCTAGAGACAGTGTGCGGTAATAGCCCAAAAAGACCGAGGGCTGTGCTAGGGCTAGTTTACATTTAAAAGTATGCTTCCTTAGTCCTCTTTCACTCCTTGTTGTCGCCAGGCTTTAAAGACAGGAAGGCCCTGTTGTAATGATCGTATTCATCGAACGCGTTATTTAGTCTGTATATTTTATCCAACACGGCTTCTGAAGAAGCACTACCTAATGTGTCAGCGTGGCGGAAATTGCGTATTCTTAAATAACGTATTCGCCACGAATTAACCGCCCAATTTATGTCTCCCAAAAACGAGACATTCCACACGTGCGGGAAATTAATGGTGTGAATATTTCTTTATGACTGTTTTACGGCTTTTTATTTTCAACTAGAACCTTCAATTTATTTCCTTTTTTATGGTTCCGTCCCCATAGGGTAAAAACGGGACCCTATTACTAAGACTTCGCTGTCTGTCTGTCACCAGGCTGTAACTCAAGAACCGTGATAGCTAGAAAGTTGAAATTATACAGATTATGTATTTCTGTTCCCGCGATAACAACAAATAATCAAAAAAAAAAAAAAATTAAGGGGGGCTCCCATACAACAAACTTTTGTTTTACTTTTTTATAGTTAATGGTGCGGAACCCTACGTGCGCGAGTCCCACTCGCACTTGGCAGGTTTTTATATATTCACGGACCACTCGCAACTCTTTCAATTTGGTCCTTCGAGAAATAAAAAGTGAATAATTTGTGAAGATTTTGCATATGAAAATTTGAATTTTTCACGAGAAACGTAAGAAATGCAAATAGAATATAAACGTCAAGAAGATAAATTTTGACTGAACGGCTCGAATGGGTGCATTCTAATACGCATACGCATAGGGTGAGTTGCACCAAACCGTCTGTAATCGTAAGCGGTGTTCGTTAAAATCTGCATGTATGGAACGTTTGACAATTTTCTATGGACTGACGGCTGTCAGTGCCATATTTAACGTTGATCGGTCTGTCATCTTAGGTTTGTGCAACCCGCCCTTAGAGTGTTTCCTTTTTACGCGAGCAGCACCGGTAAATTATGTCTGGCGCGGGAGGGCGACCTGCGGTGCGTGCACGTTGTCCTGTACCACGCTAACGAAAGCGCAGGTACAGCTAGCATTTTATAAGGCCGTGTGTTCCAGGAGTTCTACTCCGGCGCCAAGAGCCCGCTGACGCTGCACCGGCTGCTGCACCTGATCTGGACGCACGCGCGCCACCTGGCCGGCTACGAGCAGCAGGACGCGCACGAGTTCTTCATCGCCACGCTCGACGTATTGCACAGGTCACACAATAGTACATTACTACAGAGGCCGGGAAGTAAGGGGTTGCCGGCCGAGTACATATAGACGGCCGAGCGTAGCGAGGGTGATCCAAAAGTAATGATAATCAGCATTCAAGACACGTAAAATGATTAATAAAATAATTTATTTTACTGCGTAATCTCCTTCCAAGTCTGCACACTTAGACCATCGTTTCTCCAGACCGCGAATTCCTTTAAAAAAATATATTTTTTTTGACCCTCCAAAAATGCCTCCACAGCGGCCATTACCTCGCCATCATTCAAAAATGTTTTGCCTGTAAGATGTTCCTTCAGCCGTGGAAAGAGATAAAAGTCGCTGGGGGCTAGGTCTGGCGAATATGGAGGGGGGGTGTTCCAGCAATTCGAACCCTGAATCACGGATGGCAGTCATCGCAACGCCGGCCTTGTGGGGCGGTGCGTTGTCCTGGTAAAACAGGATGCCAGCTCGAAGTTTACCCCGCCGCTTTTCTTTGATTGCCTCTCTCAATGTGCGTATTTGGTCAGCGTAGTGGGAGCCCGTAATAGTGGTTCCCTTTTCCAGGTATTCGATCATTATGACTCTCAGCATCCCAAAACACTGAAGCCATGACCTTACCAGCGGAGCTTGCTACCTTGAATTTCTTCGGTGTAGGGGAAGACGCTCGCTTCCAGGACATGGATTGCTGTTTGGTCTCAGGATCGAAATGGTGGATCCAAGACTCGTCCATGGTTACAAACCGACGCAAAAATGTTTCGGGATCAGTTTGATATTAGTGAAGATTAAACTTCGAAATCTCACATCGTATTTTCTTTTGTTCAGCCGTTAACATTCTAGGCACCCAACGAGCGGAGACTTTTTTCATGTGTAGTTCGAATCAGTTAAGATTCTTTGAATGCTGCCATACGTGATGCCTGTGAGCTCAACTAGATGCCTGATAGTCATCCTTCTATCTGTTAAAACGAGATCATGTTTTTTTTTGACGTTTTCTCCAGTAATGGCGACAGATGGACGGCCTTCGCGATGTTCAATGTTCATCTTGAGTGGATGTTCTTCCCAAGTTAACCTCCTTTGACCACCATGCCACTGTGGAATACGGCGGAGCGGACTCGCCCAGTGTTCCCACTAATTGAGCGTATATATCTTTAGTATACATTTTTTTCAAACAGCGGTATTTAATAACCGCTCTCACCTCAGTCTTCTCCATTTTTGCGTTATTGTTCCGACTGCTCATGAAAAAACAGCTGCAACTCTGACGGATACTTATTTTTTAATTTACTAAGGAGTCTTTATGGCAAGTAACGGCATACCTATTTATTTTAATCCGATTCAATAAGTATTCAGTCATCATTACTTTTGGATCACCCCTCGTACTTATTCGTTCATTCACATAACAAAATCGCAATCGGACCTTGGAGCACATATGAATTACGTGCGGCTAATTCTAAAACTATTTATACAGTCTTGAATCTTAACCCATCACATATAAAATTCCTACGTTTTTGGTTTGTTTTCTAATTCCTAACTTTACCTGTCTCTTGGAATTTGCAGACATTGCATGAACGGTGTAGAGGAACACCTGGAGAAGAAGGAAAACGGTCGTTGCAACTGCATCATCGACCAGATATTCACAGGAGGCCTGCAGAGCGACGTCGTATGCACTTCCTGCTCAGGAGTATCGACCACCATCGATCCCTTCTGGGACATCAGCCTCGACGTTGCGGGCCCCGGCTCGCTCCAAGCCTGTCTGGAGCGGTTCACGCGAGCCGAACACCTCGGCTCAGGCGCCAAGATAAAATGCTCCAATTGCCGAGCGTACCGCGAATCTACAAAACAGCTGACACTCGAAACCCTGCCCATAGTTGCAAGCTTTCATTTAAAACGCTTCGAGCACTCGTCGCAGATCGATAGAAAAATCTCGACGTTCGTATCGTTTCCTGCCGAGTTAGACATGACTCCGTTCATGTCGTCCCATCGCCGGACAGTGGACAGTGGGGCGGCCGATAACAACAATGCACCTGAGGGCATATTTGAAGACAACCGCTACTCGTTGTTCGCTGTGGTGAACCACTTGGGATCTCTAGATGCTGGCCACTACACGGCCTATGTTCGGCAGATGAAGGGAAGCTGGTTTAAGTGCGATGACCACATGATCACACGGGCTTCTCTGCGCGAAGTTTTAGATAGTGAAGGGTACGTATCATCTTTTTATAGCACCGTGGTGGAAGCCGTATGCCTTAAAAGGTCTAGGGACTTATTCAGCGCCAAAATACCAGCACTGCACACAGTGCTGGGTGTTATTTGACTGTGGTGTGTGTGGTGTGGGTGTTTGCTGAAACATTGAAATACTTACCCAGTCCCCGTAATAATTTGATAGGGTTGTTTGGTTTCTACAGATTTGATGTGGCTAAACGACAAAATGTGTATACACTTCTAATTTGACAGAATCATGTAATAGCTTTATTTTTAATTCTGTATTTTTTTATTCTACAGATATCTCCTCTTCTACCACAAGACTGTACTGGAGTATGAATGTGAAAACTTATAAGTTAACGTAGATATTGTGTGTATATGACGGCATATCTGCCAAGTATTAGCATATGCTTTTGAATATATTATACAAGAAGTATACTTTTAGGTGTGTTGTATTCTGTAAATTACCGACTTGTGTCAATAAGATATGCCATATGTGATTTATTTTTATGGTTTCTACCTTGCATCAAATGTTGTGTTGTCAGTGTTTTTTTCTCAAATGATTATATCGTTCAGGTCTAAGGTCTAAGTCGTAACGGTGGTGGCTATTATCTTGGCGCGTGCCTGCCTAGCTCTTAAGGATGCACTGCTGTCACAAGTTAATTCTTATTTTCTACGACAGTATATGGCAAATTTTATTGATGCTAGTATGTATTATGAAAAGTCATGTTTCCTCTCGTGATATTAGTGGGTAGATGTTTGAAAATGATCTTCTAGTTTGATGTTTTCTGCGGAACGGTTACACGAATTTGTTAGTGTTAAGCTTTAATGTATTCCCTTCCCCATATATTTCCTGACTAAGGGCTATATGGAAGGACCAGGCGGTATTGGAAAGTGGAAGGATATGTAACTAATTATATTGTGTTCCGAGCCAAAGGCGAGAAAAATATTTTATCTTCATTATATCTTTATTTTAATGAATTACATTTTAATAACTTGCTTTGTCTCTGTCGCAAATTTAAATTATGATTTTAATCCATTTTAATGACCATTATATGCAATTCATTGATGAAATGTAAAATAATTACCTACTGCAGAACGTAAACAAAATTTTAACTATTTAATTTAATTTTTATTACTAACGAATATTAATTTAGTAGTCAGGCATCTTGATTTTTAGTAACGAACAAAAATTTTAATCTACCTCGATGTTCATCTGCATTTCACTTGATCATTGTAATGTTATTATTTGAGAGTATTCCTAGTATTATCTAGGTCTGTAGTACTTACCTTATTTACATAATGCTGAAAACACACGACCGCTACTTCTAACTTCCGTTGATAGGTAATCGAAAAAAACAAGTGATAGGCACTTGGACACATAAGACTAAACCTATCAATTATTGGCACCTATCTTCTTATCACGTGGTGACAGTCTTGCAACGGGGTGCCAACGAATGGTATTTAGGGTGCCAATGAATGGGTGTTATGCCCACGTCGTTTCTGTTACGTTCGTGTGTATTGAGCGTATAATTGGTTTGGTTTAAGTAGTTATTAAACCTGTGACTGAACTGACATTAGCTTAATGTGATATTTAATATTTATGACTTGTATTAAGATATAGTTAGCCTTATGGATTTTACATTTCCGAGAAGTAGACTTTTGAGTTATATATTTTAACGCTTAGACACACTGGTAAATGATGAAGGGTATTTTTTCTAGGAGACATTTCCAGTTTTAGTCAGAGACTTCTAAAGTCTCCCGCGTATTGTCTAATTACCTCTAATACATATGTATCATGTGTGGTAATTGAATTTTAGGCATAAGGTAATAAAACGTGCGGACTGTTGGCTAGGAAGCAGCCATATATCCTCGGGCTATTTTTCTAGAAATTGGATTGACTAATACTATTATTTAAACAATATCTTCATTTGTCAAGATCAGCGGTTGGAAACCCTTTGGCTGGCAAGGGCCATATCTTCTTAAGTTGAGATATACCGTTTTTGGCATTTGCGCCGGTTTCCTAGGCAAATTCTTAGTGTTTCTTAGATCCTAAAATTCAACTTTATTATATTTCAAAGTAATAATGTGGACGGTATGTAGGTGCCAATCAATGGGTGTTCTAGCCTACTAGCAAGAGAAAAGCTTTATGCCGACAATTACTCCATCAGTCCTAAGATGGGAATTCAAGGAAGGGATTTAACATTAGCAAGATAGTAATTTACTTTGCTTTGTCCCCTTTTCCACTGTTCCTCTTACCCAATAGACCTTATATGTCTTGATTTACAAGTACGTAGGCACTTATGTTGCATTTAATTATATTAGCGGTGATCCGAGCCTAATCTAGAAATATGTATCATGGGAAGCCATATTAGATAATATAAGTATGTAAAAAATCTGAAACAAAACTAAAAAAAATAACACTATGTATACCTAATTAAGTCTTTAAATACGTGTTGCCCTGTTCTTTTTTTATCTATGCCAATAGCAAGCATGCGCCCAATATTTAGAAGTTTTGTCCCAAAATGTAGGTGATGGACTAAGTAGCACTTTGTTTCGCACTTCTGTTCTCAATGATCTTTTGACGAAACAAACAGTATGTGAAAGCGCTTACTCACAGTGAATACTGAATAGCGACTGACACGAATCTAATACAAATACATAAGTAAAGTTGACGTCACAGATATGTATATATTTTCGTCTGATTACCAATGCATCAGGTGCTAAAGTGTATACAAATCTTTGAAGTCGACTGTACAATGCTTCAACGTATATAAATTGTAGTGAATAAGCTCTTATAAGCATCATATGGTTATTTGTCTGGTTAGATCAGGGAATAAGACCACCAAAATTGTGACCACAGGCAACATATGCCAATTCCTAGCTGTTAACACGAAAGTGTTGGCGGTTGGCGGTAACTATCTTAGTGGTAATGGCTTGGAATAACTCAGATCATGCCAATGCCTGAACGTTCAAGAAGTTATTCCTGCAATTGACTATCACGCATGCATAATTCCATATAGATTACTTATTAGTTAGGGGTTCACTGTATTGGGTGTATGCTAGATGTATCATTTAGGCTGAAATCTCGTGCTCTTCTCTTATATAAATAAACATGATGTGGCCATCGGCCATCCGGGTAAAAATGTGAGAAATCCACTCAAAACTGGTTGCCATTGAATGGTATTTTGGTGACCAATCATTGCGTTTATTTAGCATAGTCATTTGATGATGTTCGAATCGTTGGTGCCCGTAAAAATGAAGTGATGTTTAATCTAATTATGCGCTCACTTTAAGCACGTCCTTTCAGCTCAGATAAGCTATACGAACGACTCCTTTCCATAAATAAAACATTACAGGTACCTACTATAGCTGAAAATTCTCCTATAACTAGATTATAAGCAGAATGTCTCAATGTACAATGATTTTGATGTTAAAAAATACAATATATTCCATTGATTAAAATCTGAATGTGCGTTACATTGTTGTTGAATGTCCATATCGAGTAATTTCTGCTGTTAAATGTCATACATCCGACGATTGTCAATATGGAAATACATAAATACATTATGAAAAGGCCTTCTATTTTCAATTTTGGATTGACCAATGATTGACGTCAATGATGTTGTACTCATATGGCAATAATTGTGTACTTAGGTATCCGGTTAGGGCGCATAATGTACGATTCCCACCGAACGGGCCGGGCCGGGTCACCTAGCGCCCCGTCGCAATGGGTGCGCGAGCACCCGGCGGCAGCCGATCGCGCTTTAATAGAGTGCTGTAGGCAAAAGCCGGACGGAGCCGGTCACATGTGACGACAGCCGACCACAGCCGTCCAAGTCCGCGAGGAGCCGACCGGCCGCAAGTACATTCAAATATCGTCTATATTAAAGCTTCAAATTCCTTTGGCAACTTGCAAAAAACGCGCAGGCGCGCTCTGGCCCGGCCCGGTCGGTGAGAATCGTACATAACGTCCCACTCGCAGAATGTCCCTTTGGCCCTTTCGCGAAATGCCCCTTTCCTAAATGTCCCTTACGCAAAACGACATTTCTGCAAAAGGTCCCGTTCGCAAAAAGTCCCTTCACATAAATACCTAAGTCCCGTTCGCTAAACGTCCCTTTTGCAAAATGACCCGTTCGCAAAACGTCCCTTTCGCAAAATTGTTCCTTTCGTAAAATGTTCCCCGTAATAGCTTAGTAATTATTATAAAAAATATATAGAAAAAGACCCTTTCATATAAAGAATAATATATTTTCGAAAAAATAGCTCCCGCCGATACCACCAATCACAATACCTAGCGACAATATCAGAGCCAAGCTTTTTCCAGACGGGACATTTTGCGAATGGGTCATTTCGCAGACGAGACGTTATGCAGTGGGGACTGTCAGCAAAATGGCTTTCTCAGAAGGGACGTTTTGCGAATGGGGTATTTCACATAAGGGATCATTTGCAGAGAAGACGGTTTGCGAATGGGCCGTAATTTTGGTGGAGGGACGTTTTATGAATGGGACGTTTTGCGCCCAAACCAGGTATCCATTCGGATGCTTTGAAACTGACGTTGCCAAAGGATAAAAAAAAATCGCTTCTTATCACAGAGTCAATTTTCTATAGCACTGCGGGCGTAGCATGTTTCCCATTTTATCACTTATCGCTGTGGATAAGATATCCGTCACGTTCCGACAAGTATGCGCCCGCTGATGAGTGCTATGCTATGATATACGAAGGGTTAAAGTTAAATGTCATTCAGATCGAAAAAAAAAACATAAGCACCATGTGGATTATAACAAAAAAATTGCTTTATAGTCCCTAACTTTTGCTATGTCAACAGGAAAGATTTGAACATTAATCCCTGTATGATCCGCATAACTTCGTATAAAGGTGGCGACTGACTTGTACCGTTTCGGTGTAATGTATCGTTTAAGGGGCGATCGTGTTACATTAGGTACAACTACGCGGCGAACGCTCATCTTGAGCGACATCTGTACCGACTTGTAATGTAAGGGTGTTACCACACCAAACGATCGATGCCACCGATCGATATTGGCCGTTTGGTCTGGTAGGTTTAGCTGATAGTAGAAACTGTCGATCGACGTATACATAATCGATCGATGGCATCGATCGATTGGTGTGGTAACACCCTAACACTCAAAGGGATTCGCGTAAAAACCGACATCCGAGTGGAGCACGAGGCGCTCGCGTTGAGCGGCTCGGTTCGCTGTACTCTCAGAGCGTAAAATACTATTGGGCATACTCCGCCATACATTTACCGTCTGTTGTCCACCCAGAAAGTTCCGTTTTTTGCCAAAATGCTGAGTTGTGCAATAATTACTTGCAAATATCGCAGTGATTTGATTAATTTACACACCAATGGATCACTTTTCACAAGTAAATACTATTTATTTCATATAAAACCACGAATTCAAGAACTTGCGACAGGCATATTCAATACAAATCGCGCGGCATGCCCGATCTACTTATTTCCTATATCTGTGGCTGTACTGACTGCTGTAATGCTCGGGTTGTATCGTGTTACATTACACCGAACAGTTACAAATATTTTATTCCAAGGGAATAAGATCCATTCTGATGCCAAGTTGGCCACACTTTATTAGATTGCATTATGCGTTATAGGAATTTCATCATCATCATCATCATCATCAGCCGAAAGACGTCCACTGCTGGACATAGGCTTCCCCCAAAGAGTGCCAAAGTGACTGGTCCTGCGCCACCCGCATTCAGCGGACTCCCGCAACCTTTACCTGGTCATCAGTCCACCTTGTGGGTGGCCTACCCACGCCGCGCCTTCCGGTACGTGGTCGCCACTCGAGAACCTTTCCGCCCCAACGGCCATCGGTTCTACGTGCTATAGGAATTTGCGTGGGAGTAAATAAACAACTTTTTGTCAAACATTTAATTTTAATAAATTCATCATAAAATAACACGAATAAAATTTAGGTCAACCAATTTTGTTTCATAAATAAATTATACTTTTACGGTCATCGTATGACGCAATTTGAGGTATAAAAAATATTTTTTTTATCTTAAATCTAAAGCGAAATACGAGGTGCACATGTAAAATTGATTATAAATTAGAACATTTTGCATGTTAACTCTACTTCTCTAAAATAATGTAACAGACACCCTTTCAATAAAATACTGGCTCGTGGACGAGCTTGTTTCAATGCAACAAATATTGATACTGATATTTTGAGTGCCAACCAATGGTTATTCTACCCTACATTGCATACTTTTTCGCTTAAATAAATACCAAAAGTACAATTTGATATCACAATGACCAAAGACTAATATTTTATATTAGATTTATATGAATCACAAATTTTAATAACGTCGATAAATTATTAGTGATGTTATGAGGCTGGACAACGAATTATCCGTATTTGAGGTAACTAAACCGCTACATTTACTAGTTGTCAAATAAGTTATTTTCCAGGCGGTTTTCGATCGGCGTTCCACTAGATGGCGTTCTAGTATGAGCACCAAGCGGAAATTCATCGCTTACACGGAGATAACGCTCTCTAACCATTAAATGAATTTAGTTCCCTTTTTTTGCGATCCGAGATATTAACCGGTTAGAGCGATGCTTGCGAGCGTAAGCGTCAGGATTTTAAAGTGTGGCTCTAACCGGTACGGCAAATTAACCGGGTTGCAATCCCTGCGTTTTCGGGTTGTCTGCTCGTAGTTTCCTCTACAAAGAGAAAAAAAACGCACGTAGTAGCAGGCGCGGGACACTCCGCGATTTACGTTCATCGCTACAAGTACATGCCGGTGCCCCAACGTTGGGGAACCGGCATGTACTTGTAGCGATGAACGTCGACGACGTTAGAGGGCCATAAATCTTAATGTTTTGGCTGAAAAAAAGCGCCTTTTGTAAAGATCAAAGGAGTGTCCCTTCTGTACTTGTCTTGTACTATTATCTATTCTGTGGTAGTAAGAAAAAGTTTGCATTCAATGTGACAGTCGGTGTGAGAACGCCATCTACTTGCACAAATCATGATGGGTTTTTGGTCTGGGAGGCTTTGCAAGATTTAACCTTTTCAACGCTTTGTCAAAGTGAGAAGTTGTCAACCACATGACACATCAACAAGAAATTTAGTGCGGAGTTAAACTGTACGTCAATATAAGGTTGCAAATATGTAAGAAGGTTGCTATCGCGCTGGGCAACTTGATGCATATATCAGTCGTTGGAGTTGAACCTGCGGTGCGTATATATGCGTAGTTGGCGTCGATAAGGTTAATGTGATATAGATTTAACACGTTATATGACTAAGTTCATCATAATCATCATTATCAGCCCGGAATCGCCCACTGCTGGGCAGAAGCCTCTCTTCGAGTACGTCTGTATACACATACGTGTGTGTGACTACAGCATGAGAGCGCAGATGCCACTGTGGAGCTTTTAGTGGATAGAAATACCACATAATCACTGGATTATATATACCCCGCCGACGGCAGGATTTCTCCACGAAAATATTACCATTAAATCTCCAAATTTTCCGAACCCACGACCCGACCCATCCTCACGTTATAATAAGCTGATTTGCGTGAAATGTTGACGAAGTATTACTCATTCCACTTTCTGAAATGTGTGAACATTACTTTTATACATTACTAATAAAATAAAAGCTCTTTCATAATAAACTGTCTTGTTAGCACCTTAAGACGCATCCTTAATTGACTAAGATGTGATCCTGCGTTCAAGAACAGTCGATACAAGCAGAGGCGCCTTTACCTATGGTGCAGGGTTGCGTTGCACACGGGCGCAGCGGTCTTAGGGGGCGCCGGGCGCCGCCCACTACCATTCCATTTTGACCGCGCGCTTACTAGGGGGCGCTATAGTAATGTTTACACACGGGCGCTACATGGGCTAGAGACGCCTCTGGATACAAGTAAATTTGCTCAACTACACGCTAAGTAAGATATGTAATCTAAAGAGATTTGTATACCTAAAGAGAACAACTAGAACTATGTTATAAATATTCGAGTTAATCCGATAGCATGATTATTATGCTTGTGTGACTATATTCTAAAAGTACTTCAAAAAGAAAAATAATTCGTAAAAGCTTAGCAACAAAAAGGAGTTTGAGAGTATTTTTACGCCCCGACGCAAAAAGAGGGGAGTTATAAGTTTGACGTGCCTGGGTATGTGGCATCGTAGATCCTAAAAATGGACCGATATAATGCGGCTTTTTGCGAAACCTGACATGATCGAGATGGTTCGGTTTTAGCTACGTTTCAACCAAGGTTTTAGCTACGGTTCAGCCGTTTTGAGATATTAAGCTTTGAAATGAAAAGACCCGTCCTTTAAAAGTTCGGGGGTTTCTAAGTTGTTAATTATTATTTTGATTTTGCACTGATCTTCGTTAAAGTTTTGAATTCTGGCACAAAACCGTCCAAAATCCATTTTTGGTTTAGCTGCACATGATGCAAAAATTCAAAAATGACAAATATTCTTGAATCAATTTCCTACCTATAGGTCCTTTTACTATTTCTACCAACCTATTAATTCCAACACCAGCAAACATTATGATATTTTTAATATTTTTAAACAGCTACTGTATTATCAGATTTTATTGTCACAATTTAATGCCCGTTAATTTCTAATCAAAACCGCTATATTGCTCTTTCTAATTTCTACCCAATCACTAAGGGCTTAGAGATTATAATTGTTCAACATGGGTCATAGCGACATAGTCAAATGAAATTATAATAGAAGTTCAAAGTCGAACAATATTTAATTGCGTGATTTTAGCTCCCAGGGGTTCCAGCCAGTTTACAAACTTTTTTTATATATTGTAGGTCGACTAGTGGCTGTGGTGGGGAGCCATGACTCGAACGTGTATTATAAGTCATTTATCTATGTTGGCGCAGTGCACGGTGAGCATTGTTACGCGAAACGAGTACACTGATCACACACTACTACACTAACTATTAATGACATGTTTGAATATAGTAGCGCTCTATGGTGTGAGCGAGATGACGCGAGAGTGGCCATTTTAGATCATATTCTATGTTAGCACGGCGTATAGAGGCGAGGCCACTTTTCAACCCGCCAGTTGTCATCTATAGTATCCGCGAAACCAAGTGGCGAGTCATAAATTATTGGGTCATGCTCTCCCTTTCGCACCTGCGCTGCCTTATGGAGCGGGCCGTGCAACAATACTACTGACTTTTATTGCCTGACTCGCCACTTGGTTTTGCGGATACTATAGCCTCACAATGTACTCGTCAC
The DNA here is from genome assembly GCA_945867215.1 of Epinotia demarniana. Lineage (NCBI taxonomy): Eukaryota > Metazoa > Arthropoda > Insecta > Lepidoptera > Tortricidae > Epinotia > Epinotia demarniana. Next base: position 10,358,389 of record OX244268.1, on the reverse strand, counting down.
GTAATCACGGTAGCGGCATTAGGGAGGTGATCCACCAGAGCTGGTTGAAGTACAGGGGCGTTGGCGAGGAAAATATCCAGCAATACCATTGCCCACCGCGCTCTCGCATCTGATCGTAATAGGCCGGAATTCTCGTGGCACTTTCGAGATGTCATAGGGACTGACATAAGAAATAAGAGACATTTTTTTGACGCGATTTTTTTTCACTTTTGTATGGAGTTGGACGTTGGCCGACTGGGGCGACCTGCTCCATACAAATGTAAAAAAAATGCCCTTGATCGGTTCACACCCCATTTATGTTACACCCTGTATAATATGACTACCGGAAGTCCGACCTCCAGAGAATTCCGGCCTCTGCTGATCGTATTGCTGTATTTTCCCCTCGCACAGCTCTGGCGGATACTCACACATATATAAACCGTTTAAAGTTAGATCGTAGCGGTCTGAGGCTCGTCCAGCAGACTCTCCAGTTGTTTGACGTCCGTGACGGGCAGCGAGCACGCGTAGCGGCGACACACGTACGCCGTGGGCGTGTCGCCGACCGACCTGATGCGGGCTAGCACTGGAACAGAAAACACTGATAATTTATAAGTTAAATTAAAACGGTAATAAAAATATTGGGTATTTGATAACAGCAAAAAAATCATACATTACAACCAACAAAATACTCGGAAAATTTAAAGGCTCTAGTTGTTTTTAATTTTTAATGATTTTGAAATACCTAACAATCAAAACCGGCTGGGTCAGGTCGGCGGTCGAGCACCCGCGTCTTAATATATATATATATATTGAAATGCATTTTTAGCCGAACGGAGCCAGAAATGCGATGGCAGCCGAGAGCAGCCGTCCACGTCCGCGAGGGGCCCACAGGGTCACAAGACTCACAAGTCCATTTAAATATAAAAAATAGGGGACAATCTAACACAAATCGACCTAGTCCCATAGTCAATAAAGCTTGTGTTATGGGTACTAGACAGCGATATATATTTAATAGATAGAAATACTTCAACTTAATTTGGTAACTGATGACCTTAAGACGATCTAGATATGGAGAGGGAGCGCAGAGCGTTGTCAGTCCGGGCGAACATGTTGGCCCGCAGATTTGCTCGATGTACGGATACGGTGAAAATGACGCTGTTTAAAGCGTACTGCACATCACTGTACTCGGCTAGTCTGTGGTTCAAATATACCCAAAAGGCATACAATGCTCTGCTCTAATAAACCTAGACTAAGAATAACTAACACCAGTGGGCCTCATAGTTGTCTTTTAATAAATTGAAATTGAATACATAGAAAACATCTAAGACTCCGAAACAAATATCGATGCTCATCACACAAATATTTGTCCTCACCAGGATTCAAACCCAGGACCTTCAGCTTCGTAGAAAGCGTCACTACCCGCTAGACTATACTCGGAAACGTAATTCAAGACCAAAAAAACTACGACAAAGTCACTTGTCATTGTCAATCGAACATGTCAGATGTAGCCAACCTTTTTGCATTGATCATCAATTCATAGTAAATATTCGTGGATATGGCCAACATTTTCAATATCAAAGAAGTTACATTGAACAATACGCATTATTAAAAAGTAATTGTTTTTTTTTACCTGACATAGTTCAAATCAATTACAATATCCCAAAACAAAAATTACTTTTTAAACATTTCATAAATCTATTTAGATATAAAATGACAGATTGACAATAAAATTACTAATCTATGGAGTCATGGCTGGTGGGGTCTACAGATTATATGATTTCACCACAGTTTGTCAGTACAACATGTCGAAGTCATAACTGGGTATGTCGTATAGATGTAACAATCCAACCACATGTGCATCGAATAGCTAAACGCATGGCATAATATTTAAATTACATCTAACGTTGTTCACGACCATTGTTTATAAATCGTACCAAATGTTATGAATACCTGAAGTATTACAAGTGCAATAACAGTTTTTCTACCAAAAATCTTCTATGGTTAAATATTTAACAGGGCATCTTGTATTTTTGTAAGTAAGTTGAATTAACTTGTTTATTTAAATCGTAGGTTTAAAACTACCAATAAATAAATTTTCTTGATGCGGCATTGTAAAAAGTGAAAATATACCACCGTAAACATATTTTATTTTAGTGGCAACCCACGTTGGTCTTGGTCAGGTTTTCGAGTATACATACATACATACATACATACATACATACAATCACGCCTTTATCCCTAAAAGGGGTAGGCAGAGCACATGAAACTTATGTTCCAGCGCCACTTTTAGCATAAATGTGGGTATAATGTGGGTTCGAGTATACATATGTAACATTTTTATTTATTTTATTTATTTATTCCATAAATGAACACTTTACAGTCAAGCTACACGTGTTAGACAAAAATAAATAATAACATCTGTGTTGATGCTGGAAATTCCTCACGCATCCAGTGAAATGTGGTCAGGCACGCCCCGGCCCGGCCCGGTAGGCACAAAATAGATAGGTACAGAAGTCAATCACATGTATGTATGTATGTAACCTCACTTTTCATACCTACGCTCGGCGGTCGCTCTAGGGTTGCCAACTATGGCTTATCCACAAACAACTATCGTGGTAGTGGCACTCGTATCCAGTTGTTCGATTTATTGTTGAGAATGAAACGGGAAGAATGTAAATATAAATTAATAATGACTGAAATATTTTATTTTTTACGAATTAGTTTAAAAAATGACAATTTCCTGTTTAATGTTGAATTTAAACAACCGTCCACTGAACAGTTATAAAAACTTTTTTCCCCCCATTATTGCAAAACAAAGTTCACAGACGCGTCTCAAGCGGATGGCACTCGCGCTCGTACTGTTCCGAACCCGTCCGAGATATCGTGTACGTGAACAGTGTCTATGTGTGCGTTGCCCGAGCGCACTTGTATGTAGATTGATTTCTGTACCTATCTATTTTTCTCTAACATGCAATGAAATATTAACGTTGTGTTCTTCATAATGGGCTTCGAAGTGTCATGTTTCGGGCGCAGCGAGACGAGACACGTAATGGCATTTCATACAAAATTGGAGGCCTAGGCCGGCAAGATGGTCTTTTTTAATTTCCATTCCACAATTTGTGGCACAGGATCACGGCATTCAGTCATGAAAATTAAAG